>PVLD010000145.1:0-368959 GCA_004027595.1 Dinomys branickii | reverse complement strand
TCTTTGACTGTATTAATATAGTGTATTACATTTATTGATTTGCGAATATTGAACCATCCCTGCATTCCTGGAATGAATCCTACCTGGTCGTGGTGTATAATTTTCCTTATGATTCACTGTAATCTATTTGCCAATATTTTGTTGAGTATCTTTGCATCTATGTTCATTAGAGAGATTGGCCTGTAGCTCTCTTTCTTGGAGGTGGTTTGGCTGGGTCCGAGCGCCCTGGGGGCACAGCCAGCTCGATCCCTCCCGCCTCCGGAACCGGCACAGCCTTCCAGCGATTCCCGTCAGAAATCGGCCTTTTAGCAGCGGCAACGCGGGGCGGTCTCAGATCTCGTGCACATCAGGCAGGCTATGCAGCCAAGGCCCTCAGCGACCTGCAGTCTGCGGCCGAGGCGGCTTGAGGAGGACAGAGGAGCAGAGCATCCCGCTCCCTCCCCCAGACCCGGAGAGCGCGAGGAAACAGAAGTGGCGGCAAGCGGCGGATCACGAGCATAGCACAAAAAACTGGCACTTTAGAACCTTCCTACCTGCAGGGACTCCGAAAACTGGTGAGCTATCTGCGCTCGCGACCGGATCACCAAGTGGGGTAGGAGATCCGTCCCTATACCTGCAGGGAACCCTGGGAGGGCGGGGGAGTGGTCTTACACACCCCACCCAGGTCTCTCGGTAGGGAGTAGCAAATCAGCATCTGAACAGCCTTTTAAGCAGAACTCTCAGTAGGAAGCTTAAGGGACATTCTCCCAAAGAGAAGGAGTCATTGGAGCAGCCTCTGCACCAGACCTTTGCCTGCTGAACTGCCTGGGGAATTTAAAGCTCAACATTTTGAATCTGATACCCAAAAATGGGAAAAGAGAGGAACAAAACGCAGTCTCAGAACTCAACCCCACCAGAACAAGTCCTGAATGTGAGGATACAGGGGAACTAGGAAGCCACATACCTGCAAGTTATGAAACGATTGCATCTGAAGTGAAACAACTCCAACAGGCCATAAAAGAGCTTAAAGCAGAAATAAGCCCCATACCTGCAATGATCTCTCAGACAAAAAATGAACTGAAAACTATAATGGAAGAAATGTTCCATACACATAGAGAAGAAATAGATAAAAGATTAGAAGAAAATAGGAAACAAATGGAAACATTACAAGAGCAATTTAGGAATGAATTACCAAGAATGAAACAGGTCCAAAGAGATTGCCAGGATTTGAAAACTTCCACGGAAAGTTTGCAAAACCACTTAAATGAAACCGAAGATAGAATTTCAGACCTTGAAGACAGCATGGCAACTTATGAGCGTGAAAGGAAGGATCTCATAAAATTATCAAAGACATAAGAAAAATCAACCCAACAGCTGCAAGATGAAGCAAAACGCAGTAATATTCGAGTAATAGGAGTGAGTGAAACAGCAGGAGACCACACAAACGATATGAAAAGAATATTTGCTGAAACAATAGCAGAAAATTTCCCAAACAAGGTAAAAGATACTGAGGTACAGTTAATCGAGGCATATAGAACCCCAACGATCCATAACCCAAAGAAAAACACACACAGACATATAATAGTCAAGATCCCAGATACCCAGCAAAAGAACACAATATTAAAAGCTACTAGAGAAATGAAACAAATCACCTATAAAGGAAAGCCCATCAGAATCACAGCAGACTTCTCAACGGAAACCATGAGGGCGCTGTTCTTGTGACCAGACCATTGCTGAATCCTTAGCTGTTTTCAGCCTTTCTGGGGCTTTCTTCAGAAGAATAAATGTGGCTGATCATCTGAGTTATCTTTTGTGTTGTGCTCCTTGCTGCGTGACATGCTTTCTTTATCTCTGTACCTAGGGCTCCTGAACACTCTCTACCTCCAGAATAAATTCTTTTCTTTCTTCTCTATCCAGTCCTTCTCTTTCTTTCCCACCTTTGAATTGCATTCATGAGATTACTTGAGTCAGTCATAATAGTCCTTTCACATAGTACCACACCACCACCCTAGAATTCAGCTGTTATCATCAAAATCTTCTAAGATTTTTCTGTTTCTCTCCTAGGAAGTATTACTGTATAACAAAAGTTAGCATATACCCATATAACAAAAAAAAAAATTGCTCTTCCTCTCCTTTCATTCTTTCCTTCTTGGATCAACCCATGATGTTCATGCAGGCTAAGGAGGTACCCCACCACCCTCCCACGCACATATCCCTAACAAGTACAGCAAAAATTTTAAAAATATTAAGCCACTGCTACATGGAACGTTCTTAAAGCATACACATTTTGCTATTTCAGTTTGAGTTTGATTTTACTTTTGTTTTTATAGTCATGCCTGTCTGATCATGAGAGCACTGTGAGGAAAAGATGTTTGAGCTCAGGGTACTTGCAATTCATAACTCCTGAAAAATCACTGTTCCCAAATTACTATACATCATGAAAAGAGTCCTTGAATTCCAGAATTTTCCTTCCTTTTTGTTTTGGGGGGTTTGTTTCTTTGTTTGTGACAGGGTGTAACTGTATCTCAGGCTGGCCTTGAACTTATGGTGATCCTCCTGCCTCAGCCCTCTCTAGTGCTTCCATTATAGGCATGCACCACCTCACAGAACTTCCTTCTTGCACATATTTCTGATATCTGGTATGAGAGGGTTAAACTCTTCTTGAAGTATAGTGAGAACGTAGGGGTATATAGCAATGTTTTACTGTCACTGTCTATCTCTTTACATGTACACATCCCACATTTGTAGGAAGTCCTCTATAACAGAGTTTTTTGGTAGTTTTTTTAGGAAGGAAGGAAAAACCAGCGTCTGGCTGTGTGTTCCTCAGCCTGTCACACTGAGAGCACTTAGACCGTACCAACAAGGGTCAAGCCAACTAAGGGTAAGTGCTGTGTGTTGGGTACACCTTTGTTACTAGAGGAATAACTGTTCCTACCGATACAGGTTTTAAAGGAAAGCTATGAAAACTTTCCTCTTCCATCAATTCTTATAACAATTCTGAGTTTCCGTGATAGATTCTTTCACATACCCTTTACAATTTCCATTCAACCTTGGAGTTAGAAACAGCTCCTTTTCTCTTACACAAAGATAGGGCTAAAGAAAAAACTAGCAGAGCGAGTTAAACTCCCAAGAGGGCCCTCAGAACTTTGTTTATGGAAGTCCATAGATGCAAGTTTCTGTAATGTGGGCTTTCCCTTAAGGTACTAAATGCTAAGAGAATGTATTTCCCAGGGAAACTGAGTTAGGTTTCCTCCTTACATGATTCCTGGGAGGAAAAAAGAGATGAATACCTTGTATACTGTTGTATAGCCTCTGACTTGCAGTATCTGACAGAAATAGGTGTTCCATGGCTGCTCTAGAAATATGTATAGACTCTAAATGCATTGAAACAAGGGCACCAAAATGGATAACAACTTCATGAAGTCCTATAAAAATAAAATGGTGTTCTCTAATACCATTTTCTGAAAAACTCATCAGATGTTCCTAAGGTTGTGATTTCAGTTTTCTTCTCCTGGGGTGTTGTCAAGGTAGCTGGGAATTTGGTTGTAGTTGATCTCTACTAAGAATTCAGAAATCAGAATGGAAAACACCTTACTTAGGACATCTCAGGATTAGAAACTTTCACAAAGAAAATCGATCTCTCACCTGGAGCCTCTTGTCTTACCTAATGCTGGCCACAAGGCAGTAGATTTGATAGAAAAGACAGAACTCAAATGTGACTGTCATGTTGTTCCTCCTGTCATGTAACTGTACATTCATTCTTCTATGAAAATACTTCTGCCAATCATGAAATATGATCAGTTTGGACAATCACATGAAATGAAATATGTCAAGTAGAAATGCCCCAGAGCTAGTATAAATGTTGCTGACATCAAATAGCTATAAATGCACAAGAGTAGAATGTTTAGCGCTCCCTCAACAGTTTTTTAAAAAGAGTACAACATTTTATCTTAAGAAGGAAACCAGGTGTGTCACCAATGAAGGTGACGTGTATATTTTTGTGCTTATTATTTAAAGAAAAAAGAAACATCTGAAATCTGTTTGCTAACTACAGTATAACACAAATGAGCCTGCAGGCACCGCATGTGCTGTACCCTGTCTGCTTGCCAGTCTTGCTCAGTCCCAACGTATTAATGAGCAAGTGCCAGTATTTGAACAATCAGCATTTCCGCATTTGCATGCAAACTCTCATGCTGTGTAATTATACACAGAGCTGGCACTCAAATTAATTAAAGCTGATTTCTCTGTGACTGCAAACTGGTCATATCCTCAGCTTTTCCTTCCTATGAAGTCATCACTGTACATTCAACGTGACATTTCTGTCCCTGGCATTCTCAGTAATGCTCATGCTCAACAACTGTGAATCCAGCAATATTTTAGAGAGCGGCTGACAATGGCTGGGTGTTTTGTGCTTTTCCTCTCCTCGTCTCTCCCCTTGTGGTAGAAAGCACAGCTTTCGAACATTTGCATTGTAATTATCTCAGATAATAATGCCAACAAATTACATATATTGTGTCAGGGGTTCCCTCCCCTCTTTTAAGGCTCCACCTACTTGATTAGAGCTTACAAACAATTCATCAAACTTAAAAAATTTGTTTATCTGATGGTTAACAAACAATTAGTTTTGATGGGTTTAGTCTTAATTCTGAAAAGGCTATGACAAATGGTGTTTTATTTTAAGAGCTAAGGATCTCATCATTCAAGATCTGGGAGATTAGGAGAGAAAGAAGCAGCGATGACTGCTCAATTTGATTAAGACTTTTTGAATCCTCATCAAACAGAACAGAATTGAAATGGAGAATATTATTTGCCAAAGAAATCCATAAACATTAACTTCTAGGACAGAAGACTCTCCTCAGCTCTTCTGAAATAAAGCCATAGCCTCCAGTTTATGACTTCCTGGGAAGGAACCGTTTCTATGACAGTTCTTTTAAAAGACACCTCAGAACAATTAAGATACCATAAGATTCTCTCCTAAGTTTAAAATCCGTGGATATGGGTGGCTACTAGCACATCATGTAGAGCCTCTGGAGACGAGCTGTTTTGACACATTTCTCTGAGATTACTTCTTACCACGCAACCACATCTCTTCATCTTCCTTATTTCTCTGCATCCCATTAGCCAGCAACTGTACAGACAATTCCAGGGCTTGGATGTCTCTCTGCAGACAGGCACCAAGCATTTCCCTGCCTCAAGTTCAAGATCCTGAAACACACTGCCAAGATTGCCCTAGTAATCTACATTTGAGAGGCAAGATTGCAGAGGAAATTTATCATCGGTCTCTAACAGCCAAACCCAGAGATAGATTTGTCCTTACCTTATCAGTAGTAATTCTTGGTCCACACAGAAAATCAGTTATTAAACACCCTTCAAATTCCAGCTGGTGTACCAGTGTGAAAGGAGTATTAAGCCCTTTCTCGGAGAGGCTGCTGGGGAGATCACGGTCATAACACTATGGAAGCCTGCCCTGCTGTCCTGGCGTGAATTTCCTACACAGACAGGTGTCATATCGACATGAATTTCATTGCCAAGTACATTTTAAAAGGTGGGCGTGGCTGTGATCATGTAGCCAGTTCCACCTGTCTCTAAACCCTCGTAACCTCCTTTGCTTTCAATATTTCGCTCAGGTACCTGGTGACTTCATGCGTTACCCACGCACTAGGCCTGACTAGTTGAGGTGTGGGAACAGTATCGAGCCAGGCAGCACCGTCATTGTAGTACACAATGCACATTGCTACTGGCAAATACCTATTTGCTGAGTCAGGATTGGGTTGCAGTGAGCAGGACTAGGCAGTTCTACTGCTTTCTGTTTGTTTCCTTTTTAGAAACCATTCTCTTCTAATTAACCATTTAATAAAAAAATAGATTCTTTTTGACATGCATGCCTTTGTAGTATAATTTTCTTTAAGCACAAAGAATTACTACATTCCAGGCTTTATTACAGCAAGGGTTTGCAAAACGAAAGGCAAAGAAAATAAAATCTGAATCCATCAAACAGTTAAAATAAACATCACTGTGCATGCTGTACATTTTCCTCTTGTATTTTTTTCAAACAGCAAGTCACATATATCTCTTGGTTATGATTCATTTAGATCCTAAGAGAAAAGCTTAATAGAAGACTTCTGTGTACTTCTTAAGCAGAAAGAATCTTTTCTAGTCCTTAAGGTGCAGTAGACAGTTGGCACTCAATAAATGATTTTTAAAAAATCATTAGTGGTTCTATGAAAAAAGTTCTTTGGCTATATAGCTTAGGCGTATGTTTAAATATAATTTAGTATTGAACAGGCAAGAGAAGATTTTAGAAATGCGCTAAAATTTGTTAACATGTTCAGAACAAAGTAGGGGCTCAATAGATGTGCAGGGTATGACTTTGACTTACAGTTTCAACCTACATTGGCGATATAGTCCAGAAGTGGGGTTTCAATTTTCTCAGCCCTCTTAATTCCTCAGTGACATTTAAATCAAGCAAACTGTGCTTTCTAAGATTGATTTAATCTCAAATATCAAAGTTGCCCATAATATGCTGCTCAAAGCAGGAATTTCCTCTTATCGAATTGCCTTTGCTTCACTTAGCCCAGCACCTAACACCAAACTGACAAGTAGTAATGTTCCAATAACATTTGCTAAGTAAATGTTTATAAGCACATTATAATTATGTATGTGGAAATTGTAAATGATGTAAATTGACTATCCTCCTGAAGGCTTTCCTTGTATAGAGGGCTTATATAAGATATGCACATATAAATGAACAGTAATCACTCACTAGAAAATTTAAAATTAAGTAACTTTGAAAATAATAGAGCATTACCTCTAAGATAATTCATTTTCCTAATAGAGATCTTCATTATTTTTGATCAATATTTCCCTGAATTGTATATTCTTTGGAAAAAGTTTTGTCTGAAGCTTCTAAGAATAAATTTAATCCCCTTCCACATGAAAGTTATTCAACTATTTGAAAAATGACTATCATTTTTCCCTCAGTCTACTCTTTTTTCAGACTGAGGATTCCTTTAATCATTATAATACGATATGGCTTTTAAGGCCTATCACCATACTGGACAGATTCCAGTTTGTCCCTGTCTCTCCTAAATGTGGCATTCAGAGCTAAATGCATAACTTGAAATGCGGCCTAATTATGCAAAGTACGTGGGTACTGATGCCTGCCTTGTTCTGGACTCCATTTCTAATCATTTAGAATTTTATGGGGGCAGGAAATGCACTCTGAGGAGGGATTAGCATCATTATCATATTCTCAACTCTTTAACTTTTACCAAACTAAGTGTTTAAATGTTTTCCATACCAAATTTTGTTGAATCAAATCTCTTACAACTTGTTCTGGCTGCTGTGAATGTTTTGGACGAAAATAGTGGCCTTTATTGGATTCATACTAGCATTGATCTGTAGCACTAGCCCATTCTTCTAATTGTTTGTCACATATTAGAAACCTGGGGCTGGGGATATAGCTCAGTGGAATAAGCACTTGCCTGGCAAAAGCAAGGTCGAGTTAGATCCCCAGCACCACCCCCCCAAAAAAAGAAAACCTGACTTTGTTACTCATTGTCATTGTTGTCCAATGTCTTTGTTACCATATTTTATTTCGTGTCATTCTTTAAAATACATCTGAGTATCTCCTGTAGATCATGCATTAAGTCAGGCACTGATGATAACAGGAACCAGATGACATCAGAACTTTCGTGAAGGACACAGCATAGCAAGAAACCTGCCAATGTAATCATGATGCCTTCTATGTTTTGTCTCAAATGACCAACCAAAAAGTGCTAGTGCCTCACAGGGCCTCTCTTTAGGTTAACAATAATCATTTAGTTATAAGTCAGGAGAGGAAATCATAACATGTATCATTTTTATGGAGTACTCACTTAATGACAGATAAAAAGCACTTCATGCACTCTGTAGCATCCATGGCCAGATAGTTTTAATCCTTCACTATTGTTGGTGAAATTAAGGTTCAGGAAATTTATGCAACTTTCATCAATTTACATACCACATAACTGGCAGGTCTTCAATTTGAACATCCAAGGCTCTCTAACTCCAAAATCCCTTCTTAATTGCTTTTAATGAAGTGACTTCACCATTTCACATTCTCGCCATAGTAAATGCTAGCTGTAACTTATCTTCTAGAGCCATGAGAGTATTTTGATTGATTAAAAGACTTGCCAAAAGCTAATTATACTCTCTTTTGAAGAGTAAAAGTAAATTATTTTGCTTGTGCTGCTGTTTGTCTTAGCAAACCCATGCTGATTCTTCAGTCACTATCATTTCAAGGTGCTCACTTTTACTTCAATAGTTCTGTCTAAATTTTGCTAGGAACTCAGGTCAAAACCATTGGTGTGAACTTCTAAGGACTCATCTCTTCTGATAAAGGTAGGGTGGCACTAACACACCTCTGTGTCTTCTTGTCCCTGCTTTATTCTCCATGATATCAGAGAAATAACTGCCAGAAGTGAGCGCATTTGAAGTTCTTTCTTGAAGACACTGCAATTTATGTGTGTAGCTTTCTACTTCGGCTTCTTGTGGCTCACTTCCAGGAATGGGAGTCATTGGGAGTTAAGTGAAGTTTGAATCATTCTGTAGAAAAGGCTTACATCTCCAACACATTTCAAACCTATCTGTTGAAAAATATCTACATAATAGGGGTGTGTTTCCTGAGAAAGAAAAAATAGCCACTGCTTTTGCTTCTTGGGGAGAAGCAAGATTTGTATCGCACACCAATGGTTCTTTTGTTAAGGAAGACAAGTAGGTGATTCTAGGTGAGATGCTGGAGGTGAGAAAGTGGAGGTGTTTCTGGGCCAGGCTTGATGAGCAGTGTTGGATAAACTTCTTTACAACAAATGAAGAGCAATGGTCAGTCTCAGAAAGACCACTTGGCATGGTAAGAATGTGGGACATGTGAAAAGCATAGTGGCATGAGGTGTTTCCAAGAATATGGCAGAAAACCCAGAGCAGGACCAGGGAATGGGGGGCGGGGGAGTCCTCCAGCAGCTCACACATCTCAGCACACAGCTGGTCCTGCCTCCCTGTTCCAGGCGTGACATGGATGCAGCACTAGAGACAGTGTATTTTCCTCCAAGATGGAAATACAGTGGGTGAGCCCAACTCAGTAAGTTTAAAAAATACCTTTAGAAGAGGGAACAGCTTCTATTTTAATAACTTTTATTAGCCCAGTTTGAGTGGGTATAGAAAATAAAAAAGTTCTTATCTCCTTATAATGTTCCATTGACATGACTTTTCCATAATTGTACTTTCATTATACTATATTTTAAGAGCCATCATAAATCCTTTATAGTATAATATATCTTTTTATTTTATAGAAAGGTTCAAGATTATTTCTAGTAAGTAACCACAGCATAAAGTGATGGTATGTGATCAAGAGACTGTGGAATCTCTCATATATGAAAGATTATTTGAAAGATTATTTAAAAGGTTATTTTATCTAGTGGGAACTAAGTCATCAAAGATGTATGAATTTTATAGGAATAATCCAAAACTTTGTAGGAAATAAAGATGTCTGGGACAACTTCTTTTAAGAAAAACACCACATCTGATATTATGCTCAATATTCCTAAACTGCTCTTAGTCAATGAAATAAGTTTATCAATAAAATAATCGACCCTAACAGAGTCTAAACTAATGTGTATATTATTAAAACTATATGTGTAGATGTTTAAGATTTACAATTTAGGAACATTTCAGGTTCACAATTTGAAGCAATGTGTAAAAGTAAAAACATATTGCTGAGCATGGCTCTGGTTAAGAATGGTTCTCAGTGTAATACTGGAGACATCAGCACAGTAGTATTATGCTAATTTATTGCAGCTGGAGGATGAAGCTCTTTGAAAAATTCTAAAAACTGCAGAAGGGCAATTATGCGACCTGGTTTGGTTTCATTATCTAAAATGAGTCATAATAAACTGTAAAACTGCAGCATAAATGGTAGAAGACATTAGGCTTGAGACTTCCTTGTTGTTTGAATTATCTAGGCTTTCATCAGTAAATGTATTGAATGTATATGATCCCTTTTTAATGCTGGATGTTTTAAAAGAAAAACAGAATATTCTATTGTACTATGATAGAATATTGTTAATAGTTAATGGTCTTATTACTGTGTACCTGGTATTATGTTAAGCATTTTCCATACATTATCTCACCTCTCTGTACTATGAAGTAAATATTTTTATCACCTTCTTTCAAGAGAAGGAAATTGAGGTACAATGAAATTAAGGAACTTGTCCAGGGTTCTCCTCATATGAAACAATTGAAATAAGATTTAAATTCAAGTAGAACCTGGAGAGTCTAAGCCTCTGTTGATTTATTTGGCATCTACTAGCTGCTTTTTCATTCATTTACTCTGTTCTCAAATTTTTTCCATGACAGAGAGTGCCATCTTTTTTGGAGTTTTTTTTTTATCTTCTTATTTTGTAGTGTTAAACATTCTGTAATTTCCTGTCCAAAGAGAGTCCAAAGTATACTCGTATCTGTCAGGGATCAGCTCAGAGGCAAACGTACTTATGAACTTCTGGGTGATTTCTTCAGGCAGAACTGGTTGGGGTCTCTTTTGTGTCTCTGACACTTTGTACAACCCCCACATGAGCCACAATAACCATCGCACATCGCACCTATTTATCCCCATGTCTCTTGTCTCCAGGGCCTCCCTTGCTGCCTGGAACATAGTAAATGCTGAACAACATCTGAGGATGAATCAATACACGGGGCTAGTTCTTATCTTTTCTGCATCATTTTTTGACATATAATTTTCCCTGCCAGGCACCAATTTGTCTCCTGCTGGTGCAAAGCCGAAGACTGCCTTCTCTAGACTGAATTAATGTTTTCCCTCTTTGCCAAACTAAAGAGGTAGAGAAACATAAACTTCTTTGCTCAAGCGAGGAACATGATAGACAAATACGTGAGCCAGGGATCATGTATCTGCAAGTCCAGTCACTTTGTGGTCCAGCTATCTTAGAGAAGTTGCCTAAACTTTGTCTACCCTGCCTGAGATACGGGTACCTCCAAGTTGTTTACTCTGAAATCTTCATTATGAAGTGATCTGACCCATAGTGTATACACAGAAGGGAAGAGACGAAAGAAGCATGTCTTGCTTCCCATCAGTCATCAGTCCAGTGTGACTGTTTGTGGTAAACAGTGCAGCCAGGACTCACGTGTAGTGGCACATGCCTGTCATGGGGCATTTTGGGAGACTGAGGCGGGAAGAACACAAGTTTGAGTCTAACTTGGATGATTTAGCCAAACTCAAAGTAAAAATTTGTTAAAAGGCTGGGGATGCAGCTCAGTGTGATGAAGGTCCTGGGTTCAATGCCCAGTAATGAAAAAAATAAACCAGGCAGCCATAGACACATGCTTTGGCCTACCTCTAGGTGTGGCCTTGTGAAAAATTTTACACCAGGGCTTTAAAAATCATGTTAGTGAAGATTAACGAATAAGAGACTAGGTGTAAGGCAACAGGAAGGAGTACTGTGGTACTGCATGTCCACGGGGGTTGCAGGCCCAGTATTGTCTAACACTATTGGAACTATCTATATAAATCAGACGTCCAAGTTTTTACTTAATATCATTAGTATGTTATTTCTTTGTGGTACTATGGATTGAACCAAGAGTCTTCACACTGATCTACACTTCTACTCTCCCCAACATTTCTTGTTTTTGAGATACAGTTTCCCTGAGTAGCTTCCCTAACAGGACTTGAACTCAGCCCCCAAGACTGCTGGAGTTACAGGTGTGCACCACCACACCCAGTTTAACTTCTCTAACATTTTTAGTGCTCATGTCTAATGTTTTCTTAAATATTATATCTGCAAAAATGCCTAATATCACTCTAGCACAGCTGAATTAACTTTCTAATCTATAAAATTACTTGAAAATATTTGTCCAGTCTTCCTGAAAAAAATTATTGGAAAGATCAGATCATCCTGTATATAAACAGGAAACTATACTATCCTGTAAAATTTAATCGTAATTTGTATTATTATTAATGTCACCAATTCTCATTTATCCAAGGAGTCTGTTTGCGTCTTGCTTGCTCTTCCTTGCCTTTAATTTTATCAAACAGTAATCCAGAAAACAGCATAGCATATAATGGCCTACTATCCAAAGAGCTGGTCCAATGCTGAAGGTTGGTTGGCACCTCTGATATTCCACGTAACTCAATCTAGTTGAGTAATTGGATCTTCCCTTGGCAGTAGAAGGAATATAAACACTTACAATGTGTAAAATGTTATTTAATTTCATTTTCAATACATACACAGGCAGAGGCAAAATAGCTTTCACATATATAAAAATACATATGAGAAATATGTAAGCCATTTTGCCTCAGTCTACATAACACTTGATAATCAAAAGTGTTAAAAAGAAAACTTGTAGACATTACCCAAGCATGTTGGTATGTACAGTCAAAATACTCTTTATTCTTAAATTATTGTTTCTTTTCTACAAAGTAGAGATTCTCATGTACTTACATTGTTTTTGGCTAATGCTTTGTTTATCCTTACTCAATTTGCTGGCTAAAAAACCAAGTAGAGGTGATACCAGTGGGTATCAAAGATGAGTCCTAGACCAAAGACAGACAAGTAAGAGCTGGGATCCCAACTGAACTTGCTATAAACCTCACTTTCACTGTGAGCCTTTAAACAGGATTTATCTCCCTGGTCTCAGACAATGTTAATGTAGTGCTGCTCAGGGACGACCTCAGAGGTTTTCTGCACATGTGCTGGTTGACAGGACTGCACAATTTCCATGGGATGTGTTCAGATTCTTTGTGGTATGTGCATTCTTGTAAGAAACCAAAAATCTCCTAAGAATCTCATAAATTTTGCCCTGCTGCTGATTGGAACTTCTTCAGAAGCAGCGCCACAAGAACCAGGTCTTCTCTAAGTGCTTCTGAAAAAGACTTCATTTCAGCAGCTGCAGTTGAGGCGTCCACCGCAGGCAGCCCAATAAGGTTTAGATTAAAAACGGGAAGCAAACCTCTTGAAGTAGATTCTGAATGTACCTACCGGCAAGAGTGAAATGAATCACATGTTTCCTGCCGGTGACATTTTACTCTATGACTTAAGGAATCTCAGCAGGAAAAGTGTAGGTTTGCCTAGAAAAAAGAGTAGGAAAAATTTACAAAGAAATGGAAAACCTAGACGAGAGGAAGGCAAGTTGCCAATTCTGTGATTTTTAACTAGAAATGTTTGAAAACTAAGCCCTCTATTTAAATAGCTATAGTAACCTTTTTTCACATTCTGGAAAGGGGTCTCCAGCTCTACTTCATCACCCTAGCCCCACCCCCAAACTCCTGTATTCCACGATGAGGAGATGTTAGGTGCTGAGTTTTGCTTTCTGAATGAGGCTTAAAATGAACAGTGCTGGGAAGATCAAATCTATGGCATCTGCTCTTGATAGTGCAGGTTAGAGAGGGAAGCAATTAACCCTTCAATGCCCAGGGATTTGTTTGGAATGCTCATAGAAGTGGGACATAAAAAAAAAAAAAAAAGAAGTGGGACATAATGAAATGCTTTCTCTTCAAAGTCTTGTTTCTCCAAGTTTTCTCGGTAACATATATGAAATTTCATGAAAACATTCAAAAAATTTCAATCTTTGGCATAAATGACTTAAAAATACTTCGTTCCCACTCTGTAGCAAGTTATTTCCCTTTCTTTTCATGCTTCCAGTCCTATGGGTAAACTGGGGTCAAAGAACCCATCAGGACAGAGTAAGAAGAACATCAGCAGTGTGGATGGAATAGACAGTACACAACAAAGTCTGAACTGCAGGCTCCAAGAGATAGATCTCATCCAAAGATTGCCTCCTACCAGGGGTAATGACAGGGCACCATGTTTATGCAAACCCCAGCAAGGCTATCCCCCACAAAGTTGCAAAATCACCATCTGATAATTGTACAAATATAACCTATAAGATCAAATGAGGCAAAAATTGTTATTTAGCCTGAGTTTCAAACATTCTGGTGGCTCCTTATCTTTTGATGACCTGTTCTCTCATTCTACGATGGGAGCCATATCTAAAAATGCCATCGCTCCGCTCTGTCACTCACAGGGCCTCCTCTATGGCCAGGCCTGCCGGTGGATGGAATGGGACAACCGAACAAGTGTGTCTGGGTCTGCTGTGATTTTTGTCATACTGTCAAAAGACAAGTATCATTTGTTTTTATCCTTTCATTTACATTTGGGGTCTTACCTAAGGTATGGTTTTCTTTCTTTACAAATGGATCAATTGATTTTCTTTTCCTAGTTGAAATGTCACTGCAAAAGCCTGGGAACCTATAGTTGTGAAGTATAGAAGACCTTTAACACATCCTCGACAAACCCATGTTGCATAGAGAAACAGAGCTTTCTAAAATCTAATATTCTCACTAGGAGCAGAGGTATACTCCTGTCATCTCAGCTACTAAGGCAACTGAGGCAGAAGGATTACAAGTTTGAAGCCAGCCTGGGCAATTTAGTGAGACTTTGTCTCAAAAAATAAAAAAATTTAAAAAAAAAAAAAGGGCTGGGGATGTAGCTCAATGTGGGGTCCTGGGTTCTATCCTCAATACAAAACAAACAAGAAAACAAACCAGACTACTATTTTCGTAGGTGTTCATTTAGCATGGTTAGAGATCAGAGATAAAGAATTATGGAATCCTAAGGAAAGAAATCAGGCAGACTTAAAGGGCAAACTTTCCTGGGTCAAACAGAAACTCAGTGTAGGAGGAAGGCTGACAAACACTGTATTTTAGTTATAATCATTAGCTAAAGGAAGTCACTGTAGCTCTATTACATTAAAGGCAGTATTTGAGAATGTTTTATACAAGGCCATCATTCTTAATATTTCTGGAGTTATGAATCCTTTTGGAAATCCAAGGAAAGCTGTGGACTCTTTCCTGAAAAAAAGCACATTCTTGTTTACTCAGGAGGAAAAACCCCCAACTTTTTCATGAATTTTCTGAAGCCCATTCACGGACAAACCTGCATCCCAGGTTAAGAAGTCTCATAAAGGCCAAGCCCTTGAATGGTGACCTTCAATGTCCAAAAGAGTGCTTTTAAGAAAAAGTTTATTTTGAGGTTCAGAACAATAGACTTCTATACGATCTAATCACAAATTCCATCCATTCCAAGAGGCTGCACTGGAAGAAACATATGCACACAGGGCCGCCCCCTCTCTGTGGAGGTAAGGGAATTTTCATGCACGCCCCACAGGGGGCAAGAATTCAAAGGTGTTTGTTTAAGCCAGATGACGCACAGCACTACTGCCACCATACCCCTCTGTCCTTGGGGCCCAAGTGCCACACACAGTAGGTCCACTGGCAGAGGAACATTAAATACCGGGCAGGCACAGGGCTGTGCCTTGGGAGCTGAAAGGGAGCTTAAAATACTTCCTAAACGATTTAAAAGAGAAATGACTGTCATTAATCACTCTCTGATTCTTTAAAATGTTTTTTCCTCAGACCTAAAATTATAAGCCAATTATCAGTCATTCCCTGAGATTCAAAGGCCAGGGCAGAATTTACAAGAGAAAAACAATCTGCATCTCAGTTGTCCTTTCTGACCTCCTCATCTCCTCTCTTCCCAGCAGCAGCTTCCTCCCCTAATAGTTTCCTTCTTTGCAGTGGCAGAAAAAAAATTATATATATATATATATATATATATATATATATATATATACACATAGTGAACTTCCCTACCCAGCCAAGTTTAGAGTGCCAAACTGGGATCTGGAAGGTTGCTCTTAAAAATGTTTCTGTAGCCAAACAGATGTATTTCTAAATTTTCCTTCAGTTCATTCCCTGGCTTCTCTTCCACTATATTTAGGATTCACTGCTCATTTTCTTATCATTTTCCATTTCCCTGCTTTTGTTTTACATGTGAGTAAGCATAGGTCAAATGCACTCCAGTCTGTTCTGTGAAAGACATGTTAAAATCAAATAGAAACTGTATGATTAACCATATGAATCATCTGTTTTTATAAAAACAGGGAAGTAAGTAAGTGCTTGGAAGCCCCACCTGCTTTGCTGCTGTTGTGGTGCTTTGCTGTATCAGGAGGAAAACAATTCCCCCTTCTCAAGGCTGAACTAAAATTAGGCTCCACCTGCAAGATGTTAATGAAACTTACACAGCTGCATTCCAGAAACAAGTTACCCAGATTGCTTTTGGAAAGCTCTGTGTAAAAGCAAACTTGTTAGTTCTTTGCTTAATTCCCAAAATGTAGTATTAATTTTAATGGCAGTTATTAGCACAATAACCAACTGATAAGTAATCTCAAAATAGATCCAATACTATCAAATAAGAAATATACTGTGATTTTTTTTTTTAAACCCACACATCCTGCTGGGTTTAACTCTTCCCTCACACATGCCTTCTTCCTGTCTCTCTTGGCACTTGCTTTCAAACAGAAGACAAGAGAACATGTGAAGTCACTGGAATGGGGCCCAGACAGTTTTAGTTCGCTCCGGGGCTCCCCCGTCCACATGCTGCTGGTGGGAGAACCGCAAGCACACGTTTCCTTTGCTCTTGATCCCTTTTGCAGACTCGCAAGTCTTTGGAAGTGAAGACTCAAATGAAACCAAATCGCATTAGATTCACATCTACCTTTTACTTCCCGATTTGAGAGGCAGCTCATGCATTCTCCCCGAGAGAAGGGAAGGCAACCCGCCCACTCATCTCCAGTTCAGATTTTCATAGCTCCAATGTACTGTCCAAGCGGCTCATTCTTGACCCCCATTACTCTTCTGCGTCACAATTTCAGAGAGAATGATGTATTATAATTTAATAGTTTACTAAACTGTGTCAAAAAATTCAAGAAACTGCCATAAGGGTGGATGGAAAGAACCTACTTTTCACAAATTCCAGCCTTGCAAAAAAAGTTCCTCTTCATCACTTCCTTAGCAATGTCTTTCATCTCATGGAAGAAGCCGGATGCCTACCATTGTTCTGATTTGATCGGTTTCCAATGTTGCATGTGTCACTGTATAAACTCTTGATATTTTTATACTTGCTTCCTTTCAAAGCTCCTTGAGGCTTAAAAAAAAAAAAAACCAATTGTCTAAATGTCAAACCGGCTCCAGTAGGTCTTAAGCGGCAAATTCAGTTTCTGTTAGAGATTAAATAATGGGGAAAAGAGCGATGCTAACAAGGAGAAGGCTGCTTTTCATTACACTCTCTGATTTCATTAGCCTAATTCACGCTTATTAATTATTGGTCTGATGAGATCATCAGCGTAAGTGTGCCAGCCTCAGGATGGTCGTGTTTGGGGAATGTTCAGTCTTCTTTTCAAGACCTCTACCTACCCCTGGGATGCGATTCCCATTTCAGGCAAGTGCCCTCCTCAGTATGTGTATCTGAACTGTCTATGAAAACCACACTGCCAGAGTAAACATTTTGTTTACTACACAGCTTTGCTTTGCAACTGTCAACAAAGAAATACAAAAAGAGATTTAAGTGCTCATTCTTAGGTAGAGAACTCCTGTGTGTTTCTACAAGGCGGGTCATTACAGACCCGACTGCCCCGAGATTGAGCAATTCCCGTGCAGGCTGTAACAAAGGGCTGCCGATCCAGCAGTGTGGGAGTGGACTGCACCGCTTAGATAAGTTTCATACACTGTAGGAGCCCAAGGGAATGGTGTATCTAGATGGCTACGCTGCCTTGGTTCACGGTGTAACTTTACACTATTTTCCCTTTAAGTCGCTACTAATCCCCTGGGTTTACATGTTTTGGGAGCTGCATCAAGGGAAGCAGTGTGAAATTGCCTGAAAGCCTCCTTATAAGTGAGACTTACGATATAGACCAGCTCAGCTGATGAAAAGACGGAGAGAAATGCCCCCGAGTCCCAAGAATAATTTTGCAAGACTTCCACTGTGATTTTTTGGTCTCTGACTAATGGTTGCTAAAAAATATTACTAACTAGGTTAAAATCTCACTGATTTCAAATTTATTTGTAAACAGATCCTTAGCAGGTTGTACATCCTGTTTACATCTAACAAACCTTGCTTGATGAAACCTCTTCTAAAAATGTCTTACTCCTTTAGACAAACAGAAGAAAGCAAGCAAGAAATGCAAAAACCTGGGCCATCCCAGGTCTGCTAAGACTCCAGGGCCTCAGTGGGCCTCCTGTACTATGTGCAAGGGCATTCACATGCTTCCCTGCCTTTAATTCTCCAGTGAACTCTTTGAGGTATTACTGTTCCAATTTAAAGATGAGGAAGCTGAGGCTAGTAAATGGCAGAGCTATTCATTTAGCATAGTGGTGTCTAACTTTAAAAGACCATGACTTTCTTCTTCCTTACAACCCAGCTGCCGGAAGTGAAGGAAGTGTCCCATTAGCAAAGAGAACACAGATAAAAAAAAGCCCTCCTGCCTCTTCATTCCCTGGAGTTCTTGATTATTACCAGTAAATCTCTCATGGTAATCCTGGAAATTGGCCTAACCTCCTACCCTATTCCTTTTATGAAAACACTAGCTCCTCTTACACCTCCCATTTCCTCACGCTCCATCCTGTCGGCCCAGCCCGGCCCCTCCTGCAGTTTTCTACTCTCCAAATCCTCCTACAAACAGCCATTTGGAAACAATTTCGAGGTCCACCTACTCCCCTGTGCATCTGTCTTTTGTAATTTAGGGGTTAGGGACTGTGCGTTTTCTCCTTGTCATGTTTACGCCTCATCCTGTGTGGGTACCTAATAAATGCTGAATAATAGCAGCTTTATGACAGTGCAGAACCAGAAACACAGGTTCTTATGTTCAGTATTTCATCACCAACAAGGAGCATTTATTCCCTGTCAGCACTAGGCTAGGCACTAACTGAAGTTAATTACAGAAGCCTGGCCTTTGTAGACTAAGATTTTACTTTTTTCGTATTTCCTTGACAAAAGAAAAAAAACGGGACCATCACTGACCTGCTCATTCAGTTCACAGCTTCTTGCAGAGAGGCTGGTCCTGTTTAGTAGAAGTTCGTTTGCTCCTGTACACATCTGGGTTTGCCTTGGCGCTAACACTCAAAAGCAACAAATTGTCTATCTAAAATGTGCATTTCCCAGGACTAACAGAAGACCTCATTCATGCTGTATCTAAAGAAGCAGTTCAGTTGCTACTATTAAATTTGAAAAGTTAGGCCAGAGATATATTTGCTTGCAATAGCAATGTAATTATTCAAAAAAGTAGTTATGGGCGTTGTTTGGTAGACCTTCCTAAATAAAGGCAATGTATTCTCCACGCAGGCCTCCACTTTTATATCTTCTGCTCCCCTGTGTATAGAGGCTGCACATATACTGTGAAACACAAAAGGCTATTTGCGAATTTGAGACTTACTAATTCATGAACTAATCCACTGTAATATCATTTCTAAACCAATGTTCTGTAAATGTTTATTAAATACTTCTACATTCTTGGCTCTGTGCTGTACACTGAAGCTCACAGTTCCATGTAGAGACAGACATGTAAACAAGTAATTAAAGAAACATGGTGTGGTATAATGGGTATAATTATAAGTCCTACAGGAATGATAAATTCTTCCTATGTGCTCTGAGAAGGCTGCATATGGGAGGTGACATTTCCAGTGTGTCTTGAAGATGGATAGTTGCTCACCGTCTGAGGGTGGGAAATGCATCACAGGGAAAGGAGCACAAGTGCAGAGACAGAAGTCTGGGAAGGGACTGCATATCTAGTGTGTCGGCTCCTGAAGCATATGAGGAGAAAAGGTAGGAAATGCACTCTCCAAAGGGGAAGTCCCTTCTACCTCTCTTTGGGGAGAAAAAAATTCTAGTTTATGGCCATCAGAAAGTCACCCAAATTGTTAAACAGAAGGGTAACACGACGGCATTTGTTCTCTTGAAAGAGACTTCCCCTGAAGAATGGATTGGCGGGAGTTCAGTCTGCAGACTGAGGTAAACAACATAGCCACTGTTTTAGTCAAAACCTGAGGTAAGGAAGGGCTTAGTTAGGCAGTGCAAAGGAAGACGGATGGATGAAGGAGGATATAAGTGGGAGATATGGAAAAGGTAGAAAGAGCCAGACTTGATTTCTATGCAGACACGAGGGCGAGAGCTCAAAGTGTGTAACAACCTAGATGACTGGGCTCCTTGGGAAAATGCTGCTAACATTTTCTGCAACCTAAATATGTCAGGAACTGCAGTGGCATCCTTGTGTTAACTGAGAGCAATGTAACAGAAATAGTGGGCAGTTTCCTTGCTATTTTTTGTGAAACTCACGAGAGTTAAGATAGTGGCCTAGTCTTACACTCAGAACATAAAGAATAGGATTTGAATCTGAATCTCCTGGTTACAAGGGCATTGCGTTCATCATAGATTTCTGTGATCTATAGTATTAATGAAATCCCCCTCTTAAGACCTTTTCTATGGAGTTTGAAGGGAAGTAAATCATAAATTTGATTGTTATCACAAATTTAAAAACTTTACTTTGAGTGAAATCATTGTTCTCCCTAAAACTATTTATCAATTCTGGTCAAATGTCAGACAAATTTCTTCATTTTAAAAAACTAACGAAAAAGCCCCAGAAAATAAGCTGTTTTCTGTTAACTTGTTTTTAGTAAATTTAAAAAAAAGGTACCATCTCATTTTTAAGGAAAAAATTTTGCCATGTAGCAGCCTGCTGGAGATGAGGCCTATTATGTGGATAGAATAATATACTTTTCCTATAGTTAATCACTTGGGTTTCAACCCAATGGAGATTTGAAGATTTGCCTTTCAGTTTTTCACTATGACTGACTCAAAGTGACTCTTCTCAGGAAGATGTATTATCAAATAAAAATTTTCCAAAGTTAGCTGAGCAAATTTTCTTTTTTATTTCTTGACGAACACTGTAGGATCTTATTACATATGAGGTTATAAGATACAAAAAAAAAAAAAAAAGTTGTGTTTTCTCATGTTGAGGCCATTTAGGTTTTCTCGGTTATCTTTACTTCTCAGCTATGTTATTTCATTTCAATTTAGTGGCTGTTTTATTTCCTAGTATCTCCCTTTGCATTTGTGGCTATTTGAGAAGTATTAGTTTGCGTGAGCTCCTCCGTGCACCTGGTCTAAAATCTGCAAAGAGAATAGGATGAAACACAAATGACATGGCCTCCAGCACTTTCTTCTTTCTTTCCTTTCTATTTTATTTTATTTTTTTATTTTTCATATGAAACATTTTCCTGCAAGGATCTTCTATGTACAGTGGAGGATGCTTTTGATATGTAGATCAAGCAAAACGGTAAGTACACAGCCCTCTCTTTCAAACATTTCTTTATTCTATAATGTTCCTGTAGTGGCAATTTCTTTGATTGCCATGAGGCCTGCCCTTGGGTTTGTATTGTTAACTTGGTATCTTTCCATTGTCCCTTACCACAGAAATTCTTTTTAAGAAACAGCATTCAGAATTGAACCCATCAAGCTTAAGCTCACTGTTCTCCTTGCTGGAAGTTTGAGTGACTAAGTCTTTGCTTTGATTTTTTTCTCTGACTTTGAGGGTTCTCACTTTCCTAATTGCTATAGTCTGCTGTCCCCTTTTGCTTGAGAATAAACAAAAACAGAAACAACTGGTGAAGACACACACAGGCTCACCAGCTCACTCATGTGCCCAACCAGTGATGGATGGCAAGGTCCATGTGTTAGGAAAGGGATCTTTCCAACTCCCCATCAGACCTCAATTTCAAGTTGGGTTTATGCCAGGAAGTGTTTGGCATGCATCAGAGTCCTCACACCAACCTACAGGATAGGCCATGTTGTCATTTCCATAGTTTCAGATTCAAGAACTGAGATATTACCTTTTTTAAGGTCATTCACCCACTAAGTCATAGCACTAGCTCATGAACCCAAGTGTTTTCTGACTTCACTGCCTGAGTTTAGGTGACTAATTTTTACTTTCACATCTGCAAGCCTCTCAACACACTGTAAAACAGTTCTCAGGGTTGAAGGGCAAGGCTGTCATTATGGCACTCATTTCTTTTGTTCTAATACTCCAAAGAGTACATTTCCTCTGATGCTTTTGGACTTTTGGACTTATTAATAATCTTATATAAATAGGGAAAAGGGAACAGTTGCCAAGGTCAGCCATTAAAAGAAAAAGAAAGGCAAAACATAAAGCATATAAACATAGACATTTTATTGCAGAAGTTAAAAGTAAAACTTGAACAGGAAGATAAACATTGTTTAATGTTGGCTCTCATTCTCCAGTGACTTCTCTTCCTTAGTTTCTCAGAATCCTGAGCAGGACATGGGGATAATCATTAGGTGTATTCTTTATTGCATGTTAGTTTGTCTAATACACTATTTTACAAGGATAATACTTAACCTATGAGTAATATGAGTCCTATGGACTGAGCACTATGTATATATAAATTTATTTATGTATTAAAACAAGAGAGGTAACCTTAGATGAAGTTTTACAAAGAAGAAAAACACCATTGAGATTTAAAACTTTTCTGATTCAAATAGATTCATTAGAAGCATTTTAAAGTGTGATTTTATTCTATTCAAGTTATACTCAAATGTGAACTTTTGCGGTATCGCCACAACTCTAAAATTTATATAAATCACTTACATAGGTCATTTCTTAAAGGAAATATGATTATTTGGTAATTTTAATGGCTAAAGTATATTACCTCACAGCAAATTCATTTATAGTCATTAACATTAAAAAGATTACATGAAAACATTACAAATTCTATACCTCCATTATTGGAAAGGATTAATTTATTTGTAACTTATTACAAATACATTATGCGACTTCCAGTCTCCTAGCAGCCACTTCTAGTAGCAGAAAGATTCCATAGCTAGTGCTTTGTTATATATATACTGTCAAAATATAGAATTCTAAGTAGAGAAATACAAACTTCTTGGGTATGAAGAGATTTTTACTGGGATTTAAAAAATGAATAGGATTTTGAGAGTTTGGTAAGATTAAAGATAAATATTGGTTACTTTAAGGTCAAATGGAATTACTCTGGTTATGTCTTTTGTTTCACTGACAAACAAAACAGCTAAGTTTCATGCAAAAGGTATGTATGTGTGGCTTGAAGTGAATTTGGAAATGATGGGTATTCTTTGTTTAAATGCCAGAAATAAGATATTTTTCCTTCTCATTATATGAAATAAATAAGGCTAAAGGCTGGAAAATTATAAAAGTCACTTGATTCAATGAGCCAAGCAAATGCCTTCTAAATGTCTTAACCCTGTGCTCTCTCCCTGAGGCTAGTTGGAACTAGCACACAGTCCCGATTGCTCTATCATCTGGGTGGCCCGTCGATGTGGTGCCAGCAATAAAATGTGAAATCAACTTTCACATGTTTGTAGACATTCCCAAATCACTTTGATCATGACTAACAAGAAAACCGTCGTTTCAGTTATAATCTATAAATTTTCAGTGGGATGTTTCGTCCAATACTCAGTAGAGTAGTTCACATTTTATTTTTAAAATGTAGACTAACACAATCTAGAAGGATATTTCGCCTTAAAACATTAGTCATTTTCCATTATGTAATCTTGGTTCACTATTCCCATTTTTTTTCTAATAGTCATTTCCCACAAGTCCATGCTGTTTTTTAAAAGAAAAACACGTGTACTTTAGACTGCATTTCATCTAGGTTAAATGAAAAGTGATAAGTTTTATGACAGCTTTCAGAACGGCTCTTGGCAGTGCAACCTGCAGCATCATTGTCCTTCATTTTGCTCAGTACTAGGAAAAATAGTCATTTCGGCAGAGAAGATACCTGAGGAAAATTTCTCTCAAGCCAAGTGCTTTTTGAACTAGTAAAGATGTTCTTAAATATGCATCAGTTCCATACCACAGGACACAGTTAACGCGAGGAGTTAGAAGGGTACCAGCGGCAGCAGCCATCCAAGAAAGCAACGTAGATGAGCTTGTTGAAAGCAGAAAATGATTTAGAGAGGGAAATTTCAGAGATGACAGCTGTTTAAATCTAATCAAAAACTCTTTTCTTCACCAGCAGAAATTTAGTCTTCCATTTGCGCTAATATGTGTCTTAGAAATCTGTAGAGTTTTACAAGGCTACAGTGGACTCTGAAACAACACCTAAGGGTCCAATTCAAAGATAAGCTGTGGTGATACCGCTGAGTGCAGATTCTTAGGGAGGAGGAAGAGGTACGAAAGGCGGTTGTGTGGGGCATCATCTGGGACAGGAGCTTAAATAATAAGTGGAAAAATCTATGGCTTTTCAACTCATGCTGCTGGGTGATTTCTTTTTTACACACACTATTAAAATTTCCCACGTATATGCACAAACACACCCATACACAATGGAAGCCAGAAATATGCACATAAGCCTTACTACTCAAAGTACGCTGTAGAAGAGTATTACTTAAGAACTTGTTAAGAAATTCAGAATCTCAAGCCCCACTCCACACTTAGAGACCCAGGATCTGGTTTTATGGAGATGTTTGGATGATTTTGGTACACAGGGTGTTTGAGAAGCACTGATTTCAAAACAAGCCTTAAAAAATGCCTAGGTCTCTTAACCTTATAACCTATGCATCTTCAGTTTCAAACCAGTAAGAGTTGCCCCCTCATCAAAAGCAGTACAGATTAGTGAATGGTTTAGACCAAGTAGTTATAAGAATTTTCTTTCCAAATATCCTGGAGCCCATTACCGGGGCACTTTGGGCTTCTTCCGGGGCTGGAGTTCCTGATGGTATGGCTTGCTGGAGCGGGAGTGAGATGGAGGTTAGACATACCAGGTAGGAGGCACCTTGTCCACAGAAGGGAGCAGAGGGTGGCAAGAGATGAGGGTGCGTCCCAACTTGGAGCCTCCATTTGTCCTCTTGCCTAGGCCTTGAATAAGCTAGAGGGTATGATTTATTAAAAACCATCTGCAGCTATACTAGTGATGATTGTATGAAATGCCAGAGTTTCATTTCTTTGTAATTCCTTCCACCTCTCCTATTACTGTTCCTCACTGGCAGGGTGAAGGTGATAGTCTGGCGGCCCTTCCTTTTCACCTGTTTCCGCTGCTTCCATTCACATGGCTACTAAAGGCGCACCGCGAAGAGCTCGTTTCCTTAGAGACTCACTGCTACTTCCAGGCTGTGTGCCAGAGGCGTCCAACAGTGACACAGAGGGCAGTGTACTTTCCTGGATATACAAGTGTAGCTTCCACTGCCATCCACGGGAGCTCTACACTTGAGATTGTGAGCAGAGCACAGCTCAGAATCAGAAATTTGTCCTCAAGGTAAGTCAGCATAAATGGCTTGGTCACCAAAGAGTCACACTTCACAATTAAATAGAAAATACACTGAGAATTAAAAGAATTCCTCTAAGCTCTGGAAAAAAAAGAAGCAGGTAAAAGAAGTTGATCATCAAAGGAATTTTTTAAATTCCTTAAAAGAGATTGTATAAAGTCAGCTACCCATTTATTAAAATGTCTTTTAAATTCTCCATTTTACCTAGTTTGACCATTCTGGAAATAAACAAGATCACTGAACACAACACACTTTCCTTCTGTTGTCTTCTTCATTTGGCCCTCTTAATCCTACCCTTCCTTCAGGTCTAATTTTAAGTGGAAACCCTTCCTAGATCTTTGTAGGTGACCGCCCTCCTTCAGATACTCTGAGCATTCTGCATTTCTCCTTCATAGCACCTGCCCAGTGTAATTAAATATTTGAGTAATCATATGTTTTATATTTGGCTGTCAAGGTGTAAGCATCATTAAGGATATAGCTATGTGTGTCTGAATTATGTAGCAGAAACACAGTAAGCACTTAATAAATACTTGTTCAATGAATGTAAATTTAGTAACCTAAATATACACTCCAAAATTCTTACAATAAAAGCACATATACTTAAGTGCACAGAACTAAATGTATCCTGTTGCAGACCTGTTTACTCTTTACATGTTTACAATTCAGTGTGTTTACCTGTTTCCCCAACTCCAAAAGACACTAGTAGTAGAAGAGTAGTAAGGGCAGAGAGGAAAGAAGGGATGCAAAGTGCATGTTTAACTGATAGTTTCACAGAACAAGAAGACAGAACAGCACAGATAAAAGAACACAATGAAATAACAATACTGCAGAACAGCAATGTGGAGCTGTAAGTGGGAACAAATCCTTCAGAGCATCTTTTTAAACTTGGGAATTCCATCGTGAACATTGATAATTATAAATCTCAATTAAAACATACAAATAAGATAATGTTTTATGTATGCTACTAAGGAGCAATATATTTTGAAAAGTTGCATTAGAAATAAATTATCTAACAGTGAATCTGTACCGTGATAAAAGTATCCATTATAATGTGCTGTAAAGATTTAAAGCATTTTACTTCATCTCATTTGATTTTCGTAACATACAGAAGAGGGCAAGCTACAATTACCAGGAAAATTTGCTTATGTGGAACACTTTATTCTGTGGTGAAGCTGATACATTAGGTGCTACTGAAGCTTTATCACTGAATATTTTCCAAGGTAGTTAGATTTGATTTTTTAAAAGATAAGTTTCTGAAAAGACATTTGGTTATGACTTCAGAAAAGTGTTAAAAGGCAATAGCTTTTCAGAAATGATCTACTGAGATTTAGATATAATATTTAAATGAAGTTACCTAAATCTTACAATAGTCATGCATAAATAATGTATAGAGATCTTATAAATATTCAGTAGATGCAAATTTTATTATTTGCAACATTTTAAAAGTAGATGTGTCCTGGACATTAATTTATAATTTCACATTAATTATGCCCCTGTATTTTAATAGTGTTCTTTACTGAATGGTGAATTTTATGAAACACACACACACCCTCAAAATCATGCTTGTTTTCAAGACTGCTAGGAATGCAGTGCATGTTTTAAATTTTGAAATGTGCTAATATTCAAGTTGCATTAAATTTTTTTTCATTGAAATAAGGAATAATGGCAACCAGGTGAATGTACAAAGTGTGCCCAAGGTAAGAAGAAGAACTTGCTGAAAGACAAAAGACATACCCAGGGAAGTTGTTTAGTCAATAGCAGCTGTTACATGGCAATAGTGTAAAATTTTCTGCATGTAAAATGTTCATTCATGATTCCTTCTGCTAGAGATCAAATATTAAATACATGAAAGAACATAATTAGAGTATTAATGGCCAAAGCCAATGCACAAAGGGAGAGATATCCAGGAAAAATGTGGTATAAGCAGTTTTTTAATGATTATGCTTTAAAAACAAACCGAAATTATAACAATTGTTCTCACACTGTGTGGGAAAGGTTACATTAAATACTGCTGCTCAGATTTTCTCCACCCAATACATCCACCCAACCAGGGACAGGTTTTGCCTCTTTGATTTGCCAATGCAGTGATTATAGCATAGCTCGCTCTTTTGTTACAGTGGTAAATGTGTCTTGGTCTCAAGAGGTTATCAAAGGCAAAAAAAAAGTCCAATCACTTCTCTGCAAATTTAAAGAACCAAATAGGTAATTTTACATTTTGATTTTGGTGTGTGCCCTGTTATAATGGATGTGGCTTTCCATTTCTTTCACTTTGGCTTTCATACGCTACATCTCAATACTCAACAGTTGCTGTTGTTTTCAAGGACACAGTACGTAGGTACCTTCTAAAGGTGGAGCTTACTTTCTGCCACAGTTAGAGGAGTGTTGTTCAGATCCAGCCCCTAGCACTTGGTCTTGTTTATTAAGTTATTGCAGGGTGGTTGATCATAAAGCCAATGGTTAGCCACAGCCTTGTGGATTACTGTAAGCCAAGAATGAAATTCCAGGTCTCAGGGATTAACCATACTAAAGCTCTCCAGGAGCTTCCAAACATTCTGTTTGGTAACTAACAGTGAACTGCTTCAACTCCAACATGCTTGTCATGTTTTATTCATGGGCCATCGGTAAGAGCCGCCAAACAGATTATCATGTTTACATCAGGCCTCCTTGGAGAGAGAAATTCTTTAATAGTTGAACTAGCAGGGTCAGTCAGTAGTGAGATGCCTGGGGGCAGCTGAATAGTAAATAAATAAATAAAGTAAAAGAAGAAATGAAATCAAATATTGAGAGTTTTATGATGTCCTTCAGCAGTCACCAATCAATATATTTTTATCTCTTGCTGAAAAGGTTATATTAAAGTTTCATCATTTTAGCGGCACCTTCCCTTTATTTGCTTTTTACAGCATTGAGGAACTACAGAGGGGCATGGGAAAGTGCATAGTCTGGAGAAACCACTTCATTGGAGTTGACATACCTTTACAAATGTCTATTTTGGTATTGCATCTTCTTAGCAATTGAGTCTCTTTCAGTAACCTAAGTGCCACATGGAGTTGTGCTATTGTTTCTGCTGGAAATAAATGCACTCTAGCAGATGTTGTGACATGCAGTAGCATTTCCTTGCTTTGAGAGTCTATTTCAAAATTGATTTAAAAGGACACATTGCATTTTGGCAGGGCAGGAGCTTTCCTAGGTTTGCTGGCTTATGTATTTGTTTGTTTAGAAAGAAAGAATTTTCTACAGCCTTGCCTTAGCACAGCCATTCTGCTGAAGGGAGGGAATTATTTTCTGCCTGGAAAGAAAGACATGACCTAACAGGTGAGATCATTCACAGGAACACTTGCTTTCACATCAGATGATTTTACTGTTGGTCTCATAAGGAGAGTTCCATGGAACTATTCATAGAATCAGAGGGTACCTGGGAGATTACTGATTTGAACTAGATTCTTTATAGGTCCAGAAAGATTTAGTCACAGTATCCTAGAAAGGGAATTAGCCTTACAAATCTCCATGTACAGGATCACCTCTGTTGAAGTTAATATTGACAATTTCTACAAATAGTCTCTTGTTCGGAGATCTGTGATTTATAATATTCAGAGGGTCTCAGAGACAGTCTGACATTCACTTAACATCTCAGTAGAAATATCCACCTCCACTTCCTAGACCGAGATCCACACAGATGAAAGACCCAGGGTCAACTCTCACTACTCAGTCTAGTGATAAGTTAATAATTGTATCATGAAAAGCATTTTAAATTTGGAGTTGGGATTATTAATGCCCTCATGAACACTTACTGTGTTTTTTTTTTTTTTTTTTTTTTTTTTTTTTTTTTTTTTTTTTTCTTTTTTTTTTGCGGTACTGGGGATCGAACTCAGGACCCTGCGCTTGCTAGGCAAGCGCTTATTCCACTGAGCTATATCCCCAGCCCCAACACTTACTGTGTTGATAGCTGAATAAGAAATGAAGTGTGTCTAAGTTAGATATTAGTTTATTTACAGAACAGCTGAGAAAGATCAAAGGTTTCATCATAGTCATACAAATCATAAAAGATATAATTTGTAAATGAAAATAAGACTTATACTAGGACACATCCTCTGTGCTAAGTACTTATACTTTTCATACAATGAATAATTGTATAGAACAGTTTCAACTATATTTATATGGCAAATTTTACTAATTGTTAAAAGATGTATTTTATCCATTTACATTTGAGAGGTGTTTTTTAAAAAATCTTGTGCAGAGTTGAGTATGAATCTTTTCTGTGCTTCTGCTGTGCCAGGATAAACACATCCTTATTTTCTGACCCACATAGTTTTGTGGTTTTTGTTTTGCAGTTCTGGGAGATGGAAGCCAGGGCCTTGCATGGGCTAAGAAAGTGTTCTAGCACTGAGGTACATCTCCAGCCCTGAGTCATTTCTTTCCACCACCCCCACACCTCTGACCATGAGATCTGTGTGGGTGAGAGGGAGAATATTAGCTTCTGTATGTGTGTTTGTGTGTGTGTCCTAGGGCTCAAACCCAGGACCTTATGCACATGGGTTTGTGGTAAGTGATATGTGCTCTACCACTAAACTATATCCTCAGATCTAATTCATTTTTAGGGCCAGGGATAGAGCTCAGTGGCACAAGCGCTTGCTTGGCATGCACAAGGTCCTGAGTTCATATTCTGGTACCAAAAAAATAAATTCAAGCCCAGCTCTCATTCATTTTTAAAATTGTATTCTCATCATTGAGTTCAGTACTTAGTACAGTGCAGTAACTATACATATATATATATATATATATATATATATATATAAAATGTGGCTTAAACACACATATTAAAGCATTTTAGACTAAAGTATTTTTCCATATATATATCTTTATCGCAATTAAGAAATAATTATCTGGATACATATATATATGTATACATATATATATATGTGTGTTGAACAAAAGTAGATGAATTGCAGAAAAATCATAATTGCAGGTACTTTCAAGACTACAGAGAGAAGAAGGTAATATCATCATTCATAGACTAAAGTGAAACTACTTTCTTAAATCATCTGAATTATCTCCTCATATAGCTTTTCAGATTTTGGAAATTTAGTGTATGTACTTTACAATCACTCTCTGGTAAGCAAGGCAATCACTAAGAAATTTCTTGAATCTATGCCTGGTTAAGGAAACTCTTGAGAACTGAAAGAATTTGATTCACAAAAGTTTTAGCACCATTCATGGAATGCATATTCTAATCACTACACGCTGCATTTTTTTAAAAAGCCACTGATTATTTCAGAGGAAGTACATCAACATTTAAATACTATTATGGTGAAAATAAAGTAGCATTACAGCCTTCTCTTCTTGAACTTTTTTTTTCTTTTCTGATAGGCACTTTCTCTCTCTCTCTCTCTCTCTCTCTCTCTCTCTCTCAGACACACACACACACACACACACACACACACACACACACGCAAGCAGGCTTTTTATACCCTTGAATTATGAGAACAGTGGAAAAATATTTTCATTTTAAATCTTGGATGTAGTTTACCCAACTATATATATGTTTTAGAAATCTAAGGTATAGGTGAAGTTATAAAACATAGTCATACTTTCACTTGCTCATTTGATAAATATTTCTTTGAGAATTAATTATAAGTCTTTGCACTGAGTAGTATGGAAAATACTAAAGATTTTCCAGATACAGACTATTTAGCAGCACAAATTGTGAAAGAAAAATAAAACAGAAAAAAAGACTGCACAGCATTTGCTCTTGACAGTTGAGATATTTTGTGAACTATGATAATACTTAATGGAAGCAATTTACCGGTGATCCTTCTAACTTTTTTACACATGATTGCCTAAAGCACATCTGTACATTTTTCCTTTCCCCTCAAATATCTAGCTCACATTAAACAAGCTTTATTATAATATTTATTTACCATAGTTGAAAAAAGTCTTCAAGTCTTTTTGGAGAAGTCATGTGAGAGTAAAGAGATGATTCATAAAGGGTATAGTCTCTTTCATTTTCAAGATTCTAAACTTGACTTTACAGTAAATGCCAGCAAATAACCGTACCCTACAACCAGGAGATTTAGTAGGAGGATCAAATGGGCACAATGGTCCCCACCTGCTCTTGCCCTCTTAAAATCAGTTAGATCTAATTTAACAAAACAAGAAAGTTACAATGATTGGTTAGACCTGGACCAGTGAACTCTCGCCAAAGGGCATGGAAATAATTTTTTCTCCATTACTTGAAAAGTGTTTAAGTAGACTGCATTCCTGTGTAATTTTCTCTTGTACTTTATCACAATTAAGTAATAATTATCTGATAGGCATTCAAAATTATATACCAACTAGAAGAAAATATGTAGGAGGCAGTGATGTATGAAGAGGGGCACAGTATGGTTGTTTTCAATGCATTTGGATGGAATATGGTAACTATCTACAGCAACTGTATTTTTTATTGTTGAAATTCAGTGACAATAAATCCAGTGAAAAGAGATACTTTATTGATTACAGCAGGCAAATTGGTGTATCCTGGCGCACTCTCAGGAAAACTGGGAAGTACAATCAACCCATGAATAACTAAATATAATTAGACAGTTTTTAGCAAGTTGAGACAGATCAGTGAGATTAGTTTCATACATAGGTTAGGTAAGATAACTTTTTTTAAAAATTTGACTACATGCTATTTAGCCTTTGAAAATCATGTCACTGACTCAAAACAACCTTTTCCACTATATTTTCTATGGTTTAAATGATGTGTGTATAGATACTTTTTCCAAGAAATAGTTAAGGATTCTTTATATTCACTTTTCTAAAAGCTGTTATCATCTAAAATTGTTATAATGATACAATTTTCTGGATGACCAAAATCTTGTAATCCAAGTACAACTATGTACTCTCCCCCGCCCAAAAAAGTAAAATGTCTAAGACTTGAAGCCAAACGAAGAAACTATTGGGCTAGGAATCCAGTGCCTGGAATATTGTTTTGGTTCTACTACTACTGGCAGGTTGAATTTTCCTTCATCCTGCCTTAATTTTTTTTTTTCACTGCTACAAAGGTGATATCACATGGTAATGATATATAAAAGAATGTTAATGGAAATACGAGAGACATGTGAATGGTTTCAGGTTAAATATTTTCTAAACTTTTGTGGTAATAAGGTAGAAGAGGAATTGCATTTTGTTTTAGGAAGCAGAGAATTAATTCAACATGGTGGATAAAGTAATGCAATAAAAATATGCAAATCAAAGGGAAGGAAAAACACTGTTTCTGACTGAAATCATCTGACTGATGATTTGCTCCTATTTTGCACTCTGATCTCTGCCTCTAATAGAAAATTGGTCCTGTTTATTTGCTACCCTACTAATCTATATGACTTGCAAGAAACAACTGTTGTATTTATCATTCAATTGCACTTATGTCCACCCTGCAAAGGATTCCCCAAACAGCATTTTTGATCAAATTTATTACTGTTGATTACAAATATAAAGGAAGAGAATAAGACACCCATCTCTCTTTGAACATCAATACTTTCTGTTTGTTCTTTGCCAGATTCTTCTAAATTTTCTAGTTGACATTCTTCAAAGACCTATTTTTCTGCCAAAACCTGCAAAAGGTTGCTTACAAGAACTACTGAAAATTCTACAAATTTTCACTGTAGTATACTTCTCTTGTAACAAGCAGAAGTAACTTGAAAGTTCAATGTGGATGTGCCTTCATGCAAATTATCTATTTACTTTGGGAGATGTTAACACATTTGCTGAGAAGACAGCACTAATAAGGGTAAGGTTGCAGGTTTTATGAGCTTTACCCAGAGAATAACTGCCTCTGAGTCACAGCTTGTACCTTCAACCCCCACAAGTCTTCCTGGGTCACCAAGAGAGAGCAGGTTACTCAGTACAAGCTATTAACAGTTTGGAAAACAAGCAGGTAAGTTTAGGTCAAATATACTAAAGACAGCACGTTGTTTCCTTTTAGCATGCTGAAACAAGTTAGATGCATCAAATAAATAAGTATGAACTTTGTAAAATGTGTGCTTTTGTCATCTGCCCCTTTGAACTGGTCCTGTTTTCCACAGCTTTAAAATGGGCATAATTATAAGGAAACATTAAGTCTTAATTCCTTGACTACATCCAGTTCATTGCTGGAACTTCTGCACGGGAAGGAGCAACTATGGGTGTGTGGGATTGTAATGGGCTGGCGGGCAACATCAGTCTGAAAATCATCAGGAGTGATCATGTTAGGTATTTGAAGGGTAACTAAAAAAAAATTGGGTATTGGGATCATGGTTTTCTTTGCCAAAAAATGCTTTCCCACACACAAACAACATTTCATTGGATGTGAAGCTCTGTTTTTTCTGATAATCATTAATTCATATTCTGCACTTAGTGGCAAAAGAGAAAGTAATCTAGAAATGTTTTTGATATAGTCTATTACGTTAAATTCAGTTACAGGGCATATGAATAGAGCGTGAAAAAAACCAGTGGTTGCAGTTAAAGAAAATGTGATAAGGAAGGTAATGGTGACATATTAACAGCTATCTACAAGTTATTAAGCAGTCAGAAAGTGATGCTGATTAAATGCTCTCTTGCAATATGGCAATGTTCTAGCATCATAGACATTGCACATCCAGTGGTCAATCCATTTTTTTAATTAACACATTCTCTGCAAAGGCTGATAAAAGAAACCAATTATTTTGCTTGGGTTCTTAGATAAGAACAGAATCCAGTTCCTAGAAGGAGAATCCCAGACAGAAAGAAAACTTACACTACAGAATAATTCTCTTGGTCCATTCTTTGATTCTATCAGCATGCTCTTTTTGGGACAGGTGGAGCAAATCCCGCTACTGATGGCTCAAAAATGGAACTAGTAGATACACAATAAAGTAAGTTGCATATGAGCAGTAAGAGTTACAATATCTATGCCAATAAAAAATAAGACATAATTAAATATCAGTGAATGCATAATCTATGATAAAGGTGTGTAGTAGTTAGTCCATCATAAGACTCCTCTAGGATCAAGTTAGTCTTTCAATTTACCATTCCTTTTGTTTTTATGCTTTATTAGAAAATTACCTTTCCTTACAACAGTAAAGAAGGACAAGTGTTATATGTTTAAATGTTAAATATTATACAAATATATTGTAATATGATTATAAAAGATGTAATGTTTCTACTACTCTTTAGGTAATATTTTTTAACAAGTTCAAGTGTGAAATTTGATTCTGGAGACATCCTCTAATTTCTGTATGTTTTCTACATTTCTCTACATTCACAAAATGACTTTGCTCCCTTACTCAAGAAAGATATGGAGATTAAAACATTACATCAGTATTTCTTAGGAATGTATACAGAACATTAATGGGATGTTTTCTGTGTAATATTTCCAGAAACAGCAAAATATGTATACATACCCTCTTATATTTAACTCTGATCCTCTTGGCAGGAAAAGGGAGAGCTGGGAATGTAGAGTCTCAGAGGGAAGGAAGGAGGATTGCGCTACTTCTCTTAAGGTATTTTATCGAGAAGAGACTGCCTTCAGCAGAACTGATTCACCACACCTCATCATCATATGCCATGTGCTTTAGTCCGTTTGGACAGCTATAACCAAAGAGCTTACAATAAATAACTTAAAAACAACTGAACTTTATTTCTTACAGTTCTGGAGGAGGGAAAAACTAAGAACCACATGCTAGAAGATTTGATATCTGGTGACCGGTCATTCTCTGTTTCATAGAAGGTGGCTTTAATGTACCTTCACATGGTAAAAGGGTGAACAAACTGTTGGGCTTTTTATAAAGGCATTAATCCTCTTTATGAGGGCTCCACCCTGCATATGGAAGAACTTCTCAGAACTCCTTCTACTTAATAAAATCAAAGAAGGAACTAGGTTTCAAAATCACAATTTTGGGAGCTACAAACACAAACTGTAGTACCATGCAATGAAACAAATTTTTGTATCACTGGTTCATGTTAGGCATTTGAATTTTTCCTCCTTTCTGAATAGTTCAAAATCATAAGGCCCCTGGCCAAAGTCTCAGTGTGCTGCTTTTTAGTACCTATTGCTGAAGAGGAGGTGCAGGTTAGAAAACCTAGAGTTTTCTCTGGAAGACGTTGGAGTGGATGAAAACATTTGCCAGTTCTGCTGAAAAGCCAGGCATCTGGTATACTGTACATATCTAAAACTAGGAACTGTGCTTAGACCCATGGCTATGCCTATTACAAGAAGTCAGATTAACAAAGATTAAATAACTTGCCAGATCACAGAATTAGTTAGAGGTAGACAGAGAATGGAATCTTGGTCCATCCAGATTCAGAATTGGTGCCAGGCAGATCCAGACACGATGTTTTTTTCTGTCACTCACTAGCTATATGAACTTTGACAGATTTCTAACTTTAGACAAGTTGCCCTCCATTATAGGACCTTCAAAATGCAAGGAATGTCTACTTCACATGATTGTTGAAAGGCTGTTTCAAACAGAGTAAGTTAAAGTGCTGAACAGAAGGACTTCTCTCTGCGAACCTACCACAGATAAATAACTACTGCCTATGTTTGAACTGGTTACTGCTAGAGACATCTAGCCACAACATTCACTCTTGCCACAAAATACTGGACATCTAGTGGGAAACAGAAGACAATAACTTACTATGAAAATGTGTTTATAGCCATTTGCCCTTCTATAATATAAAAGGATACCCTGTGTGAAGAGTGTGGGTGTGTGTAAGGTGGAGAGACCCCCACTTAGCCTTTCCCAGCTACCTCTGGCAGTCCGCAAGCATTTTTTCAACCCCCAAGTTCTGAAAATGGTCATTAGGCAAGATCATCTCAGGGGGACTTTTGAACAATATGTCTGAGATTTTGCTAGTGATGCATACATGTCTGCTGTAAAAGGCACATAGAATAAGAACCACAGAAGCTATGACCATCCAGGAAGTAGGAGACCCCAGATGCTGTTTCACAGAAGAAGGTGACGGAAGGTGATCCTTCAGAGCACTGGGTAGTTCAAGTGGCTGAGGTCACCACTGAGGAAGAAGGAGAGCTATGAAATGCATTTCAAATAGAAGGTTTCAGGAGGAAAAGTAGTGTATGAAAAGGAAAGAAAGGAGGGGATGGCCTGACGCACCACGGAGAACTGTGAGTGACCTGACTTCACTAGAACGTTGAGCATGCCTCTGTAGGAAGCAGGAGAGATGGGTCTGGAAGCTGGAGGCTGGAACGATTGTTTCCAGGAGCAAGGACTTTGGAGTTAGACATGTGTGTTAGTTAAATGCCTGTTCCTATACTCAGCTGTGTGAACAGGGGCAAGAGACTGAACCTCTATAAGCTTTAGGGTCCTTTTCTGGAAAATGAGACTGTCAAGAGTAATATTAAAAACAAAGTACCAGCAGAGTAATATTTATTGAGCAATTTTGCATATGAGAAAACTGAGGCAAGACCTGCTGGACAAGTCATTTGTCACACCATTGTTAAGATGGATTGAAATCCAGGCATTCCGATTCCAGAATCTTTCATTACAGTGAAGTTCAGACATCTCCCTCAGAACATACAGTGAGAATTATGTGGTACCTGTACTATGCCCACTTCCTGTCAGACATAGAGTGAGGACTCAGTTGATGAATACCGGCATGGCAAAGGAGGAGGGCTACAGCCCTCCGCAGAAAGGAGAAGAGTGGGGAACCAGGGAGTAAAGGCTCTGGGATCCTGTACATAGAGTACTTTCAGCGTTTTCTAGTTAGCAGTTCATAATTATATGCAGAGTTGCAAGAGATTTATGGTAGGATCTGAACTGTGACTTAGAAAGATTCATCTTTTTAAGATATGTCCACTGAAAAAGAGAGTGCATGAGTGGAGACCAATTAGACTTACTGCAGCGGTCCTCACACGGTTCCCCAAGAAGGTGGGAGAGCGATGGTCCCGAGGAGGAAAGGAGGAAGCCAGTGACAAAGCCCTGGAAGTGACTGACACCGGAAGTGCGGTAAGCGGAAGATGATTTAAGGTTTCCGGGGAAGGAGAGTGCTGCCGATGCCATTAGTGGAAACAGGACATCAAGGAGAGAAAGGGGACCTTGAGAGGAAACAGTGATGATTGTTTTTTTTTTTTTAAATCTTTTTTATTTTACAGGTTGAGTTTGAGTTGATGACAAATCACCAAGGTGTAAATATTCAGCAGGCAGCTTTGCAAGAGCTAAGCTAGATACCCAAGTGAGGGTCGCAGGTAAACTTTTCTCTCTCAGCACATCCTTAGTGATGAAATAGCTTGAGTTCCCATGGAGAGCCGTGAGGGACCTGACTTCACTAGAACATTGAGCATGCCTCTGTAGGCATTTAGAAATTGTTTCCTGTGCGATTTTCTAATACAGACACAGATAGAAAATAACAAACAGGAACAGAAATTCTCATAAGAGGATGTTTTTGAGTAGGGTTTTGTAGGTGCACATCCTTTGTGGAGATCGCTCCAGTGGCTCAGATCTCTTTCCCATGGTGGGAAGCAGAGTGAGCGGACTGTACCACATGACCTTCCATCGCTGCTTTGCCTGTTTACGAAATAAGGGTCTTTTGATAATTTACAAAGAAGAAAAAGAACAAGGGACTTCATTATCCTACAAAATCCTCATGTGTATCCACAAAACTCTGTACATAGGGGGCAGGTGGGAGTTTTTAAGACATATAAAATAAAAAATTTTAATCACAAGAGAGACATTTTGATATATTTACCCATGAAGCATGTTGAACGTGTATGTGTACATGGATCTACACACATACATTTGACACAGAAGCTGAGTAAGCCACTCCAATAACTACCAGTTTATATATTACAGGGAATGGGAGAACATGCTGATAACACTAAGGTTATGCCATAAGTAAAATCCAGACTGTGGTATCTGTTCAGGACAAATGATCGAATGATTCACCTTTTTTTTTGAGATGAGATCTTGCTACATGGTTCAGGTTGGCTTAGAACTCAGTATGTAACCCAGGCTGACCTCTAACTCACAGTGATCCTCCTGCCTCAGCTTCCAGAGTGCGGGGATTATAGGCATGTGCCACCATGCCTAGCGAATGATTTACTTTAATTAACAAATTGCAGAGATAAAAAAATGAGAAAGAGCTGGAAGGGAACTATGATTAAAGTGACTTAAAGCATTCAAAACAGGCAAAACTAACTATTATGATGCACTGAGTACTAAATCCAGGAGAGAGGGGTCATCCAGAGCCATATAATGGAGCCTGGTCATGTTAAGTTTATGCCAGCATGAAATTCACTACATTGCATATGTGTGTGATTCAGTGTTCCATATAACTGCATTGACAGTAAAAAGTTGAGATTATAAAAATAAAGGAAAATTGTTTACTAGGGTTCTATTTATGAGGCAAAACAAAAACACTAAGATTATATGGCATATATATTTTAAAACCTATCTACAAAACGAAAGGTCTGGAAGCATCAACAGATATCTTCTGAGTTATATAAAAACTGGAAACACAAATTTTCACTTTTATTCAGTATCCTTCGGTACTGTTTATTCTTTTCACAGAAATATGTTCATGTGTTATTTGTATAGCCAAATACAACATTTAAAGTGGAAACTTAGAAACATAATATTAAGGCAGATTTGGTATAATTAAGTTCTAGGTCTATGTTAGAGTGAAAAACACCACTTATAAGCGGGTTGCAGATGGACTTACAAGGCTCATGTATCATCAGTTAGGAAGACAGAGAAATGTAATTTATTTGCAGAACAAAGGTAATGAGTTAGCCTCTACATTTTCTCTGAGGTTAATAGACATTCTTACTGATTTTCTGTTGGCTATCCAGACAGCAAAGTTGATTTTTACTTGAAGTCTTTAATTCTGAGGCCTAGATTCTAAGAGAGCTAGCAAAATGGGTGTGCGCCATCTATAGTAAAGTTATTAAGTACCTAGACAAAGACCTCCTGCTTAATGACAGGAACACTCTGTGATTCGAATTGATGCCAAAATATAACGATCCGAAGCCAAAGTATCACGAATCTCCAGTTCTGAAGAACGACTGAGCTCAAGAGCGACAGAACCCTACAATCACTGAGAAAACTGGAATTGCTTTGCTGTAGCATTCGTTACTTTCCATGTCTATTTCAGGTCTCTCCTCTTTCTTAAGAATAACATCTTTATTTCATTGCTTTGTGTGAGCTGGCAGAAAATTTTGCTCACTGAAACACCATTATAAACAAGTGTCGTTGTTTTATTAAGCTCATCAACTAGTGGAATATTTGATCACTGAGTAACAATTTATTAATCTGTTAGCAAAACTCAGTCCCAATTCACTTGTAGATCTTTTCAACACATTCTTTGATATTTAGAAGCAAATAGAAATGACGGAAACTGTACAGTTTGATTTTTTTTCTACTTCTCGTATCTAATAACTCTAAACTGAAATGAAGAAAGAAAAAAACCCAGTGTGCATCTTTCCTTCTGCACGACCAACAATTTCCAAGCTATTTTGCAAATATAGGACAGCTGCTTTATTGAGCTAAAAAAACACTACAAAATGTAATGATGGCACTTTGGACTCTATTCTGATCTCCCTTAAACTCCACACAGCTTGGATTTTTCTGTAATTTTAATGAAAATGTGGCATGGCACATCTCTCTCATTTCAATTATGCACTGTCAGCATTCTCCTTCTTTGCAACTGAAGCACTTCTTGGGAAACACGCCAGGTACAAGGGGGAGGGTGAATCTGAAAAGAGAACATGGAGCTGGGGGTGGGGAAAAAGCTGGACTAAACGAACACATTCTCCACAAGGTCATTGTTTTTTTAAAGAAAAGACTTGCAAATCACTGAGAAATGGGGTTCAAAAGTGCAATCGGACTAAGGTAGCTTTAGCAAGTGCAACTGGTGTTAAGCACAAGTCTAAATAAAGCTAAAAAGCTAAGAAACTCTTGATCTGGTGAAAACATAAAATTGCATTTATTTTAATATATTGTCTGAATAGATCTTATTACGCCCAAGCTACTTAAGATTTGGTCACCGCGTGTAAAAGTCAGTAGTGTTTGCTCCTACCAATTTCTCAACTAACAAAAAGCCTCTTCCTTCCCCAGGCTTCACCTTCTTTCACTTGTCCTCCTTTGTTTTTCAAGCAAAGATAAATCATTCATGTATTTACTGTGAGCCTGAGACATGAATGACAGAGAGAATACTATCATCTATTGCACGTCTTATGTAGAATTTACGTGGACGTGAAAAATGAAATTCTCTTCCACAGAGGTGATCAAAAATGATCAAGACCATATTTCTTATCAGTGAGAAATATGTATACAAATTTGGCATAATTTTATAAATCACTTTTCACATGTAATGCTCACCTGGCATGATCATATTATCTCTCCGTATGATAGGCGAGGAGTTTTAGAAAGTTTAAGACACTTAGCAATTGTCTCTACTTTAGTGGCAGGGCCCCAGCTCAGCCCTGGGGCCTCTGACCCAAAACAGGTATTTTTCTTGTGCAGGCGACAAGGCAAGAATGTGGGCTCCGGAATCATCATGACTTGGGTGACTCACAGCTCTGCTCCTTATCAGCACCTCGGGCAGATTTCTTAACACACCTGAGCCTGTTTCCTCTGACACGGCAATACCGATAACCTGCCCGCAGAGGATTGTGGGAAGAAGTGAGGAATACAGGTCTGGTATTTAGCACAAAGTTCAAACCCAGAAAAAGTTCACTGTGAGCTTTTTTATAGAACTTGTTAAGAGGGAAATGGGGGAAAATTCGGTTGAGTGGAACAAAAGAAACAAGATATGCTGAGAGAACAGCGATGAAAACCCTTCACTTAGCAAGGACAAATGTGGTAGTAGCGAGTGCCAAGGAAGCCTAGGGCCTTCGTGCAAAAATAACATTTCCATATTCTAAGAGATTTCCTGCAGGGTAAGTGAGCAGATCTGTTTGAATGTGAATTCTTGGGTAGTAGAAGAAATACAGTGATTCACACTGTTGTAAATTCTTTTATTTTAGATCTCCTATACTGAGAGGAGGAAGAATGGGATTTCTGTGAGCTTAAAGATAGGGTTTGTCTAGAAGACAGTATTAAGTGAGAGGTGGAGGCCTGAGGGCCCTCAGGGCATGGGGAAGGACAGGTAGGACACTTCCTCAAAAGAGAGAAGAATCTGGAAAATGTGGGAAACTTCCAAAATAAACCTTTCGAATTTTGCAATAGTGTTTGAGATTTTTAACTCTCCAGTGTCAATAAAAATCACCTCCCGACCTGTCATTAGAACTGTGAGAAGAATACTGGTATTCTGGAATTCCGAGCAGGGTTACACGGTCTGCACAACCCTGAAATATAGCCTAGCTTCTTGTGGCTGCAAATGTGTGGGGGTGGGAGGTGCTGTGCAGGCAGATACTTTCTTCTGTCCAGCAGTCTGAGTTAAAATTTCTGGTAGAAGAGGGCCTGCTTCTTGTTGCTGTTTGGTTTTTTTGAAACCTGCTTGCCTTCCTAATTAAATTATTCCTTTAAATGCCTTTTCTGAAGTATTTCAAGCCACTAAGTCTACAAAAACCTCCTCTTCCCCATCGTTACTAAATGGGTTGGATAGAATAAATCTGAGGTGTACAGAAAAATCACTATTTAACATGTGTCCTAATAATTGTGCAAAGCCCAGAGCTAACCCATCCTTCCAGCTCGAGTTGGAGTTCATTAACTCTTCAATCCCCTCTCCTTGCCTAGTCCAGTCCACTCATGTGACATTACATTTTAACTGTAAACTCACCCCGACAGCTGGGCATGCTCTTGTGCTCAGTGTTCTGGGAGAAAAAAGATGTGTCTTTTCTCTGTTTTGCTGCAGTAAACAGGAAGGGTTTATAAAGCATTGGCCTCCAACATGGCGATGCGCTCAGCGGGGAGGAGCTGGTGTTGAGTGGGCGGCAGAAGACAGCACATGAGTGGAGGCCCCCTCCGCATGGAGTTGAGTTTAAAACCCAGCCATGTGCCTTGTGAGGATTTCAGTTTCCTCGTCTATAAAATGAGGAAGTGGGGGGGGGGAGGGAAAGATCATCGAGATGTGTTATATGCATGTACCGATCCCTTACAGTGAGTGGAATCATTATGTACTGCAACATGCACTAATAAAAGTCAAAAAAGAAACAAAAAGGGCAAAGAAGAAGAAAGACTCAGTTTCTTTGGTCTGTGGCTCTAATCTTCCTCTAATCCTCCAGCTTTGTCTGACCCAGTCAGTGCTGCTAGGAGGGTGGTTCTTAGCTCACCTCTGAATTAGCAGCCACAGCCCCTCAGTGCTGATCCACTGCTTGCTCTTGGCTATGTAACAAGCATTCGTTATAAAATCCTCCTCTCTCAGCCTCTACTTAAAAGCAGATATCCCCCGAATACCAGATTATCACCTGCGCCTGTCGTCCTCACCTTTGCTTGCCTTTGCGTTTTGTCACCCAGTAGCCCAATCTAAATAGGTAGAGGTTGCATGAAAGGAAAAAAACCGAAAAAGAACTTTTCAAGTCGGAGCTCAACTGTAGATCAATGTTTGTAATTTGACCCCCAAGCAAGGCTGTGCTTCTGGACGAGCTAAGATTCGTTGGCTTCAACACATGAAGATGTAAAATAGGCTGTTGTCACATCTCCCCAGAATGCGTCCGGCCACCAGCCTGGGGAAACTGCCCGGAACAGCAACTTCCTGGTAATTTATTTAGTGCTGTTATCCATTCGGTAGGTTGAAATTCCAGTCAATTACCCCTCTAATGCTGTCTTGTTGGGAGGAAACTTTGAAATATTATTCATTATGACTAATTAGATTATTATGGCTGAGGTACCTGCATGTTTAAAGGAGGTGAGCGCTTGTGGTATTGAAACTTCTGCGTGCAAACAGCATCAAGTCTCACTTTTGCATTTATGTAGCGTACAGTTATTAAGTTCCTGCTGTACTTGGTATCCTGCAGAATGATGAAGGCAGATAATATGACAGAAATAATCTGAATTTTTAAACCCAGAAAGATTTTGTGCGAATTTTTTTCTAAAAACACTAGTTCTATGTTCACCTTAAGCAGGATACTCAGTTTATTTCTTTGAGCAACCATCTGATTTTACCAGAAAAATATTTATCTCAAAGAGCTTTGTGTGGATAAGTGTATCCGGCACTTAGGTGTTCAAAAGTATTGTTTTGTTTTACTTAATAATGCATCTTCTTGGGCTGGGATATAGCTCAGTGGAATAAGTGCCTGCCTGGCAAGGACAAGGTCCTGAGTTTGATCCCCAGTATAGTGGAAAAAAAAAACAAAACTCCTTAATAATTAAGAATTGATAAAAGGTGCTTTCACATGGGGGCTTGCATTTTAATTTCACAGCATCCTGCAAGGCTGGTCATGATATCTTCACTTCACATAAGATAAAAAAATGAAGGACTAGAGAGGTTGGAGAGATATGACCTGTGGTCGGGTATCTGTAAACTGACTTCCAGGTTTAAAGATCTCCAAGAATGTGTCTGCTGAATGGCTGAAAGATCTGACTGTCTTCAACAGCTTGGAGGAAGGCAGCTCTGACCCATAAATAAAGAACCACGTCTGGATGGCTTTCCGTTGGTATAAACAAACTCTGTTGCAAAAGTCTAGTATCTCGCCTACCCTCTCCGGCTATACCACACTGCCTTTCAGAACGGAGGTTAGCACATTTGCAGCTCGAAGAAACCTCTTATACTGAGATGATCCGGGTAATGATCAGCATAAACAAGTATTTTCTGACGAGAATATTGTAATTTTCCACACAAGCCATTCTTAGTGGAACATGACCAGGGCTTTTAATAGATAGTGTGATTTCTGGAAATGAGAAAGAAAGCTTCCTAGTCCAATAAATAATTCTTCTCTTATATGATTCTTTAAATGGCTGGCACAGTATTTTTTTATTCAGCAGTTAGCGATGAGGCCTGAAAAGCAAACACCTATTAGAACAGTAGCTAAAGGACTAGCATTTGCATGAACATACCTGATTCTCTCCTGAGAAAATATTTAGCCATAGGGAAGGGCATTGAAAACAAACAATCACCAAACCCACAAAGATCACGGGATCCCCGAGGCCCAAGGGAGTGAGGAGGGACAGAGAACAGCTGCTGTGACGAGTGCAGGGGTCTAGGAAGTAAGAATGAGTGCACACAAGGATGAGTATAACGTTTCTACTCCCTACATTGTCTTAAAGTTTTAATAGCATCAAATATTGGTTAGTGTGTTTGCGTCTTACCTTTGGCTGATGGGGAGAATGTCTTGGTACAGCGACATTGAAGAATGACATCAGGATATTAAAATTATATTTCATCACTAAGCAAAAGAACATATGCATATGGCCAAAGGGATACATGCTAGGATGTTCAAATGCATCAAGATGAAATATACAAGGACAAAACAGCATACGTGGCCAGCAGAGGAAGAATGATTCTCAGAATAAAGTGTATTTGTGTCATAAAAGACTACGTACCATTGTGGTGAGCAAGGACAATTAATATACCCTGACACGGACATATAGTTAATATCTATTGTGGTTTCTTTTTTTTTTTTTTTTTGGTACTAGGATTTGAACTCATGCTTGCCAGGCAGGTGCTGTGCTGCTGAACTATAACCCCAGCCCCTATTGTGATGTTAAACAATAGGCACCTCTTACTGTTAAGCCCTCCCATGGATTTACACATATTCATGTAAGTATTAAAGCACATAGAAAAATTTTTGGAAGGTTGCGCACTGCCCAAGCAAATTATAATGAGAGTCTGGGCCCCCAGGAGTGGTAATGGAAGGAGAGTTTAGAACTGGAATGTTGGAATTTTTACTGGAATGTTCTTCTGCATTTAAAAAAACAGAGAACTCTACCATATACATATTAATAATTAATATTATAAAAATCAAAAGAAACTCACCAAAAGTGAGAGGCTTAATACATGCTTCCACTTTATACATGCATTTTAGTTTTTAAAACTCCTCCCTTTAAAAGGACAAGTTATGGGCTAGAGCATTTCCCTTCTTCTGTTTGGAAGACTAGACAGGGGCTGGTGCTAGGTCTGATAAAACCCTATCAGATTAAGTTCTATTAAGCTCCTCAATGTAAGTCTTACTGGGAAGTCAGAATACAGGCAGGGGGTGTGGATCCGTGTTAAAATGCTTGCCTAGCACACATGGCCCTGGGTTCAATCCCTAGCACTGCAAAGAAATAGAAAAAAAAAAGAATGTTGTGATATATTTTGTAATGGTTCTTTCCTCTTTCCCACTGCTGGAAGCAGGGAAGACTAGGTCCTGGAGGTAAAACTCACAGAATTCTTGGGTCCTCTATTAGCTAGATCTCTCTGGAGTGTTTTTGTGAATCAGATTTACCCACACCAAGCATTCAGATATTCATCAATTATAGTTTAGAGTTCTCTACTATGGCACTGAATCCCACTGCGCAAGCCAATCATAGTTCTTCTCTGCATTTACCTGCTGGTCTCTTCACTCTTGTTTCTGGTCAGTCTAGTTATGGAGGCAAGAGTTTGAACTGTGACCCCCATCCCTCTGTAGAATCTAAAAGCAGTGGGTAATTTTTCAGTCTGTGCAGCTCCTCGCTGTGTCAATATACCCTGACATGGACATATAGTTATGTCCATGGGCCACTCATTTGGGAGACATCGCTGGCAGAGGAAGTTTCACTTCCTTTTCCTTTACTTTCCTCCTTTTGCCCAACATTCTAAAAGGAAAACCCACTTACATGCTTAAAATAGTAACTGCTAAGTAATCTTTCTTCAGACTTAGGGAACCCATCATCTGCTGACTGTTGTAATGCCCCTGTGTAGTAGCCTTTTGGTCTGTACGTGCTGTAACACAAGCATGAAAACTGCTGCGAGGTTTAAGTTGGAGAAAAGTAATGTCTGCTTTAAGAGACTGCAGGAACTAGCTCTAGGAAGTCAAGGTTGATTCTGGTGTCCTAGCCAGAGGAAAGGAGAGGGATGAAGAGGAGGAGGAGAGGGACAGAGGAGAAGAGGAAAGGGAGAAGCATACCTTGCACGATAAAGATCCTCCTCAGACAGTGGCTTCCTGCCCTGTCTCCCGTTGTCTCCTTCTTTCCTTATAAAGCCCCTGTGCCCTTGAATTCTCCATAAGGGACCAGAGAGGTCGACAGACCCTTCCTCTTCCTCCAGGCTGACCCTTGACTGAAACTGATTCCTTTCTGACAACTCTTGTTGCAGGGAGCAGTCCAGATCTTATTCTGATAACATTCTTTGTTGGAATGCAGCAATGACTTTCGGCCTCTTACTTGCCGGACTGGAAAGCATGCATCCCCCAAAGCTTTCAAACACAATCACCCTTTTTTTCTTAAACATGAGAATTTGCTCAAGGTCACATTGCCCATGATTGGTTCAAATGGATCACCATTCTCAATTTCCTGGCTTTGGGTTTGGTTCATGTAGAATGTTATTTTTTCTCTCAGAATTCCAGAGCATCTTGTGAAAATTCCTTGCTCTACACATGCAAAGTGTTATTTATTACACCTATGGGGATGTGAAAGGGGTAAGGACAGGGACAACTTTTCAGAAATGGAAACTTGAAGGACAAAATACTGACTGTACCTTTCTCACATCTTACTTTGGGACTGGTCAGAAGGTCCATTTTATACCTCCCTTTTAAATTTTTTGTGTCAAGAATAGGAACTACTTGAGCATGAGAAAGGGAGGGAAGAGGAAGAATATCTTAGATATTCTACATGGATTTTATACTTTAGTATTATCCGTTACAAAAGCAACAAAATGAAAACTGTGTTGTGAAGAAATTTATTGTATTTCATTTAATTAAAGAATGTTCAATCATACTGTGGTGGGAAGTGCATTCTAAATACTATAACAATATCTCATTTATAGCTGTCCCCCCCTAAGATTAGGCAAAAAAATCAGAACATAGTATGCAAAGAATATCTCTTCCTGAAGGTTGTTGCTGAATAGAAACGTGATACGCTGATTGATGATGGCTGCCGAGTTGATAAAAGGCGTAACATATTCTACTGTCTCTCTTCTCTCTCCCTGCTTTCTCTCTCTGTCTTTCTCTCTTCCTTCCTCCAGGGTCTCATTGCGTAGCTCAAGGCTGGTCTCTCAGCTGCCATCCTGAATGGTGAGATCACAGGCATTCTGCACTATACCTAGCTTTTCTTTTCAGACGTTTTGCAAATTGAAGATAAACGTGTGATACAGGGGGGATAACAGAGAAGTAGCACCCCTTAGAGAACTGAAATAAAGGGTCATAGCATTTGGGGGCTTATGGAATTCAAGGTCCATGTTTAGTAATTCCAGTGACCTCATTTTCAAAGGAAGGAATTTGAGAGTCTGAGTGGTTAAGTGACTTGTCCAAAAGATACTCAGTAGAAAGAAAGGGGGTCTTGAGAATGCCACTCAGTAGGTTTATTTTTCAGAAAGCTCAGTGAGGATTTAATTGGAAGGTGAGAATACGTCCGTTCTATCCGCTTCCCTGAAGAACTCCAGAACTGAGCCGCCACTCAGTGAGTGAGAGGATTACATTGCTGCTTACTCCAGCAAGTTTTACAGGATCTTCAGCCATTTGTCAGGCCAGCAGGTTGACCTACCATCTTACTACTCGTGGAGGAGGGGATCCACCTGCCTCTAAAGTACCTAGGTAACGAGTAATGCAGAAATACGAGCAGAAGGGGAAAAACCAAGGACTTAGAAATAAGTCCTTGGGCTGCCTAATGGTACCATTTAGCTTATTGTTCTACCAGAAAAACGGTTATTACTTTTATTTTATTAAAAATTTATTTCCCAATTAGTAGTTCTCAATAGGATGGCCCTATGGTGAGTACTGTGATTAGACAAGTTGACATTTTAGTTGTCTGTGTGGGAAAATGAAAAAAAAAGATGAAGAAAGAGCATGTTTAAAAGATATGTAGACTTTGAAAATTTGAGTTTTATATAGAATTTAAATTCAACCTAGAGTATACCTACTGAATGGTGTCAAGTTACTTTGTAGGCAAATGTGATACCTTTTGTAATTTATTGCCTCCACCCAGCAAACTAGATATTGGCTAGGTAAACTACATATTCACTTTTAAATTAGAACGTTCATAATTTCTTCAGAAATGTGTACGATTCCCTCTATTTCACACTGTCACAGGAAAAAGCCTTTAATTTTCAATATATTGAGCCAAGTCTAGATTGATTACACAGAATGTATTCCAGCAGAAATGTCCCCTTTCTTCCGACTTCTTTGTACTTGTTTAAAAATTATTATTTCTAAGAAGAATATAAAAATTAATCAGTATATTACAGACACAGTACAAATGTGAGCTTACAGAAGCAGTACTTTGCAAGGTTAAATGTCACTGTGTGCCCTGTCTTTGCCATGTCCCTCATCTTGGGGAAATCCTACCCCTTAGCTGCAGCAGAGGCTTCTGAACGCATCAGTATCAGCTTTTCGTAGACTGTGCTAAGTCCAACAAAAGATTCTGGAAACTAGAACAGCACAGTTCCATGCCCTTTTTCTGTTACTCACCAGCTATGGAACCTGGGTCAGTTCTTTTACAACTCAATGTGCTCTTCAGAAATTCATGAATATAATTCTTACCTTGAAGGCCTTCTTGAAATTAAAGAGAATAATCACTTCTTTAATCTGAGGCACACAAACCTCTGTGAAAAGCACTTAGCATGAAGTCTGGCCTGGAAATGAGCCCAGGGTTTGGAACACCAACCTTTCCTTGGAGGGTCAGTGGAGTGTTCACTTCTTTTTTTCCAAAACCCCTGAAAAGGGTTTCAGGGCCAAATAAATTTGAGGGAAGGCTACATGAACAGTCTCTCTCTCTGATATCAAAAAAGGCACTTTAGTGTATTAAAGGCTCTAAGGAGGTTTAATCTGTGTTTTCCAGTCTTATTCGAGTGAGGATTGCCTTTAATCTCTGGAGGACATAAATTAATGGTTCTGGAAAACTCAGTTTGGGGAAAACTGGGCCAGAAAATGGAGAAGTATGGGTAATGGCTTTAAAGCTCCTGAGGACAGAGGGAAAATGTAGAAAAAAATTAGGGACATCTTGTGTAGCCGTCCATTCCCATCAGATTCTCTTCCCTTTTTCCAATTAGAGTACGGGTCCCTTAGAGGAAGGTTTTCAGACTTTCCATCAAAGTGCCCCTAAAGCAAGGGACAGTGAATACTTATTTGATCATGAAACCCCTTGGGAATCTTCCATGTTACTCCATAGATATGTTTGTTTAAATATAAAAAATACAAATTTTAATTATTGAACGTAAATGATCTGAGACTTCTCTGCATACACACGCACTTACACAACACACAGTTTTTTCTGATTACGTGTAATGTTCCTGGTATATGTGGTATGTTTTCATGCTCATTGATTGTACTGAGCGGATTCCTGCATGTAACACCAGCAGCCGTGGGGAGGAGCGCATGTATCCCACCAGGAGAAGCAAGGCCTCCGGTCAGCCCGTCTACAAATGTTAACTGGCTCCTGTAGTCTGAGTAATAGCTTAGGGACCAAGCAGGGGGACAGAGAGAATTTGTGCCTTTAAGGAATCCTTAAAATCTCATGTCCAGTAAATGTGTTTGGGGATGTACACTGAGCATGACGAGGAAACAAGTGAGACAGACAATAAACTCAGGAAATGATACAGAACTTTTAGCCCTAGAGAGTGCTGTGAGGAAGCTAGGACAGGGAGAGAGAACTGAACATGGCTACTTTTAGTAGAGGGTCCGAGAGGCCCTTTGAAGAGGAAGCATTCAGACTGAACACGCTGCTGTGTGTGTTTGTGCACCCCAGAAAAGCATATTTGAAATCGTGTCCACCAAGGCTCTTGTCTTAGGAAGTGGAGCCTTCTAGGAGGTGGTTAGATCAAAGGCACCCCCACTTATAGAATTAGTATCCCCATAAAAGAGAGTCAAGAGAGCTCCCCCATCCCTTCTGCTCTGTGAGAAAACACCATCTATGCACCAGGAAAGGGACCCCAGCACAGCCCAAATCTGTCAGCACCTTGCTGTGGTACTTTCTGTCCTCCAGAACTGTGAGAACCATATTTCCATGGTTTATAAGCTCCCCAGCTTATGGTATTTTCTTACTGCAGATCAAACAGCCTGAGACAGACAAGGAGGACAGCATGGAAAGGTTCATGAGAAGAGCTTTCTGAGTCAAGGCAGGGGGTCCCTGGAAGAGCACAGCAATGAGCACAGCCTGTCAGGTGTTTTCAGTTGAGCTGCCAGTAACTGACCTGAAGTAAGGACTGAGGGAGAGGCGGTTTCTTTGGAAAGTCACTCAGGAAATGGAGAGAGGAGACAGGGAGAAAGTGAAGCCAAAATGGATTGTGCTGTAAGTGGGTCACTGAGATGGATAATGGCGTCTATTTCCCCTGGGCTGAGGTGCCTTTGAGAAACCAACTCTGGCTTACCTCAGAGTCATCCTAGCAGAGACCGAGGTGGCTGGACATGTGTCCTCCCTCTCTCCCGCACATGGGCAGAGCACTGTTTGTGGGTGTTAACTCCTCTGACTTCAGGGTTGCACCTGCAGTGCTCAAGCAAACTCCTGAAGAAAGTAGCATGGAGAGAAAGACAGAGAGCAGGTACCCACGGTAGGGAAGGCTCGGTGTATGGACCACCCCTCTTGTGTAGGGAGGAAAAGGGTTGGGCAGTTCTATCTTCCACAGAAAACAGTTCAAATCTAACTTGGTCAGAGCATAGGGAGAAGGACAGTGAGGAAGATCAATTCAGAACAGTAGACAGAAGCCAGGTGAGTTTTTTCTCTTTTCTTTCCTGTTAGTTTTTGGTGCTAGTGCCTGAACCCAAGTCATCTGCATGCTTAGTATATGTTCCACTGACCTGCATCCTCCTAGCCAAGCATTGCCTGTTGTACATCCACTTAAAATGAGTCACTGTTAGAGGGCTGGAGTGCAGAAATAACCTGGTGTGATTTAGCTTTGGAAAGAACAGTGTGGGTTTTTTTTGGTGGGAGACCGCCTATGAAGATGCAAGATGAGAGGCAGGAAGAAAGATTAAGAAGCGATTTTATTAGGCCTTGGTAAGAGAAAATAGTCAGATGGGTTCAGTGGCCTACTGTTAGTCACCCTATTAGCCAATCCATGTGAAGTACTTGGTACAACTGATTGCCTTCTCCTTTTGAAACACCTTCTTGCCTTGTTTTCCAGAACACAACTTTCTCTTGCTTCTCCTACTGCCTCTCCTGAACTCTTATGAGGCTTCTTCCTAGGAGTGCTCCAGGGCTCAGCCCTGGGACATTTTGTCTGTCTTTATAGTTGTACATCCCCTGGGTGATCTCATGCAGTTTTATGACTTAAGTACCACTGGCAGTCAGACATCTTTCAAAAGATCTCTCTAGCCCACTTCGTGCCAGAGGCATAACTCCAGAGGCATTTAAACTACTACCGATTTCATCATGATTTGGGGGTCTGATTAATCTTTCAAACCTAACACGTCAAGAAAAGAACTCAGGGTTTCCCTCACCCTTGAAAATAGTGGTGGGAAAAAGGCTACAGCTGGAGAGGCGGTGAACGTGGTTCCGGGATGAAATAGTTCAGAGGTGGAGTGAACACGACTTACTGGACTAGTGTGAGGATGTGAGAGGAGTCTAAGATGGCAACTCAGATTTTTCTAGAAGGACTGGACAGGTGGTGGGGGGCTATTTACTGAGATCTAGAGGAAAAGATTTGGCAGAAAAAAACGGGCCTCATTGGACTATATTATGTTGGAGATACTTGTTAGGCATCCAAATGAGACAGGTGAAGTCTTGTCAGTGTTACATTTACAGGAGAGATGCCCTCAACCGCATACTTACATTTATTTATTTATTTTTTCATACTTACATTCAAAATACCAAATGAGGGTATTTAAAAAAAAATGAGAATTGTACACAGACATATTGTCTTGGTTACTTTTCTCTTGTTGCTGAGACAGAATACGCAACACCCAAAATGAGGGAAGGAAAGGCTTATTTAGCTCATAGTCTGTGGAGGTTTCAGTCCATACTCAGCTGGCTCCAAGGCAGGGTGACACATGGCAGAGGGCAAACATTCATGAAGGCGGAAGTTAGCAAAAGCAGCAAGAGTAAAACCGAGGAGAGGCAGCAAGCAGCCTTTTTCCCTCCCTTATATTGTATGCAAACTATCTGCCCCAGGGTGGTGTAACACTCACCTCTGTGAATCTGTCATAAACTAGAAGCCTACCCCACGGCTGCATGAACCTTTGGGGGGACATTCAGACACAAACCGTAGCACATGTCCTGTGTTGATCAGCTTTTTGTCTCTGGGACCGAATATACAGCCTGCACAGCCCGAAGGAGAAAGGGTTTCTCTATGTTCATTGTTTCAGCCTGTGGTCAGCTGGTTCCAAGGCAGGAATATCATGGTGGAAGGGTGTGGTGGAGCAAAGGTACTCACTTCATGGTAGCTGGGAAGCAGAGCACAAGGGAAGAGCACCAGTAGAAGATGCATTTTCAGAGGCCTGCCCCAGTGAGCTACCTCTACTGGGGTCCTGGCACATTCGGCTATGAACATCGCCGAACCACTGGTGCAGTCACCACTTAGATGAACTGGCACACAGCCCACACCAAAGCTCTCCGGTTTTCTCTGTGTCTGAAACTATGGAGCTGAAGAACAGTCAGTTGTCTATTACATATTTGGAAAAGAGTAGCAAAAGGTAGGAGCTTATAAACCTCCTTGGCAGTGGATCCTCTTTACTCTACCTTAAGCCCTCTGAGCTACCACTCAGAGTCTTTGCCCCTCTGTCTTCCTTCTGTCTGGAATTTTATGCTTCCAAGGTGTGTTCGTGGCATTTTCCCCTAACCTCATCTTGGCCTTGCTCCGACATTTCCTGTCCTGAGGACGTTAGATGTCTTAAAACGAGAGACACCTCACCGCTTTCCCTGATATATCAGACTCTCCTCCTCCCTCTCTTCCTCCTTTTCCTCCTCCTCATTCTCCTTCTTCTCTGGCAGGCCCGGGGACTGAGCTTAGGATCTGCACACGGAGCTACATCCCCAGCCCTTTTTAAACATTTTTAAAAGTTATGTTGAGATAGAATGTCCCTAAGTTGTTAAGTTTCCCTGTCAAGGTTCCAATTTCTGTCTCAGCCTCCCGGATTTTAGGCTTACAGGTGTGACTGCCACACCCTGATCCTGCCTTTCTTTATCCTTTTATTCTACTTAGCTTCTTCATATTTTGTTTATCATTACTTGAGCTCAGTTTGTATAATTATTTGCTTGTTATTGGTCTTACTTACTAGCATGTAGGCACCATTACTAAGGATTATTTTCTTGGTCTTCTTTTGTTAAAAGCTAAATCCCCAGATTTTACAATATTACCTGGCCTATAAGAGGTGCTTGGTAAGTATTTAGCTCAATAAATGAATGAATGATTCTTTTTAAATTTCTATCAATTGGGCTGGGGATATAGCTCAGTGGAATAAGCGCTTGCCTAGCAAGCACAGCGTCCTGAGTTCGATCCCCAGTACCGCAAAAAAAAAAAAAAAAAAAAATTCTATCAATAGAAATTTCTTATGTGGTTACAGAACGCCATACAATAAATTCTTGATGGACAGGAGAAACACCCTGTGTCAGGAAATCTCAGAGCCAACAGGGTCAGAGCCTAGATTTAAAGATGTTGTCAGACAGAACCTATACTTGTCTGAAGGAAATTTTAAAAAATTTTGTGAATCCTCACTAGCCATTCAAGAGCGGAGCTTTCATGTGTGGTTTTAGTAGGGGGCTAGGTGGGGAGACATTACTGTGAAGACTTCTGAGACCAGGTCTCAGACAAAGTAAAATAATCAATAACTTAATGTATGGAACCAGGGTCGAGACCAATGTTTCTCTAACTGTTATATGTTGGAGTCAACTAGGAAACTTTTATAACTCTCTGTGATCTCATAACACTGCATATCAACAAAGTCAGAATATCTGGGGATGGGATATAGGTATCAGGGAGTGATTCCAAAGCACAGACAAATTGGTGAGTCCATGTACTAATGTTTGCTGTGCAAAAATGTGACTCCCAAACTGGCAGCTCTGGCGTTACCTGGAAACCTACAGGGAAAGCAGAATTTCAAGTCCCACTCCTGTCTGTTGGATCAGTATCTGCATTTTGATGAGATCCAGGTGATTTATATGCACATTAGAATTTGAGGATTGTTAAAGTGGACTATAAGGTCAGAGGTAGGCTCTAGATAAGGTCCTTCATCCTCAGTTTCTGCAGTTGAATGACACCATTGTAAATCTCCTCTGCTCTCTAACTTGGGTCAGACTTAGATCCAGAGCCTGGTGTTGGGCCTAGAGAGGCTGTGTAAATGGTTAACAAAAGGCTTTGACTTTAGGGTGGTGAGGAGGACAGTTCATAGAACAGAGAGAGAGGCAAAGCTTACATCCTGTAGGTGGTAATTGGTAGGAGAGAGGAATGGGTGGGTAGTTTGGTTCCAGACTGTAAGCGAACCATAGGTGGTTAGGGTATGGGAGCATGTGAGTAACATGATTGATTAAGTCTGTATTTGGGGCTCGTATCGGCAAAGCAGAAATTTTTGACGCACATAATAAATAATAATGATCTGGAGATAGTGCAATAAAGAGAATAAATGGGATTTTTCTCCCTATTCTTCAATATTGATGTAGGTCCACATGTCCTATATTAGGTTGTTATTTTAATCATGGGAATATTTAAAACATCATACAAAATTAGAAGAACCAGTAGAAGCTAGCAGTAGATTAGAAATTGTTGTGGTTGGTTAGCTTTGTGAAGATTCTGCTAAATTCTCTTCTTCAGAAATGTAACTTTTAATTTCCATATCAATAGCACCCTGGGATTGTGGGCTTCTTTGTTATTTCATATAATTATTCTTAGAATTGTAAATTTTAAAGTTACAATGCGTTTTTACATATTTTTGTAAAATATTGGTAATTTCAAAGATTCCTTTAGGCTGCTAATCAATAAACTTTAACATGTGTGTCACTTTATTCTAAATGGTTCACCGTGAAGAGTTAAAAATGTAAGAAAATTAAGGCCTGAAAGAAATGTGAAGGTCATTTAAGGAATGTCATTTGGAATAAAAACCACCTCTTCCTGTCACAAAGGTATTCTATTGTATACATTCTCTCAATGTTTTTAAGTTACAATAGGGCTTTGAGCTCGTAGACTATAGTGTCTCTGAAGTAGGGTCATGCCACAGGGCTTAACACAGTTCTGGATGTGGAGTGGGTGCTCACTGAGCAAATGAATGCGCTGTTGGCTGGGAAGGAGTCTGGCTTGTCTCTGCCCACTCCTTTGGATGGGCGTTGCCCTGTCCTGCTGGGAGCTGCCCTTCATGGAAAAGATGGGGCATTTTGCTTCTGAAACCACAACTTTGCCTGCTTTCTCTCCACTACTTTATTTCACCTGTGTCACTCCCTTAGAGATGTCGCCTTGCAAAAATTCTCTGACTATGTCACTTGCACAAAAATTTCACTCATAGATTTAAACTCTGTTTCTGTTCCTTTCACGACCCTCCCCGTGGAGTTGAGGCCATTTGCTGCCTGTTTGCACAGACTTGCTTGCGGTAAGTCTGAGCTAAAACATTTTATGCACATGTATAATTATTGTATAATATATTATAAGTATCATGTATGTGTATACACACAAAGTTCAAACGTGGTAAATGTTTAAATTTTTACAAGTTTAATACAGTAAAACACTTTTGCTGTCAACTCCTATCAAAATATACTCTTGCCATTTCTAAAGCAGTTCTGGAAGTTCGTTTTTGTATCTTTACTACTTGTGATGAAAAATGCAGTAATGCTTCTAGCCAGCACCATCCAAGGCAAAGGCAGGTTCATAAAAACATTATGAGGTGTCCTCATTCACTTTATTCACCAGATTTGGTGACTAGTGTATTTTCCCCAAAGTCAAATACCAAGGTAAACGTTTTGAATGAATTCAAGACATTAAGATAGCCGTGTCAGAGCAGCTAACGACACTCACCAGAGAGGACTATCAGAACTGCTTCAGAAAATGGCAACAACACTGGGATAAGTGTTTTCAATGCAACGAGAGTGTTTCAAGGTATACTAATGCTAATATGTCTTTTACTGTAATTTTTTTTAAAAAATTAATTCACTGTACCTACTGATCTACCTTGTATATACTTACAGTTTCCCCAAATTTTTGTTCTGTACTACGTTCAAAAATGTATTTTTATTACGAGCCATTCTAAAGGACTGGTCAAAAAGTAAATACACATATACATTTATACACTCATTCATTTGATAACAAATACGTATTAGCTGTTGTGTCCCAAGTACTCTTCTGTTCTATTTGATGAGGAAACAGTAGTGAATATGGAATATACATTCCTAATACGAACAACCATCTGTTATGAAAGCTAATCCATTTTATTTTATTCTAATCTTTTCTTTTTAAAAATAACTTATTCTCTTCCCTTTTCAAAACAATCTTGTTCAGGACCCACTAAATTGATTTAACAGTGTGTTTGAGAGTGCTAACCATTAGTATGGAAATATTGCCTCAGACTATGTCAGATCTGATTTTATAAGTTGTAAGGATGTTTTTGTTAATACCTTCAGGCATTCAGTGTGATATATTTTCTACTAGGGAAAAATATGTAAGTGCCGTATGCATGGTATTATTATCATTCTTCTTGAAAGCTTAGATGATTCAACCTTTATTTTTGTTACTAATTCTTTTCAAAATACCCTTTTTATCTCCTTCAACTAGAAGTCAATAAATGCAGCTTTTGCCCTATGTCTTAACTGTCAAGGTCTCTAAGAGAAATGTGCTTTAAAAAAGTAGGAGTTAATGGTCACTCTCACACTATAAATTCTACTGGCAGATACTCTACTAGCTGGAAGATATAAGGATGACTTTCTCCTTGAAAACTCTAATGAAGCTGGGGAATAATATACAATCTGTGATGCAGGTACTGTTCTCAAAATGTGAGAGCTTTTAAATAATCTTAAAGCCTTATCTAAAATAAATCACATTATTTCTTGGTTCTTAGAGGAGGAAGGAAATTTAAGGTAGTTCATAAATATTTGTGAAGTAAAACAGCATTAGTTTTTCAGTGTAAAAAAAACCTGTTCTCTTATTGGAAGAGGCTATGACATATGTGTGCCTTCTGATTGATTTAGGAGTGAATTGTTTTCCCTACACATTCTGCCTGGAGAAAGGACGTGCTGTAGCAACAGTGAGTGGTAGGAGAAAGTATTTCCCTCAGCTGGCCTGTGTTGCTTATCTGATTACTGTACTGAGGGATAGGAGGCATAGGGCTTCTTATAAGTCTGTTTGCTTAGCAGTCAAACAGACAATCATCCTGACTTTTTCACTGAGTTATTTGAGAAAAAAATATGAGATATGGCATACCTGATTCATTGTTGTTCCAGAAGCATGCAGTAAATGTTGATTTATAACAATCAAGCTTCAGTAAGAGGGGGCATTTAGCTTGTATAATAAGCAAAGTCACAGAACCGTAAGAAAACAGTAAACCATACTAATTCTGATTGTGTAACACACACATTGGGTTGTATTCATCTAAACAATCGATTTGAAAAGCAACACATAAAAAGCAGAGGTGACATCCAATTATTCTTCCTCTGAGCATTTCAGACCTTCCTCTCACCCTTTTAATTTTTTAAAACACAAGACTTTGCTATATAGTCTAACTTGATTTGAACTCACTATATAGCCTAGGCTGGCCTTGAGCTTGCAATCCTCCTGCCTCAGCCTCCGGAATATTGGCATTACTGCATTCAGCACAAAGCTCGGCTAACTCTTACTTTATAGTTACATTTTATGATCAATATCATTTAGTAGCAGTATAATTTACCCAGTGGGAACTCCACCTTTTTCACGCAGCTTAGACATTGTGACTTTGAGTGGTTCCAGAGGGCCTTAAGATACTAAGATATCTTTTAAAACATATATGATGCTGCCAGAGTTGCAGGCAAGTTTGAAGGAGGAACTCCAAAAATTCTGGGATTCGCTGCAACTCAGGTGAATGTTGGGACTATTGCCCTGGCTTATCAAAAAGCAAAATTTCAAACTGCTGATGGTGTTTCTCACCTGTAGATGAATGGAGGCCCCCAGCTGCCCAGAACGTAATCGTAGCTAGAGCCTGGGCCAGGCTCCGGGATCTTGTGGTGAACCGAGGTCAAGGTATCACTACTTGCAGGCTTGTGACAGTTTAGAGCTTTTGGGAATCTCTCAGAGTTCCGGGCTTTGAATCTGTTTTTAGCTGAGATCTGACAGGATTTACAGTTTTAATGCAGTTCAGGCTCTGTCCTACTGTTTTACATTTGCCCTGTATCCCAGCCTGCTCCCATTCACAAGGAAACAGATCCGTAAGGATGGGACAACGTATGTAACCTTTTTGAGCCTCAGGGTCTTCCCAGGGAAAATATTTAATAATGGTACATTCCATTAGTAGGATTGTTGCCAGAATACATAATAATAAAAGCAAAGTGCTTAGTGGAGGGCCTGACACGTAGTAAACTCTCAATAAATGACAGTTATTGCTATTATTATTCATAGCAGCTGCATAAATCCCAGCTTCACTCTGTGCCCAGCAAAAACCAGCCCGACAGAACTATGTTCTCTGCTTGGATTTCCTGAAGAGGTGATGCTGGAGAAATATCTTGGTGTAAGGAGCCTTTTATAAAACATCTAACACAGATTATAGGAGGAGCGAAAGGCAGAGGGGCATCAACCTGGTTGGATGGATTGGATATACACATTGAAGTTGGTTTTGTCAATGGTCATGTTTTTATGCTCCCATGCGCTATGAGAATATGGTTTCAGTTTTCATGACTACTGAAGCCACTATCCATTTCTAAAACAGTAATACTAATAATAATCATAATAGTAATAGCTAACATTTACTGAAAATTACAGCGGGTGCTCCAGAAACCCTTTGGAGTGGGACACGCACCTGACTCGGCAACGCTGTAATGGGTAAAGTGATGACGCAAAAGAGCAGAGCTATCCCCGCCTCTTACTTTTAACTCAGCTCTCCCTCCCTCCCCGCCCAAGCCCTACCCTTCCCCATTCTAGTGTGCATGAGTGTGTGAAGCGTCATTAAATTGTGTAACTGCCAATTTCGTCTTCCTACTGGTAAAGATGAAATGCTTTCATTCACACATGGGCAAATATTTATAAAATACCTGCTCAGAGGGACCGGTCAAAGGACTGAAATAGAACATTTTTCATGGACCATCTAGTGCGGAGGTCTAGAGTGTCCCACAAGCCCAGTCCCCCAGTCAGTTCATTATGTTGAATACCAAAGAATATTTTCTGCTAAATGTCCCCTGTGTCCCTTTTGCATGTGTTTTAAATGTTAATAATACTTGTCCTATTTTACAGCGTCTAGGAAAGTGTAGCAGTTATGCAAGCCATAGTTCACGAATTGGTAGCAACACTATTAACTTGGGCATAGGTGTTTGCCGGTCTTCAGTATTTACAAGTTGGTGAGTTGGGAGAATTCTAGGGAAAGACCCTTGAAAAACCCAACTGGCAAGCCCCTCGGTGACAGAATGTTTAAGCCACAATATGTTGGGTCTCAGGCTCCTGTAGCCTAACACAATTTCTAATCACTTAGAGGGTGTGTCTCTTGGGATTATTACTGTGTCACAGAGGGGAAATACAGCTGTGGCTGCTGCAGGCTAGTCACTCTTGGCAAATGAAAGAGTGAAAATTCCTCTCTGACAGATTTTTAAATAAAGTATTTTTAACTATATATACTCCACAGTTCAAGATATGCAAGGTGTGTGGTTAGTTTGAAATGCAATTGACTCTAAAGATAGTTACTGCCAAGAAAAAGCTTTGGTTGCCGGTCAAGCTCACGTTTTCATGTACACTGTTTCATGGTGGTCGGGGTACTTTTGAACTTTGTAGGTAATAGCACCCTGAGCAATGCAACTGTAACATAAAGAGAAGGTAAATTCTCAAAACCTTGTTGGAGCACATTGGGAATGTCTTTTCTAATGGGATAAGACAGCTTAAGAATTCTGTCGTTAAAACAGAAATACTGTGCTGGGAGAATGAATAGGTAAAACTCTTGAAGATGTAGGTGTAGGCAAAGACTTCATGAACAAAACTCTGATCACAGAGGAAATAGTGCAAATGTGCAACTGGGATCTCATCTTATTAAAAAGCTTTGCACAACAAAAGAAACCATCCACAGAGCAAAGAGACAACCCACAGAGTGGGGAAAAAAAATTTCCAGCTCTTCCTCAGAGAAAGGACTAATATCTAGAATATATAAAGAACTCAAAAATCAGACCCTCCAAATTTAAAAACCCAATCCAAAAATGGGTATCTGAAATGAACAGATACTTCTTATATGAAGAAGTAGAAAAGACAAATAAATATATGAAAAAAGTATTGATTTGAGAGGCACAAGTTAAAACAATGCTTAGATTTCATCTAACTCCAGAAAGAATGGCTATTATCAAGAAATTGGCTAATGACAAATGCTAGCAGGGTTGTGGGAAAAATGAATCCTTCTCCACTGTTGGTAGGAGTATAGACTGGTGCATTCCTTGTGGAAATCAGTGCAAAGATTCCTCAAAACACTAAAACTAGAGGTTCTATTTGACCCTCTACTCCTCTTCTTGGTATCTTCCCAAAAGAATTAAAAACATCATACCACAGAGATATATGCACACTCATGTTTATAGCAGCATAGTTTGTAATAGCTAAATCTTGGAAACAGCCCAAATGCCCATCAGCTGATAAATTGATAAGGAAGACATGGTTATCTTATATGATAGAGTGCTACTCTGCCATAAAGAAGGAAAAGGTTGAGACATTTCTAGGCACATGGATGTGCCTTGAGAGCATACTCTTAAGTGAAATAAATTGGACAAACAAGTGTAAATGCCACACTGTTTCTCTGGTGTGAGAAACAGAAAGTGTAAATGAAGATCAAAATGTATAATGGATATTGTGAAATAGGAAGGAAATATTCAAATGAGAAAGGGAGCTAGGGAGAGAAGAAGGAGGGAGGAAGGAAAGAAAAAGAAAAAATGAGAAAAGAAGGAAAAAATGTAAACAACTTTTGTAAATAAGAAGGCAAAGAGGCTTGAAGGGAGAGCATAAGAATGGGAAAAAAGAACCAAGATATGTCATATGGGTACAATTTCAATGATGAATGTGATCATATCTACCTAAAATATTCCAATAAACTTAATTAATTAGAAAAAAGAATTGAGTTTTTTTTCTGGAAAACAAAATGAGCCTCTCATGACAGACTTGGTAGCTTTGCAGTTTCTTTCCCTAAGTAAAACACCATTGATAACTGCTCCTGTCCTTAAAGACTAGAGAAAACACTCTGAACTCCAGAAAGGGCAGCAGATCTCACATGACCTTTGCTCATTAACCTTAAGAAAGAACAACTTCAAGGAAGAAAAACACCTGTTTTCCTGATCTCCCACAATGCCAATTATTTTTCTTTCCTTGTGTGTTAAATAGTTTGTAACCAAAATCTAATCTAATAGGGGTGAATAATTTAGAGAAAGGTAGAGGAAGGGAGAAGGGTGAGAGAGGGATGGAGGAGGGAAAAAGAGATGGAGAGACAGTGAGAAAGCGCGACATGTCCCCCACGAGTGTTTCTGTGTTCTTTATACTGTCACTGGTTTTTCTCCTTATAAGCATTCTGTCTTAGTCAGGCAATGTATTACACTGAAGAATCTTTTTCATTTAACTCTCTCCTGTCTTGGTTTCTTTATCCTTTAAAGGATGATAATTCTTGTTCTGTTCTGTAGTGAAGGTATTAGGATTAATAATGTATTGCAGATAAAAATGTTTTGAACTTCCTGGAAAGACAGAATACAAAGTATTTCTATGGCCTTCGTTATCACCAAAGATTCTCTGCAGTTTGCTTATTGCTTCTGCGTTTCCCAGGTTCTAGCCAAAGTGTGAGTGACGGATGCAAAATAATAGAGCTGCAAAAGAACTTTCAAAATTGTCTAATTCAGCCTTTTCTTTCATACAGAATTGGACACTAGAGCCTAGAGACAGTAAGTGACTCGGGGAGGGGAAGAGGGCAGCCATATTTTCCTGCTCAGGGTCCTAACTATGAGTGAACTTCAAGCTTGTACTGTCAACTTTTTTCTCTGTCTGCTTATTTTCTTAGCAGCTCCCACATTTCAATTTGAGCTGCAATTTCTATTCTAAAGTCTAAAACTGGCATGCCTAATTCCCGATCAGCATTCGTGTGTGTGTGTGTGTGTGTGTGTGTGTGTGTGTGTGTGTTTTGCCAATCTCATACTTCTATTTGTTTTTGCAACTTTCACAAGTAAATAACTCCCCATTTCCTAGAGCTACCAGGATAAGTAGTATAAGATGGGTGGCTTAAAATGACAGCAAAGTGTTCTTTCCCACTTCTAGAAGTCTGAAATGAAAGCATCAGTAAGACCACTTCACCCCTGAAGTCTGCAGGAAAGAATTCTTCCTCCCCTCATCTTAACTTCTGATTTTTGCCAGCAGTCCTTGGTATTCTTTGACTTACAAGTGTATTGCTTCCATCTCGGCCTCCCTCATCACCTGCCCTCCTTCCCTGTGAGGCTCTCTGTGTCTCCAAAGCTGCCTATCCTGAGAGAGACACCACTGTGTGGCTTTAGGACCCACTCTAGTGTAGTGTGACATTATTTTAACTTGATAACATCTGCAAAGACCCTATTTCCAAATATGATCACATTCATAGGTTCCAGGGGTTATGCCCTTAATATACCTTTCTGAGGCACTAAATTTAACCCACAGTAGTAACCTAGTCTTCTATCAGAGTCAACCTCATCATAGTCTTTGCAAATTGGTTACATTTCTGTCAGTGGTGTCACTAATCTTGAAATCTTCCCATTTAAGAAACAAGGATGATTTTAAAAACTTTCCTACCATGCTTACCCTGTGCATTCAATTTATCTTGAAGTGCTCTTGTTCTTCCTTTGACATATCCGTCAGCTTCTTTTACCTTTCTTTGCTGTTCCCTCCACCCTTGAAGGCTTTGAATTCCAAGTTACTGTTTTTGATTCTGGTGACCACCTCAAATGGACGGTGAGCATCAGAATCCATTTCAAGCTGGAAGAAATACAGAACTTTGAGTTCCACCTCAGACCCAGTTCTGATTCTGAATCAAACTCTCTGTTTTACAAAGATCACTGGGGCTGCTTGTGAAAGTAGGGAAAATGATAACATGGTTCAGAACAAAATAATGCCCATGTAATATTTCCTAGATGCCTAATTTGTCAGAAATTTTTGCAGTCCCTTCAAATTCTGGGCCTATCCAACATGATTAAATGAATTAAGACACACATATAAAATGAAATATCATGTCAGAAACATTATAAAATTAGCAATGATGTTGTCAAAGATCATTAAATAACTTCCAAAACCATGCATGCTCATTATAAATTAGAAATGCAAGTTCAAAGGACATGATGGAATATGTACATGTAGGAACACACAAGATTAGTGGAATACTGGACAATATTAAGGGTAGGCATTTCTCCTGCCATTCTGCAGGACTCCTCCCCTGTTATGATTTATATCCTATAGCCAATACATATTAGTTCTATAATAAAGAAAACAGTTATTTAAAAATCCTAGTCACTCTCCCATTTTCTGAAAGTATGATGGCTTGTTTTTAAAGATTGATTTGCTATACTGAGCTCCCATCTAAGCACTAGCCAGGCTTGACCCTGCTTAGCTTCCAAGATCAGATGAGATCGGGCACGCTCAGGGTGGTATGGCCCATAGACTGTTTGCTGTGCTGAGAGTGAAGTGAGACTTCAAATGGTCATTGAGGGTGAGGCCTTTATGGAATGCAAGTCACCAAGGGAAAAATGCAAATGCAGGTCCAGCTACAACTAGGGGCAAGCTGGGTCTTTAGGGCAGATACCAGCATGACTTTGGCCCTTCATTGGTTTAAGTGGTCGGATTATTGGTTTTCTATGGCTGCATAACAAATTGCCACAGACTTAGAGGCTTAAAACATAGAAGCACCTGTTATTTCGGCATTCTGCAGATGAAGAATCCAGGCAGCTCATTTGTCCAAGTCTGCAATCTAGGTGTTAGCTGGGCTGCATTCTCATTCAGAGTCGTGACCTAAAAATTCACTTCTGAGCTAATACAGGTTTTTGAAGACTTCATTGCTTTGCAGCTGTATGACAGTGGTCCTTGTTTCTTACCAGTTGTCCGCTTAAGGCCACCTTCAGGCCTTTGGCACCGGCTGCCCACCTTGCCGCATGACTCCACTGGGAGTTCCTAGCCTGGCTCTCTACTTCTCCCAGGATAACAGGAGAATCTCTCTCTAGTCTGCTGAGAAAGAACCATACATGGGAATGACATACTGTCACCTTTGCTGTGCTCCGCTACCTAGAAGCAAGTCAGAGTCTTGCCCATACCCTAGGGCAGTGAGAAGTCATCACACTAGGTCTTGAGAATCATGAGAGCCACCTTGGAACCCTGCCTCTCACACGAATTGAAGCACACTGAGCAGTGTCCAAGAACAGAGAAAGTAGTGGGAAAGACAGGCTTTTTTCCAAAGCCCAGCATATGCCCTCCTCAGACCTCCTCAGGTGGGGCTGCTTCTAGAAGGACACAGAGAAGAAAGCTCTTCAGCCTTCTAGAAAGCAGGTTTATTCACACAACTACATGAACAATGCAATCACAATGATGCCAGGAGAAAAAGACACAACTTCTGCCTCACTGTTTTGGAACTTCTGATGCAAACGCCTCAAGAACAACCTCAGTGTTTCCACAGATTCAGAGTTCCGCAGTTGACTCGGGGAGCTTCCCAGTACTGAAGAGCATTTGGAAGGTCTTCTCCTTCTCATTCACCTACAAGCCCTGCTTATTTCCGTGAGCAAATGTGGTACCATTTGACCATTCCAGTGCATCCTAGCATCCCCCCTTCCCTGAGCTTGGGTATGTGAATACCTACTTATCAGTCAATACGGCCATGTAGATTAGTGACCTCTTGACTTCTCTTTCATAATTTGAGTATTTCTTTTTTTTTTTTTTTTTTCATAATTTGAGTATTTCAATTCAACTATTCTATTCCTTTTTCAAGGGCAAATTTCTTTCATAACAATATTGGGAACACCACAGATGCATACCTTACTTTCACTAGTTAAACTCAGAAAATAGAGAACAGGTACTTTGTGTCCATTGTGATACTTAGATTCAGAAATCTGTTATTTCAGATGACAGAATATGCTTGAGAGGTCATATGTTACAGAAGAACTTTCTCACACTTTTGATCTTCACGTATATACTACTTACCTTTTTGTCACGTTTGTGTATTACTTTGACTTATATAATATTTTCCTTCTCATGGATTATTTTACTTGACTTAAATTTAAACAATAGTGTCCATGAAATTGTTCTTCATAGATGAGTTCCTCATTTTATGTTTTTCAATTTCATGGGAAAGTACACAACAGTGAAATAAAATATTGCCTGTGACTACCTACAATTATTTCCTGCAACCAGGACTACATATACAATTTTTGAGAATGACTTACATAATCTAAAACATTTCTCCTCTCATGATCTGGGCGTACCTGTCTCAGATCTTGACTCTTTGAGCTTTAAATTGTAAAATAAGGATATTAAAAGTAACAATTAATGTGTATGATCAAGTACCATGTGCTAGGTTAAGTGCTATATGTACTATATATATATATATATTCCTTTATTAAATCATCAGAACAACCATCCATTAACTTCCTTTTTAAAACAAAGAGGTAAAGAAAGAGAAGGTAGGTAATTCACTCAAGGTCACACACCAGGTAAGCACAGCTGGGTTTTGAACCCAGACAGTCTGACTCCAGAGTTTGTTCTTTAATTACTTCAACCAATGCTTCCCTGATTTAATTTGCTATTATAAAGATTGAAAACAAAACAAAATGCAACACACACACACACACACACACACACATCTCATCTAGTGCCAGACCTAATTTATAGAAATAATTCAATAAAATTCAATGATCTTTCTAGAAGATATATTGGTATATTTTATTTCATCCTTTTAGAAAGATCACAAAATGTTGTATGAATCTCTTAAACCTCAGACTGATATACCTGAGCTCTTCTCATGGAGGCAACTAAGAAAACTTCAAACAACTGCACAGTGGACTTTAGGAGCAGAAATGCATCTGATTTGCAGAATTTTATGTTGATTCTTGATGGAAGAAAAGAGGCTTAAATTGACTTTCCCGAAAGTTTGCAGGTCAGGAAGAGCAATTAGTTGCGATGGTGTCAATAAGTGCAAATTGCTGTAGATTGTTGGCGAATTGGGAAATCTCCACCGGGTCAGTGCCCAAGGCAATGAGGTATTAAAGGCACTGCAGGTGGTAGAAGGCAGGCACCTTTGGAAAAACCACAGCTGTGTGGAGCTTTGGCAGCCCACCCATAAACTCTGATGAGTTCTGCTGCTTCCTCAACTCCTGCATGTTAATCAAGAGGGTGGGCTGGGTCTACTCTTCGCGGGGGGTTGAGGCGCCATTTTGTTCCAGGGATTCTATTCTCCTTAGATATGGTACAGCAAATGAGATGAGACAAAGTTGCTTATTGTGAAACTTGATGATCAGTAAAGCATCAAGAAATGACTCATTAATAATCCTTTCTCCAGAAGTGTCTGCATTTTAAAGGACTTCATTTTAAAGTTAACAGAAAAGCAAATAGAGAAATAATATATCTGAGCTGGGATGTGGAAACCAAATGTTCCACCTTAAAAGAAATTTTTCAGCTGAGGATATAGCTCAGCAGCACCACGCCTGCCTGGCAAGTACAAGGTTGTGAGTTTGATTCCGGCTACCCAAAATAAATAAATAAATAAGTAAGTAAATAAATAAAAATTCAGTATTCAACTAAGACATGTCATTGTGTTACAGCAGAGGTTTAAAAACTACTTCTCCAAATTAATAATGATATACTGTCACAATAAACAGAGTTAACTGAGATAATTAAAAGGAATTTTATTCAGTTAATAACATGAAGTGTCACTAGTGAGGAATGATTACTGTGAACTTCTGCAGGTAGCATAGAGCAGAGCCCAATACCTTGTCTTTGTAAAAACATAACTACATCCAACAATTGCGACATGTTTTATTCATATGGTGTTTATGTCTGGAGATGTCCAAGCTATTTGCTAGGTGAACAGTCACACTTGACAGATCCAGGAGGGAATTTCTTGGTACAATGAACAAAAAGAGCTATTTTGTTCTTGTGCTCCAACCTCAGACCAAGGGAAAAAAAAAAAACTGTCATAAAAATATGGTCACCTTTCTGCCTTTAAAACTCTGCCAGTGCCTGGGGAAGGATTCTCACAATGTAAAAAAATTGGTGACATTACATGGGAAACGTTCTGTTCTGCCCCTTGTAATAGTCAATCTTGTTTAGACAGTAGGCACTCTCTGCATGGCCCGGGAACAGTGTGGGATGAGTGATGGCGGGGGGTTCAGGGGCAGCAGACCCACCAAACTATTACAGAGTGACTGAGGAACTGATTTTTCTACAAAAACTTTACTGTGGAGCTTTGTTTCCAGACATTTTCATGCAGCTAAATGTCTATGTCAAGCGTAGTAATCCAAACTACCTGTGATAAAAATAAATCACTTATACCTATTTAATGATCTTTTACTCTCTCTGCCTTGTTTATGGGAGGAAGACAAATACATACTCCTTATCATTGGAGGGGAGGGGAAGCAACATAACCCTTAACAATAAAGCCTTTTGCTATGTAGCTGTAAAATTTCAGCAATCGAAAATAAAAGAGGGCAATAACCGCGGGAAGGGTCTGCAGCCAACTGAGGTTATGCCCTGGGGTGTTGCTCCATCCACATTTCAAGGGTAACATGAGGTCACCATTAGCAATAAGAGTGGATGGAATTTTTTTGTTATTCATTGAGCTCCAGTGACCCTGGGAAAGGGCTACTTACTGAAGTGTGTTTGTTTGTGGAGGTAACTCCGCAGGGAATAGCGTAGATTATGCTTCAGGAATGGTTCTTGCCATGGAAAAAGACCATTTAAAGAAACATGGGCATAAGCCTCCAAGTTCTGCTACCTTCCTGGTATGGGTGGGAAGCCAAGTTTGTGCTTGAAAAGGAAAAGGTTCTTTGTGTGGGTCGTGTGTCCCATATCAATGACATAATTGTAAATTCATGTTTTTTCACAACCCAGATGGAGAGCAAGTACTCAAAAGCAAAACAGGAAATGGAAAATGAAGATTACCACACACGAGAGAAAGCTGCTCTGCTGGCACTCTGGGAACTTGGGGACAGAGGAGCCACCTGGAGGAGTTGTGCTGTCTGCGATCCTTGCAAGGGTCCCACAGACCGGACTTGCCTGTGGACGCTACTGCTCAGCCTCTTCGAAAGCTAGAATTGAGTACTAATGAGCAGGCAACCTCAGATACAAAGTGAAAGTGGAATTAGTAGCTTTACAAAATGGAGCATTTGAAGAAAATTAGCCTTAACGAATGAACAACTGGAAAAAGGCTATTTCCCAGAAAGCTCTTTCACCCTCAGTGACTTGAAGAGAGAAATTGAGCCTCCGGGTCCTGTGCTTGATGTGTGGTGAAGGGGAGAGGGGTGCGCAGTGCACCTCGTTTCTTTCTTTCTTTTTTTTTTTTTGCTCATCGTTACAATTCATCTTTCACAGCTCCTGTCATGGAGCCGGCGAGAGTCATCAGCAGTGTGGCCACGTTTGGTGACTTTGTGGGCCCCACTCTTGTTGATGCGCCCTGGCTCCAAACTCTTCTGGACAAACCTCTATAAGGGAGGAAGATGCCAGTGAGGCTGCCATTCTGACGCAGCTGGCCCGGGGGCAGTTTGGGTGTATAGTGCGATGGGGGTGGGGTGTGGTGGAGTGTACCATTTGGAGCTGGCTGCTCTAAACTTTCCAACTTTGTCATGCGGACTCAGGTCCATAATAGGATCAGCCTATTTTTGGCTATGAGAAAAAGGACTAAAGTTTAAGAAAACATACTGTGGATTAGTTCCCCTTAACCCATCCTCCCAAACGGGTTTCCGCTTCTTACAGTTAGAGACCAACGGACTTTTGGTTTCCATTCTTGATTTTTCAGGTTTCTTTGCTGTACTGAGATGGAACCCAGGGCCTTTCCACTGGGTTACACTCTCAGCCCTTTTTATGATTTTTAATGTTTCTGTTTTGTTTTGAGATGGTCTTGCCAAGTAGCCCAGGCTGGGCTCAAACTTGGGATCCTTCTGCCTTAGTTTCCCACTATGCCAAGGTAGATTTTCTTTTATCTTTCTTTCTTTCTTTGTTTTAGAGCAGTGTCTAACACTTCCGTGTGCTACGGTTTGAAAATGTTTTATGCATTGGAAACGTAATCTTCACAACAACTGTTGGGAAGTGAGACCTTTCAGAAATGATTGGGTCAGGAGGGCTTTGCTGCCATAAATGGATCAATGGCGGTGCTGGGACAGTGAGTTCTTTAGCTAGAGTGAGTTTTTGTAAAGCAAGTGGACAGCTACTCAGAAGTTGAGGCAGCAGGATCACAAGTTTGAGGCCAGAAGGAGCAACATAGCGATGCCCCATATCATAAAAATAAAGGGCACACTCAGCTCGCCAGACCCTCTTTTGCCACCCTTTCTTCCTCTGCCTCTGCCGTGCACGCACAGAGGAGCAGGTGAGCACCTGCCCTCTGACCCTTCCACCTCCCACACCAGGGAACGGAGCCAACGAAGGCCACACCTCACACGGCCCCTCCATTCTGCTTTCATCAGCCTGAAAAGACGAACACAGATAGAGTCGCAAAAATGCTTTTTGGAGGGATAAACAGAAAAGCAAAACCTAGGACCTGAGACCTTTAGACCACAGGACCATAAGAAAGATCCACACAGTTGTGTGTTGTGGTCACTGCTTTTTAAGGCTTTCTGCTTTGGAGTTGCTTCCGCAGTGGTGATAGTGGGTCTGCTTTTCTTACACATGCCTTTTGAGTTTGCCCACAGCCCTGGCGTTGACTTGGTGTAGAAAGGGAATCCCAGGGAAGAACCGTCGGTGGGGATGAGGGTCAGAGGAGCTGGGGTAGTTCGTGTGCTTAGAAAAATATCTGACTAACTAATACAGCGAATGCATCTCCATATTGACATAAGAACCCTCTCTGGGCTCCTGAAGCACGTTATTTCCTTGCAGTATAATGTGAATGTTTTGATGCCATGCAATGTTATTTTGGAAGACTCTCTCTCTCTCTCTCTCTCTCTGGCCATAGGGCCTGGATTTTGCTCAGTTAAAAAGAAAAGAAATATTTTTCTCATTCACAGATACAGATCGGGGTACACTAAGGAAGTTTCAAGGAGGTTAGAAGTGTGATGCCGATAACAATCCGCATATTGAACGAGGTAGACATGTTCTGAGGGGAGCAAGGCAGAGGCAATGGTGGGTTTGGTTTTATTTAGCACACTTAATAATGATCTGGAAGAGGGGAAACACATTAAAATCACTGATTATACTAAATTGACAGGTGGTATAAACACAAATGGGGGCAAACAAAGCGATGGGAAGAACCGAACAGAAATGAGATTCCGTCAGGAAAAAAAAATGCACTCTCACATCTGTGCAAAGCATCTTACATCAGCAATAGAAATTGTTTTAAAAGTCATTTAGCTCAAAACGTTCATAGGTTTGCTCACATTTGGGAGCGCTAAGCCCCCCCACACACTATTTTTATTCTTCTGGATCGTGCTGTTTACCCCCGTCCTTTAAACATACAAATCTGATCATGTCACTCACTCCTGTGACTTCAAGTGTTTGAAAGGGTTGAGGTTTCTTACAGGACCGAGTCCGAGCTTCACAGCCCTGAGCAGACCCGCCCACACCTTTTTTTGTCCATCTTCCCAGCCTCTTAGATGTCTGCTCTGCGCTCCTCGTTGCTTCCAGGCTGAATTATTTGTAGCTCCCTGATTGCTTCCCACCGTATTACTAACTGCGCCATCTGCTCAGCACACCATTCCTTTCCATCTTCTGGGTTAGCTCCATGTGACCTTCAAGCTTGAGCTCCGTCTTTATCTCCTTTGCAGACTTTGGTGTTTAGACACCGTCCCAGTCCTTGACTCAGTTTTTGGTGCCTTTTGAGGGGGCACTGATGTCACATCCATTGGCCATTTTTTAATCTAACAAGTTGACATTGATTACTATATTTATTGAGCAATTATGTTCCAGACTCTGAGTATTTTACCTGAGTTAGGTTTGTAATCATTAGAGCTACCTGAAAAGGCAAATAGAACCATCTCCACTTTATAGATGAGATAATCTCATGTTAAATTAAGCAACTTGCTCAACATTGACCAGCCTGTGAGGGTCAGAGCTGGGATTCAAACTGCTTTCAAATTTCATACCTGTAAAATTATACTATTATAATAATTTGTTTCCTTTTCTCTCTCCCATCGCAATTATAATCCTCTGGCCAGGTCATGATCCTCTGGCAACTACAGTACCTTGCATGGGCTACACAACTTAATAATAGTATCAAGAAATAATATTTAATGAGTGCCAATTATGTGTTTTATTAGTAGTCATCTTAGCAGGTGTGTCATTATCTGATTGAAGTTTGATTCCCACTTCTTTAATTTTTTATAAACATTCTGAAAGCATTTTTTTCATAAAGTTGGCCATTTTATGTATTTTGTTTGGAAAAATATTCCACTCCTTCGAAACCCATTTTTACAATCGGAGTATAATTTTGTGTGTGTGCATTTGTGTGTCAAATGTATGTGTTAGCCTTGAGTTTTTCCCAGCCATTTTGGTAGATCATTTTGCATTTTCATCTGACAGAAAATGGGTGCAAAATAGCAGTGGAGTTCCACAATAATCACCATTGAACTACAGTTTACATACATGGGTGAGACCAAGTACACACATAATGTAAGAGCGCCATCTAATCTTGGCTTTTTCTTTTCTTTTTTGAGACAAGGTCTCACTATGCAGTCCAGACTGACCTTGATCTCACTTATGTAGTCCAGGCTGGCCTCAAACTTTCAATGATTGGGCTGGGGATATAGCTCAGTGGAATAAGCGCCTGCCTAGCAAGCGCAGGGTCCTGAATTCAATCCCCAGTACCGCAAAAAAAAAAAAAAAAAACTTTCAATGATCCTCCTGTCTCATCCTGCCTAGTGCTGGGATTATAGGTGTGCATCACCCTGCCTGGTTTCCATCTAATCTTTGTTGAACCTGTGGCTGTGCTTTGCTTGGGCTATTCAGATTCACTTCCAGCTTTTGTCTCAAGAGTACTTTCTGATTCTCCTGCCACATTTTGCTCCTCCTCATATCTTGGGCATATCTTATGTTGATTTTTACCTTTGATGCCTTGCAAACTAGAAGGATCAGGAAACCCCAGGCCTTGGATGGTGCACATGAAACACAAAGTGTTATGATTTGGATATTTTCTGAATGTTACCCTACAAGTCCCTATTTGGGGAGGTTGGCCCCCAGTGTGAAAAAAATGATATTTTTAAAAGGTGGGGCCTAGGCAGGATCATTGCCGTTCCCCCCACTCCTCAGTCTCTGGCTTCCTATCTTGCTATGCGATCATCTCTCTTTTGCATGAACTCATCATGTTGCCACCTACCATTAGGTCCCCACCAATGGCCCACTCTATGGGGCTCCACTAATGCAGACTCTCGGCCTCCAAAAGTATGAATAAAATGAACCTCTTTTCTTTGCAAGTTACTCAGCTTCAGGTATTTTGTCAGAGTAACAGAAAATAGAGTAATATATGATGGGAGGCTTATTGTTCTAGACTGGAAGTTTCTAAATCCAGTTGCACTGTAGGGTCACTCACCTTACGTCTCTGCATTCCCACCTTATCACCTATGAAAGAGTTTCTCAGGTCTTAGACTCTAGGCCAACTACATCACCATCACCAGGGAAATACTTGGTAAATACTAACTTCTGGATTCCATTCACAATGACTCTCATTCTGCAGGCTTAGGGAAAGGCCTGATAAGTAGTGTTTTGTTAAAAGACCCAAGTGGTTTTGCTGCAGTGATATTTTTTTTGCATGCCACTGAACTAAATGATTTTTTGTTAAGACTCAATGTGATTTATTGGCAAGCTCACTGCTTGGAGGCTCAGGAGAATACGTTTTTGTTAAAATTGATAATTTATACATACCAAAACCTATAAAGTAAGGAATTTGCATGTAATAGTTCTAGTGAGTAGTTTTCATATTTGTTATGTTCAAAACGAGGTTCTTGTTATTAAGATTTTTTTATAGTAATAAAAGTAACACCTGACATGAGAAACATTTTTACCCAGTTTTAAAACCTTTCATAGACATTACTTTGTTCAAAGTTCGTATCACAAATTGTTCCCCTTTTAATGAGTGAGAAAAGTGAGACGTCTACAGTTGTCCAGAGTCATGGTGTGACGCTGAAGCATAGCCCAGGGTTTGATCTTGTGGCTTGAGTCTGCAGGCAATGAATTCCACTCCTCAATAACAGCCATGAAGCACATGACTGTTGCAGTAGTAGTATGACCCACATTTCATTTTCACAAAGATTCTGGAGTATTAAGAAATACTGGATTTTTCATTGTAAAACCACTGAAAGGCATGGGTAGCCATGCTTCTGGATGCTTTACTATACTTCTAGCAATGTCCAGAAATCCTGAAAAAAAATTACTAGGCTTGGTAGAAGAAACTGGCTTGAACTCTTAGTAGCCTTGGAATACTAGTCTCTATGTGGACGATCTCATTCTATGTTATTGATTCCCTTCCCAATCCCTCTCATAAAAATTGTGTTTCTCCCCTTAGTACATGACACTACAAACTACCTAGCTGCAGCAACCCAAAGCTAAAGATTTGATTTCTTTACCTTCATTCTGTCTCCCAGCTCTTTTTCATTACTAAGTCCTATTAGTGCTAAGTCCAAATACATCCCCAATTTTTCTGTTTTGTGCCATCCTCCATGTAACACCTTGAATTAGACCGCCATAAACTCTGCTGTGAACTGCAGTAGCCTCCCAAATGATCTCCCAGCTTCCTCTCTTAACCCTGACAATCCATTCTCCTGACTCAAGGGAGACCTGTTTCAAGATGTAAATCCAATGAATACGAATTGCATTTGCTTATTATCCAGCCTTTTAAAGTAACCTTCAGTGCACTGTTCCTCGCTGTCTCGGACCGCATCTCCTGTCCTCAGGCTGTGTCACTGCGGGTCTCACACGGGTGTGGGTCCATCCCTCAAGCTCACCTTTGCACTGGAACCTTCGTGCTTGCCTTTACGTGCTCCTGAAATGCAGTTCTCCCAAGGCTCTTCAGCCCAGCTCCTCTCTTCAGGCAGACATCAGCCTAAATATGTGGCAGTCTGAGGAGTCCCCCTCCTAGATACCTTCTTAAATAAATGTCGAGTCATTAAGCTATTTGTTTTCTTTACAGAATTGAGAGAGGCTACACTGCAATTTGCATAAAATGTGTCAGAACAGATCTTGTGATCTAAGGATGGGTTAGCTGAAATTACACCCCAGGTGTGGCTGGCATTCTAATGAAGACCTTGCTTCCCCAGAGATGGGTGGGAGGCTGTGAGCTGCTGCTGAAAGGCCACAGTCGGAAGAGGCTACTCCAGGCAAGCATTTCAGCTATCTTTATTTCCAATACAGATGTCTTACTAATTAGCATAGAGAATGTCAAAAGTGGATTTTTATTGGTGAAATTAGCACCCTGTTCATTAGTATGATGAATGCTAGAAAAGGGGCTGCCATTGGAAAATTAAAGGTGCATGTGTCAACACTGCAGTATTTTGATTACGTCCTCCGACCTCCCACATGCAGGACACAGAAAACGAGAACACCCTCTATTCTTAGGGTTGGGACACGAAGCGGAGTTCTAAGTCTCCATGTCCAGTCATTGCTTCAGAGGACCTATACCTGCCTGATGTTGACTATGGGCAGAGCAGAACTCTTCCTCTGAAAGACTTTCCTTTTGTGAAGACAGGGCTGGGAATACCTAAAAGGAGGTGTGAGACAGCGCGGCTCTAAGGTATAAAACAAGATGTGTGAACTTTCTTGTGCCTGTGAGCCAATGAATTTTATTTAATAATGTCCTAATGAGAGAATCTAGTGTGAGTCTTGCTGTCCTTTGTAACCAAACAGCAAGGTGACACGGAAGTGTTACCCATCTCAAAGTTCATGACGAAAACTGAAAACTGTCATCTACCAAGAAGAGCCTAAGAGCTATGCCTACAAAATCAGCTTAGGTTTATTTTGTAAGAATTAAGAGACAATGTTCTCTTGTATATTGGTTCACACAACTTTAGTACTGCTGAGCATTTCCCTTCCATGGAAAACCCATCAGGAGCAAAGGTTTTAGGCGATCCCTTGGCCAGAACATGGGACTCAGAAACCCAACTTTAGGTTTTTAATTTCTGCGTGTGTGTGTGTGTGTGTGTGTGTGTGTGCGCGCGCTGCTGCTGGGGTGTGTGCTGCTGGGGATTAAACCCAGGGCCTTTGCAATAAGCTCTCTCCCTAGCCCATTTATTTATTTACTTCCTTTATGGTCTTTAAGTCACGAAATTGACCAGACTAGGCTTGCATTTGTGATCCTCCTGTCTCAGCCTTGGACAGCTATTTTTAATTTCTGAAGGGAATGGAGGAAAGGGGAGAAGCGAAGGTAAAGAGAATAGAACACAGAAAATGAAGTGTAGAATATTGGGAAGAAGGATGGGAACAGGTGCCCCTGAGTCGGAGAAGAGGGAGTTCCCAGTCTGAGACAGGCAATGGAGAAAGGTAGCCGCGCTGTGCTTTCCAGCGGTCGGCTTTCGGAACGCCAGCCCTGAGAGATGCTATGAACACCCTACGAGGTGGTCAGATGAGAGGTAGGGAAGGGTTACATAAACGTTTCCCTCTTGAATATCCAGCATGTACACATGCTCACTGAAGGCTCTGAGTGGCATTTCAGGGGATACACACACAGGCCTGGTTAACTTTGTTTTACCCGCTGTTTCTCTTATTTGAGCAGGAGACGCTTTTTCCTTGTGACATTTACTAACAAACTCTATAAAAGGTTTTAGGAAGGCATAACAGATGCAGATAGGAAGTTGGCAAAGAAAATACCATGCTTTCATTATCCTCTGAAGCAGTTCTGGGGTCAGAGTCTAACCTTCCCTTCCCTGTGTGGTGCACCCGGTGCGGGCCCAGCATCTGCAGCTGGGTTTGGGGGAGGCAGGGAAACAACCTGCAGTCTGTGTCTGCCTTCTGACCCACCCTTCACCCGGAGAAAAGAAGATGAACCTTCCTGAAGCAAGAGTACTGGGAGATAACTAGGAGCAATCATGCACTGAAAATCAGATCTGAACGTGCTACTCAGTGTAGCAGAAAAAATGAACCCATGAGACTTGCCAGTACAGTGAAACCCACTTACTACATCCTTTTAAAGATCCTCCTAATGCTCACACATGCATCATCCTCCCTTTCCCCAGCCCTCAGAGAAATATTATGAAGGTGTTTCACTTTAGTAAGGTTCATGAGTTTATGGCCTTGAGAATGCCCTTGAGGATAAACTCTAGGGACTTCCAGCAAGAAAAAGAAAAGCCGAGTTTAATGGGTTTTGTCTTTCTTCTTCCCATAACACTGTAACTAAAACATCAGAATTGGTTAAGTTTTCTAAACTCAGCAAGTGCCAGAGGAAGATGATTATTTTTCTTTCTTTTATCATCTGTAGTTAACTAGCAACTCAATCATTTCGGCAAACATTTTGGGAAAGATTTCTACAAGTCCTCCAAAATGCATACAATTACATTGCTACATGTTTGCATAACACACGGGGTATCTGAATATATGCAAAGGTAAAAAGCATAATGACAAAGAGAATGTGCTCTTCCTTAGCCCTTGAATTTCAGGTGTGCTGTTCTTTCAACATGGAACTCTTCGGTCCTAACTTTGCCTTATGAATTACTTTGCATCCTTCTGTCACCCATTTAGATGGCATATACTTTGGTAAGCCAGTCTTAGCCCCCTGCTTAGTGTAAGTTAGAAAAAAATGTATCTGATATTCCTCTTGCAACTTCCCTTAGCAGCTTGGTTGCACACCCAATGGCTAGTTTTCCTCTAGAGTGGAAGCTTGAAGATGGCAGGCCCATGAGAATATCATTCACATAGGGCTACCCAGGACCCAGTGCACTGGTTGCAACGAAAGGGAAGCTTCATAAGAAACTTGGTTAGTATAGTTTTGGTTTTACATGGAGCATGACCCACATTTTGATAGCCAATGTTGCGCGTGAGGAAACTTACATCAGAGTAATTTTAAATTCCGTGTTCATACATGTACTAATAGTCATAGTCACTCAGGGAAAAAGATATAATCCTAGAATGGGCCCCAGGCTAATTTAACCAGGAATGGAAAGAATACCTTGGTTTAAACATTATGGAAATTATAATGTCAAGAGTTAAGAAATAAAGTTTTGAAATAATCTTGAGTTCTGCAAGTTCATAGCCATGATTCATCTTCAAAAAGCAGTGCTTTTGGTTCTAAAGTCAAAGATAGATGATCAGGAGACATTTCATTGTTTAAAATGCTTGATTTGTAATTCTGTGCAATAGCTTGCTTTGTGGTTTCTGGCCACATAATTGCAGAGTTCAAGCGCTTTTGTGAAAACCACAGATGAATAAGCAAATAAATGAAAGACTTAAGTTATAAACACACACACACACACACGCACACACACACACACACACACACACACAAAGTTACTTCTTGAGATATCCGTATGCATGTTTGTATAGCTACATAATATGAAGAGATTATGTTACATACTTGTGAGAAGCAGGGATGGAAAGAAAAATGGCAGAAGGAAAAGAAAATCAAAACATAAACACAGAGAAAAGAAGTCAAATGTGTAGCCAAATTCTTGGTATAAATACATCAACAAAAATAAAGATATTTGATTGAAGAAAGCTAAACAGAAGCATATGCAGGGGTATGTTTGTAAGTTTAAGGGGGGATCATTTCTTGGTAGTCAGTACCCCAGTTGTATCACTTCACTGGGATCTTTGCTATAGTTCTCTTCCATCATATTCTCCTCTAAGTAAGTACTAAAGCAATTTGCTGATGACCAGAATTTAGTTGTATGTTGTAGAAAGATCAAAGAAAGTGAAAGAGATCAGAATTTTTAGTGTAATTTGTTGCTCTGTGGCAAATAAATTAGAAGCAATCAAGGGAATAGGAGAGAATACAAATTTTTGAAAGTCAAGTCTCAGAATGCTCAGTTTGAGCTCAGTACTGTCTTTACTTTATTCTAAAATAAGCCACTGGAGCATTTGGAGAGGTACGAAGAAGGAACAGAAAGATAGAGCAACTCACCAGGAGCCACAAACCTTGATTAAATTGAGTAGGAGGAATTGGGACAGATAGTGTAATGCTTGTTTCTTTAAAAGTGAGCAACAATGTTTCCATTTATAAAAGTCACTTACAATGGGCCATTAATAAAGGGCTTGGGTGAGAGAAGCCTCTTGCAAAAGTTTCAAAATCTCAGTAGGCAGACCTAGTCTATTTCACTGAATTCCATTTGGCAGCTTAAAGTTGTTTTTATTCAAATATGTATAAGGTCTCAAGTAGAAAACATTTTGGTAATTTGCATCGCTATTTTCAAGATTGTAAAATCTAATCGTTACAGACAGTAGAACCAGACTGTCAGCAATGGAAATAAGGGACAAAAATGACTGATGTAAATCAGTCTTTGAGAAGTTCTGTGTCTTCAAAGACAGCCCGAAGCAGGGCAGCGTCCTTGTTTACAAAGCTGATGCTCACAGTAGAGGCTGATGACATCACCAGAGAAACAGCAAGTGCTGTCTGGGCCACCGTCTGCCCCTGGATCACTTTCTCTGCTGTGCTCGCTTCTACAGGGGAGGGAGTAAACCCTTTTATCTTCGCGAGGAAGGGTCTCAAATTGTTTTATGACTTGGGGGCTTAGATTCAGCTCCTTTTCCTTTAGGCGCCTTTGGGGTGACCTCTACATTCTTGCTCTCTTGGTACCCTGAAGACTCACTGGGTACTATAATCATTGTAATTGTGGGCCATAACTGTCTGGTGTGGGGGCCATCTGCTCTTCTCACTGGAATAATACAGTTGTCATTGGGCACGTATAAATCACAGAAGGGTTTTCTCTCTTCCTGACTTGACGAACAGCAAGCACATTTAGCATTCAGCCTTGTAATTAAGCAGGGCCCCAATCTCCATAAGCAGAGCTGGTAGGAAGGGATTTGCAGCCTCGGGGAAGGACTCATGGTGTTGACCTTGGATGCAGGTGTTACAGCATCTAAGAGAATTGCGACCTCTTCGGTGACCTCATCTGCGACCTTAACTCGTATCCTTGGGTTATGCGGTTAGTAGGATACTGGGTAGTAAATTTGGAGTTCAAAGACCTGAGCCTCAGTTTCATCTGTACAGTTTTCTGTCTTAGAGGGTGAAATGAGAGTACATGGAAGCGTTTTGTCTAAGGAAGACTCCAGTGGTGATAACGAGTAAGTATTTTAAGTCTTTCTCAAGGTGCATGGGTGCGCACACATGCTTGTTGGTACACCCACCCTCTGTGTAGTGGTTTATAACAGGTGTTCATTTTCATTATTTCTCCTCTCCTTTCCTTAGCCAAGAATTTAGAGCCCTCTGATGCCAACTGTGCCCAGCACTGCTGAAGCCTAGTATGAGCTGTTCTCTAGGTGAAGCTGTTGCTGTGCTGCTCTATGAGCATCGAAAGGGATTTGACTTGGCACCTGGACCCTCAAAGAATACCCCTTCAGGAGGATGACCAACTCTCTTCATGCCCAGGCTGCCCTGATTTTAGCGCAGAAAGTCCTGTATTCCAGGAAATCCCTCAATCTCAGATCAAAAGCACCTTGGTTAGTGTTTGCTTATGATATCTCCACCATAGGACAGTTGCTTGGGTTGGCACTGTTTTCTGTTTCTCGGACATTTCTTTCCACCATATCTATTTATATGCTTCTGTCTTGAGTACAGCTTACACTTTGGGAGTTTGCGAGCTGTATGACCTCGAGCTCCAGGAGTCCACATATTGTCCTGTGTGGGCACTGGAAAATGGGGTGCGGCAGTCCTTCTGTTTCCCCTGCACTGAAAGTAGCTCATGCACAACCAGTTAAAGATGCTGGCTTCGGTACAAGGTTGATCAGATTGAAAAGATGTTCCTTAATTTGACAAAGTTCAGGAACCATAGTCCTAACCAAGCTAATAACTTTGTTCAGATTTTTAAGACTAATGCAGACTGAATTTAGGGAAAGGGGAGGTGTAGGATTCCCCTTTGTTAGAACAACTTTTTCTTCATTTGTCTGATTGGAATGAAAATGCCATACAAGACTCCCAACTTGATGACTATTAAATATTTTCCCCAATTGTCTTTTATTTTTGAGCTGCTTTCCAAGTCTGTCTGGCAGCACAAGTTACAATGTAACATTCCACATGTGAGCAGTGCTTAGAATGTTGGGGCTTGATTCATATTGGGAGTTGAGTGTATCACACTGTAAAATACAAGGAAAAATTTAAAGCTCGCAGTTTTAATGTTTGCCTTAGTTTATCAGAACTTTATGGTCACTTGTGGGTCAGCCTCTGCCTTGACATAGGAACCTAGTGTAATTGTAGGTTATTTTGGTTGTGAAAGTGATTTAATGTATGGGATTCATCTACATTTCCTGGATGGGGACACACAGGTGGGTATGTGTGCCCCCCCCACCTTCAGAATGAACCAAACCTTGAAAATGAACCTGTAAGTGACATAAAATAAAGCACTGAGGTTAAAGGACAAATGGTCATTGAGATTAGTGAAAATTTGCTGGGTTTCAGTCATGCAAGAAACACTGACATTCAGGTTAGGTTTGGAGAAAGGAACTACATGTTTAGACCAATGGAAAAAGATTTTAGTGAAAATTCATAAAATCATGAATAGCTGCTAAAATATGAGAAATCTGGACAACATACAGCTATTGTCTAGTGTGCAGGATACAGGAGGCCCTGGGTTTGATCCTCAGAACTGCAAAGGAAATAAGCAAAAATATGAGAGGGAGAGGAGAAAGGGATGGAGAGACAGTGAGAGCGAGAGAGAGGGAGAGAAAGAGAGGTCAGTCCAGCTTTAATTCTTTAATTTGCTTCCTTTTTCCAATCATTGATGGACCTTCTACCATCATATGCCAGTGTCCTAACTACCACTTTCCTCAGCCCACTATAAACAATCCCCGGATTCTCATTCTGCTGATTTCTGCTCATCTAGTCTCTCAGATTGGCTATTTCACTTATTTTAAAATTTAGCAAAAACTACTTGTTAAGGGAGACTGCCTTGAAACATGGAAAAGCAAGTCTTTATTCTGTGTATGGCTTCAAGACTGATGTGGACATTCAGGATGGCACCTAACGTCACACCTAGTTCTTCCATGCTCAGCCGTAGTAGGCGGGTGCTCTCTTTCTCCAGGGAATCATCTGCAGAACTTCACTTTTTTCTTCCTCCTCTCATTCGCTCTCTTTTTCCTCCATGTATTTGGTCTCTGGCTCTGATATTCAGTAAACTGTGACAAGATTTGTTTGTTTCCTGTTTGAAAGCATGAGTGGGAAAGAGAGGAATTATTTCTAAAATATAAGAAACTCATAACCGTCTCATCACTTCTGGGAGGATGAGAAAGCATCAGAGGGAATCTATGGAGAATATTATTAACTGAGAAGAAATTGGCCACATTCCCAAATGATTCTAGGGCATGTCAAGGCCTTTCCTGGTGTTGTATTTTGTTAGTTTAAAATGTTTCTTTTTCCTCTAGGTTTTTTTTGTCTCAGAGCAAAGCTAACGGGTAGTCCTGGGCAGAAATAGAATGGCACTAGTCAGGTTATCTTTTCACAAGGACATGGGGGAAAAGGTTGTGTGTGCATGTGCTAATATGATTTTAAGTGCTTTCAAACTCTTCTGTTTAATTCTCTCTGTGGCATGTAATTCCTGAGAGACTGGCACCAAATTGATAAGCTCAGTGCTAAAGTGAACTGTCTCATCTAATCCCTAGAAGCCTCTGACTGAAGTGTCAAAACACAATTGTGCAGTGGTAGTATTGCTGTCCTGTAGAAGAAACACTTCAGCACACTATTGACATCACAAGCAAATTAAAAGACTCACCAAAGTTAATATTCTCACATTATAACAACATCTCCTATAAATTATTAAAGCCCACACAATTTATTACCCATGTTAGGAAAAAAAAAGCAAGTTGAATCATGAGCTGTGCTATCTAATGATTTATTTTTTTGCTCTTCAATGTGTTGAGGTTTATAAATCATCCTGTTCAACTCTGCAGTGCACCAGGGAAAAGCAGCTGCTAGTCACACCTTTCCCTCACCAGTGATCACCTATGCACGGCCTGGAAGCACGCTCATTATTTCCGCATCTGTCCGCAGCCTCTCTGTTTCAGACTGGTTGTTCGTTTCTATTACTACAGTGGTTAAGCATGGCATTGAGTGGGTATGATTTAAGACTTTAGATGATAGATCTAAGCCTTTCCAGAAATAAATATTAACCTCATTATTTAGGCAGGGTGGCCTGACTGACTTCCTGTATTCTGGCTCAAGGCTTCTAAGTAAATCAAGATTTACTGAGAAATCTTATGCTTTAAAGTCAACTCCACCAGCTTCACCAATATCACCCTTGATTGCATTTTGTGCCTTGATAACAAATATATTTTCTTCCATTTAGAAGGGCATGTTTTATGTCTATTCTACCACTGACATAGGCAAGTCCTTTAAATTCTCAAAAACACATTTCCTAATCTATTCAGTGAGCATGTTGCATTAGATAATCCCTAAATTCTCTTCCACATCTAAATTCTGATAATCGTGGTGGAGCTCTTAAGAGAGCTGCCTCTACTCTAAATTATGAACCTATACTGAATCTATACTGGGCCTCTTTGGCCCTTTTTGTTTATGCTGGAGAGAGCAGGAGAAAGATTTCAAGTGGAAATGAGCTACACTTGAGAAGAATTAGAGTTAGAGATGAATCAGGACCACAGAGATTCTTCTAGAAATGACTGGAAAATGTAAAAAAATAAAACACCTCCTGAAGTTCATCTGGGGTTAATTTATGATCCAAAGACTTTGGTGACCACTGGGTCCATACTTCTTTGATCATATATCCATCCCGAGAAGCTTCTAGTCTGGGTACATTTCTATTGCAAATAAGTGTTCCTGGAGTAAAAATATTAATCTGCATTACAGGGGCTGGGGATATAGCTCAGTGGAATAAGTACCTGCCTAGCAAGCACAGGGTCCTGAGTTTGATCCCCAGTACCGCCAAAAAAAAAAAAAAAAAAAAAAAAAAAAAAATCTGCATTACAGAACAATCACACACATACCTGATTTTGAAAGTAGTGTCACATTGTATCATGGTCCTAAAGTTAGCAGAAGGATAAACACTCCAGTGTAAACTAAAAAGGCATGTAAATACAAGTTGTTTTAATATAGTTTCTCTTGTTAAAGCAATTTGATACAAAGCCTTCTTAGGAATTAAATAGTAGACATCAATAATGCATGGGATACACATTTAATTTGTTTTGCAGAAGTAAACACACATACTGTACTTTTTATATGGTGCCTCAAGACTTGGGAAACACAGACTGATCTTCTAAAATGAGTTACTTTAGATTATTTTTGATAAATTTGCATCAGCATCCTAATCCCTGTCATCTGGGTGGTATTTATCTTTGAGGACAACAGTTAAGCTGAATGAGCCTCAGCCTTCTCATCTGAAAAATGGAGACCTTAATCCTAGGCTGCTTCATAGGACTTATGTGTGGCCAAAAAGAGATCTTGTAATTTTGAAAATTGTTTTTTAAACAATAGAAGTGTATGGTAAAAGAAATTATTGTGTTGGTTTTAATTATCTGAGTAGTAACTAAACCAGATGAAATCTCCACTTTAAATTCATGAAGAGAGGTGGAATTTTACTCATGTACCATGAAAACCCTCCTGAGGTAACATTTACACCTCCCTTGCCCTGCTAGAAGAGACTTAGGACAGATGAGATGAAGAAAGTCCTCACTGTACCTTCCAGCCTGCAGGAACTGTGTCCCATTATAGAAGTCCTAGCACAACACAGTGACCAGGCTTTTTTGCTGGACTAAATTCAGCTGATACTTACTGGGCTTTCAAATATATGTCAGACCCTTGTGGATTCAGATAGACAGATGCACTAAAGAAGATTCACTACACACAGAAAAATAATTGCCCTGTGTAGGTACCCGGTCCCAAAAAATACAATTGTTGAAGGATGGTGGGAATGAACAGGGTATACTTGGGAAAGTTAAGTTCAGACATTGGTTGCCTAAGATCTTTATGCAATCAGACATTTGACTTATTGTACAATTGGTAGAATAATGCCCCATTGTGGAACAAAGGCTTCAACAGCCTTTACTGAAATGTAAGGTCCACTCTGCTGATTAGATAGAATCATTGAACCTTATGCTACCCTATATATACAATGGAATCCATAAGCCCCCTCCTAAGAGGGGAGGCATTTAGATGAGATCTTTAAGACGTAGGTATTGTGTACCAGGAATGGAACATGAAAGGCTGGTTGCATAAATAGCCATTCATTCTGTCAACAACATTAATTGAAAACTCAGGGGCGCATAAAGCCCCATTCTGATTTATTGAGTAAGCCACAGAATACCTTCACATCTGTATGCAAATATTTCACAAGTGTGAAACTGATGACTGAGTGCTGCTGGTAAATAGTGAGACACATATCGGCGGTCACTTTTCCATGCAATGTTTGCCTGACCAGTTGTGTGTCATAATTTCCACCATACACGTGTCCCTTAACGGTATTAGAACGCTGGTAAGTACTAAAATTTTTTCCCACATTTGGCAAAATGCCTCCAACTGCACTAAAAGCCTGGACAATTTATACAGCAGGGTATTAGTATGCTTGCTGGGTTGATATGTTGATGTTTCTTTGCATTCTATAAAAGCTGCAGGTGTTGAATAATTGTATTTTATGTACAGGGAAAATAAATTTCAACTATTATCAGAACTTTCAAAGAATTTTTTTATGTTTAATACATTCTCTTTCATTTCCACCCTCTTGTAATCTACACTTTGAGAATAAGAAATGTCATCTGTTTTACTTCAGAGAATCTAACCACATAAGGCCTCAGTCTTTCCTGGCCTTGTCTGTACTAGCTCTGAGATGCTGGGTGAATGAATCATCTAGTCTTGCTGAGCTGTTAATAAAATCTGTCCATCTCTACCCATCTTCCCTTAGCATTTACGTCTGCATACCAAAGTTGATTACTGCGAATACCTATGACTCAGGGGTGAGACTGTTTCTGGCTTTGGGAATTTGCTCTGTTTATAACTAAAGCAAAGTGAGCTGGAATTGCCAGTGGCTGTTATCTCTTGAGGAAGAATACGATCAAAGAGGGATGGGAAGTTGGAAGATAAATATCTCAGCTTCTTTATCTTAACACTGAGTGGCCTGCTGCACCACCTTCCAGAGATTCTCAGTTGGTTTGAGCTCCAGATGCCAAAATGGAAACTGCCTTTGAACTGAGGATGTAGTAGCTCAGTGACTGAGTCCTGGCCCAGCATGTGCAAGGCCCTGGGTTTGATTTCCATCCCAAGAGCGGGGTGGAGAGAACTGCCTTGAAAGTGTACCTTTCTCTGGCTTTCTTTTCTCTCCAGTCTTATTCGACACTCCTATCAGTGTTTCTTGAAATCAGCTCCCAAATAAATTACTTGCATTTGAACGCTTGTCTTTGAGCAATCTTCTGAGGAAACTCAACCAAGTTTCTCGAGTGTAGAATGATACCTGGGTTCTTATGGTGACTGAGAGAACTGGATGAGGTACTATAGGTACAAGAGTTGTGGAAATTGTGAAAAAATGAAATAAATTCACATAACTTCATCATTATTATTGCTGTCGACATTGTGTGTTTGAAGCTTTAATTCAAGCCTGTAAAATATTTGCAAATATAATTCTTTAGCTGTGGGGTAAAAGGGAAAAAGAATGCCTGAATATATGGTGTGAGATAGGGTATTATTGACAAGGGAGAGACAACTAGCACCAGAGGGTAACAAGAAATTTTCAACAGCTACTATAATACCACACAACACTCACATAACCCCCTCTCCCAAATGACAGATGTCAAAGACAAAAGACTAGAAAAGAGATAACTAGTTTTTCTTTATTGTCACATATTTTTCTCAGGAAGAATATCTTTCTACCTTTTCTTTGTATGGAAGATAACTTTTCATTAAATTATCAATGAAGAGGGCAGAGCCTGTGCTTAAATCTATATTTTGTAGAGTTCTTCTAGAGTGAATGATGTTATTCAAGTATTCAGGAGAATTCATTTTACTCACCGAAGACAGTGAGGTGGGAAGAGACAGAGAAAAGATTTTTAAGAAGCAGTTATTGAACATACAGTGCCTGCTCATCACCCAAAGCCAAATGGAGTATTAAGGAGGAAAACAAAAGACTTTAAAACCCTGTGTGTTACCTACTAAACTAAAGGCAAACTATGTCAGGAAAATTTTAGGAAAAGAAATAATTTTCCATCCAGCTGTCTCTGTTGCTTGATATTTTTAACTACCTGCCTTGAGAAACTACCTAGCTAGTAAATAAATAAATCTATGGATTTTAAAAAGGGCAGTGGAAGATACTCAACATTTTAACCTGTTGTGTGCTGCTGTAACAACATACCTCCGATGGATCCATCCACAAGGCACAGAGTCTTATTTCTTCACAGTTCTGGGGGCAGGAAAATCTAAACATGGAGGATCATTCAAGGCCGTCTTACTACATTGTTCCATGGCAGAGAGGCAAGAACAGGAAAAAGAGTGAGCAGAAAGGAGCATAATCACTTCTTTGAGATCCAAATACCACTGCCATGAGGAACAGGCTCCCTACACAGGGCTCTGAGAAAGACATTCTGCGCACGCAGAGAACTGAGTGCTAAAGACTGTGCCACCCTCCAAATTCGTATGTTGAAATCCTAACCCATAAGGTGATGATCCTGGGAACAGGGTCTTGGGGAGGTGATCATGTCATGAGGGCAGTTTTCATGAGTGGGGTCAGTACTATGAAGAGACTGTGAGGTTCCGTTATGCCTCAGCCACATGAGGGACAAGATGGCTGCATGTAAACCCGGAAGTAGCCTTTACCCCAAGTCAAACCTGCCAGCTTCTTGACCTTGGACTTCCCAGTTTCCAGAACTGTGAGAAATAACTCTATGGTGTGGAAGCCACTCAGTCTGTAGCATTCTGTTACAACAGCCTGAGCAGAGTAAGGTGCTTGAGTGAACAACAATGTTTGTTAGTGCACTTAATAGCCTAAACTGATGTGAAAGCCAGTGCTAAAACAATACCTTCATATTGCAGGCTCATGCACTTATAACGTGCCAACTAGTACTCAGTGAAGAGCTAAGCACTCACTTCAGCTTTTGTCACACTAATTTTCTGTGATACTAATTGATTGTGACCACATTTGCTCCACTGTGGCAAATACCATAGTGAAAATTTACTTTTATATAAAATGTGTTATATACATGAACTAGCTCCCCACAAGGAATGCAATTACTATGTACTACAAACATATGTTCACAGAAAAATTAAAATTGAAAAAAATTAGTTTTAGCATTGTGGTTCACTACCCTATAAAACGGTTGCTCTTTTGTTGTTCAACGATTTTAGTGAACTCTGGCACATGGCAAGGATCTTACTACACAGAACAGAGCCTATCTCTAGAGTCACAATTTAGGTCTCATAGAAGTATTCTTCAGATGTTCAAATAATCTTTGTTCATAATTCGGATGTGTTTACTCCTACTTTTCGTAGGAAGTTATAGTTAAAAACTTTTGTCTAAATTTGTTCCCACGAAAGATTTGCTGATCGTCATTTATCTGTTGATTGACATTCTCCACGATCCTCTGTTCTTAAAATGTTTCTCAATTTTAAACTGGTTTTGGGCAGTCATTGTTTCTTCCTGCTCCAGTACTACTGAGCCAGTGCTGCTGCTGAAGCACTCAACACACTGCATTACCGATGGCTGCAGGAGTGTCTGTCGCCCGCACGAGGTTATGGGTTCCCTGAGGACAGTGAGTTTATAGTAAATATACTTGCTGGTTCACACGACAGCACTTGTTATTTCTGATATTATACATAAATTCTCCTTAAAAAGTTTTTAAATCATAAAGTTTAATCATATTTGGGTTGAAAAAAATTTAGTCCTCCAGTATAATTATCTTTCAAACACTATTTGTGGCCAGTAGCTTGTGGATTTATAGACATTTTCTTTCTGAAAAATAAATTTTCTGAAGATGTCTAATTTTAAAATGAATTTTTATATTGCCAAGGAGAAAAATATAGTAGGTTAGAAAGATTAACTTGCACGTGAATTCCTGCTAAGTTATGATTTGTTCAACTTAAGCCAATGATTTTAAATAGAAAAAGCAATTGAATAAATGTTTTTAAAAACCTCAACTGTTGAAAACTTCTGTAATATAATGTAAAATAAATATACTGACTTAACTTTTCCTCATAAAAAGGAAACTGGTAGGTTTAAAAACCATCTGCAGAATAAATATTTATGGTGTAGAATGACAACTTGACTTCTAAGCAATGGCGTGCATTTTCTTAGTTAATGTTTGATGAAGCAGTTCCACTTACAATTCTTCAGTGAACTAAAAGAAGAGTTTCATTAACTATTTTCAAAAGATAATGAGGTCATGATCCCTTTCCAGATGTTTCACTCATCAAATAATTGTGATCTTTCTTCCAAATCTCCCTGGTTACTTGATTCCTATGTCTTTGTTTATCGAACAGTGATTTATAAAGATGAGAAGTAGAAGCCAGACAGTCAGATGTATTTCATGTGGGTCTGACATACAAAATACGGAACTCTGATAAAGTCAAAAGTAGATTTATAAATCTAAAACTTAGAAACGGGTAATCTCCTGAAGCAGTGTACACGAATATGTAATAAACAATATTCTTCATATGCTTGTCTATACAGTTGCACATCTATACATGGAAATATGTACAAGTAGCTGTTGTCTTACTTTCTGAAGGATGGCTTTTATATATCATCATCCATGCCAACAAACTTCCAAAAATTAAAGCACAGTTTTACCTTACCAAAAATGTAAATGATTTAAAGTTTATTACTAAAGTAGAATTACTGCTGATATGAATAAAGATGCTCTTAAAATTATTTTTAACTTGGGAGCATGTCTTAGTTACTTTCCTTGTTGCTGGGACACAACACCTGACCCCCACAACTTAAGGAAAGAAAGGTCTACTTTGGCTCACAGTAGAGATTTCAGTTCATAGTCAGCTGGCGCCAAGGCAGGGTGGCATGGCAGAGGATCCATGGCAGAGGAGACACAGCTCATGGTGAGGCCAGGATACTGCTCAGTATCATGCCCCTGTGATCCAGGCACCTCCCCTCCTCCTTGCACCTATGATTGGCTACGGCTTTGGGGGGACACCTAGATAACACTGAAAGGAAGCATAAGTACACTTCCAACTCACTGTCTGCAGAAAGGACTCCTGGATGTGGCTTATTGCAGATTTTTTCCTTGGAATCTAGGAAAGAGACTATTTAATTCTATTTCCTAACATTACAAAGCACAAGATTAAGAGCCTATAACATAAATTAAAAGTGTGCTGAAAGAGCTACGTGTAAACATAACTACATATTTCCCTAAAAAACTTAGGGATCACAATAAACGAAGCACCAATAGCATCAACCCATCTCACAGTTGCTAAGTGTGTAATATGTAAAAACTCTGGTAGCAGTTCATTTTTCCCTGCTAGGACCTTCTGCAGTAGATACTAGTGTTAGGCCCGTTTTACAGATGAGAAGGTGAGGAGGCACTGGGAAATTTAGGTAACTTACAGAAGGTCAAATGGCTAGTGAGGGACAGAATGGGTAGGAAGCTGAGAGAGCGAGGCTGTGCAGTGAATGCTAGTGTCGTGTTTAAGGGTGAGCACCAGACGATGTTAGGGCTTCCAGCTATTTGTTTTCATCTAGGTGCTCCCATGTGTCTCACAATTTCTCCCCAACTGTCCTTCATCGCTATTCGCTTTGCCTACGTTGGCTCCAATTTTGTCAAATAGATGAAGAAAGTAATAATTATAACAATACCACCTCTCAGATAGATGAGCAAAATGAACAGAAAATATGTCACATGCTTTTGGCATCATTAATTGTGTGTGTGTGTGTCTGACAATATCATTCCCAGCCATTAACAAAATTTAGTTACAAAATACTGCTCTCAGCAAAGAAAAAGGGAAGGTCCCATACTCCGGCTACTAAAAGTGTTGGTTACTAGCAGTTCACAGCTATCCCTTTATTTTTATTTATTTATTTTATTGAGAAGCAAATTCTGCTTTGCTTGGGGCATACCCCAACCCAACAAGCAAGCAGCCGATAATTCAATCAGATTGTCTAAGAATATTAAAACCCATCCTTTCCTGCTCCCCACACTCTACACACACACACACACACACACACACACACACACGGTGACTCTGGTGCCACTGACCAGAACTTCCTGTGGGACAAAGTTCCTGCAGGTTTCAGCTAAACACATGGCCTTGGTTAACTGTCTTTTCTTACCTGCCTCCTGTGTTCTTTTTTGTTCTCCTGAGATTACCCCCTCAGGAAATCACTTTTATATTAATCTTTTTTTAGGTTTATCTTTTAGAAAATCCAAGATGGATGGTAGTAGAATTGTCCCCAGGAGAAAGAAATTATTATGGGATTCTGAAAGTGCATAGCACTCAGGCCTCTGTCACTAGCTCAGGGGCCAGCAAAACATGGCCTGTGAGATCCAATCTTTTTTTTTCTTTTTTGTAAATAAAGCTTTATTGGAATATATTCACTAGTGTATTTTCAGACAGAACTAAGTATTTGAGACAGAGACCATATGGTCCACAAAGCCTAAAATATTCACCATCTGCCCTTTTACAGAAAAAAAGTTTGCTTACTCTCAGCTAAAATTTTCACCCACAGTAGTAAACTAGGTTGAGGTACAGGTAGAGGGAGAAACAGTGGCAGATGCAGTGTGTCTAGGGAGAAATTGGAACTGTAAGAACTGTAGATTTGGTTGGCTCTCGCTGAATATCACGGAATCATTGGAGAGATAAAGTGATGAACTCTATTCATTATCCATTGCCCTATGTCAGAGTACCACAAATTCTGCAGTTTAAAACAGTAGGCTTTTTTTTTTTATCTCCATGTTTCTGTAGGTAAGGATTCCAGCAATCACTTAGCTGGGTCCTCTACTGTAGGATTATTTTTTAAGGCTGGAATCAAATTGGCACCCAAGGCTGAGTTTCATCTGAAGGCCCTACAGGGGAGGTTTCTTCAAGTACCTGCAACTGTTGGCAAAATCCAGTTCCTTGCGAACTGTTGACTGAAGGTCATGATTAGTTTTTTGTTACATGGACTTCTATACTATCGCATGTCAATTGATCATAGTCAGCAATGCGGATTCTGTTACCAAAAACGAAGTGATGAGCTTAAGTAGCTTAATCATAGAACTGATACCACATAACTTTTGCCATGTTTGGTTGATAAAGACAAAGTCATAAAAAGTATCCATTCTTAAGAGAAGGGATTCTACAGTGCCCCAAAGGGCTCACTGCGAACCACCCTGGACTCTGCCACCAGGAAACCTATTTAACATATGTAGTGTAAAGGGAAGTGCGAGTCAGAAAGGCTCACTAGCAGCATGTAAAGAGATTCTTCTCTTTTAGATAGAGGGCAGGCTGAGATCAGGCTGGTTATTATCTGCAGGAAAGAAGAACTTTAAAGAAGCTAAACTCTCAGCCTAGACAACCTTACACCAACTTTAGGGGCCTGAAAGAAAAGAAGTCTGCAGTTTGGGACAGAAATATATGGTTGGATGAGAACCATAAATCTGCATATTCCTCTGAACACTCTTGTTGAAAGAGAAATGCTCTGTCTTGTAAAGACTATTCTGAAGCCTCAAATGAGGCAAGTAAATTACAGGACAGTCCTCAGGATCTGCCAGTATTTTCCCTCATGGAAGGCAGACTGATAATTTGGGCCATCTCTCAGCATAGCTCAACGAGGGTACCAAGGGTCTGATGAGGGAGGAGATGTACTATATCCACTCCAGCAAAATTCTAGGTCTTGGCCCAAAGAAGATGCCTCAGAGTGAAACCTGAGGATCATGGATCCCTGTTTATATAGGTAAGGATTCCAGCAATGACTTAGCTGGGTCCTCTGCTTTAGGATTTTTTATAAGGCTGGAATCAAAGATGAGTAGAATATAAAGGTAAGAGATAGTTCGTCAACACAGTGTCATTCTGTTGTGACACAGATTGACATCTTGGCCATGTCTTGAATGATAGCTTTATTACTAGGCCAGAATCATCCAGGCATAACAGTGCATACCTGTAATCCAAGCACTCTGGAAGGCTGAGGCGGGAAGATCACAAACTGGAGCTCAGCATGGTAATTTAGTATTTTAATGAGACTCTGATGCAAAATAAAAAACAAAGAGGGACTAAAGAAGTAGCTCAGGGTGGAGGGCTTGGGTTCAATCCATGGCACCAGAGGGGGGGTGGGAGGAGACCAGTAGAACCCTTGGGAAAAGTGATAGCCTACATGTCACAAGTAGAGATGCCAGCACTGCTGTAATAGACTGTCAATAATGAAATAAATGCATCCAGCATGAGCATGCATCAGTGTATGATACAAAAATCCATATCTAGCTGTGTTCTTTAGGAAGACTTGGAGATCTCATGCTATATATTACTGTGATGAAGAACTCACTGAATCCTTCCACCATTCTGAGAAGCATAGACTTCCTTAGGCCAGGATGCTGGGAGATGCTGTCGAAGAGCAATGGCATAGTTAGTCAGGGAGATGAGAGGACTCCACAATAACAGGGGTCATAAGGAGGCACTCAGCTGTCAGAAGCATTGGGGGTGCAGTCATCACAAAGAGAAACAAGACGGGAAAGGCTACTCTGCAGGGGTGGGTGGGGACTGACTATTCTTTAGTCATAACTGCAGAAACAGCTGCCTTATGGGCAGACAGGAACCACTGGGGGCAAAGAAAATTTTGTGATGGTTACATGAGTATACACATCTGTCAAAGGGTTAAATGTACACATAAAATGGGCACATTTCCCTGTATACAAATTATACTTCAATGAAGTATAACAAAAACAGCAACAAAGCAAAAAAAGGGCAAATGGCTACCTTGTATAAAAAAGATAATGTAATCCCAAGACATTTACTGGTATCTATCTATGTGAAATGAAAAAAATAATCATATGTCTCACCCTGTCTTCAGACCTGAGTGCCTCAGACCCACACACCATTGAGTAAAGGAGGCGTTGAGTCCCTAGAAGAAAGGAATTTCAACCTTATGGTCCATTTGTGACTCTCAGTCCTTCCTCAAAAAGAGCAAGAGCTATTTACGTGAAAACTGTATAGGGAGAAAGGGAAGATGCTCAGTTCTCTCTAGGACTGGTGGATCCAAGTATAAATCCATTCTGATGGCACCACTATGGGGCTCTTCCTAGGCAGAGTATAGAGATATAAAAGTCAGGCAATAAATGGGTTCTGGACCCAGCTTTATCTCACAGGGTATCTACCCAGTCCACAGACTTCCACAGTGGTCATTTCCTGGTCCTTAAATGTAAAGTTAGAGTGAGCAAGGTAGCGCTTGATGGAATCCTTTTTGTTTTCTTGACACCCATTGTATTAACAGAGACCAAAGTCGGGTCCTTGAAACTATCCCCTGGAAGACTTAGTGGATCAAAACCAGTTATGATGTCTTGATGGAAATTGTACACATTAGTGCCATTGTCAAAGACAAGGGATGCCAGGGTGAGGGTTCCCTTCCTATCTCCAACAATTAACCAACCTAGATCCCACTCGAAACCAGAGGAATCATGATGGCAGATGACAGTAAGCCACTGCCACTTTCACTCAGTTGTAATAATTACAGTTGCAGCTGCTGGACTTTATGTGATGTATACGTGAGGGCAAATTAGCTGGATACAAAGTATGTGGTCACGTTCTGGCAAATGTATTGTTTTCAACACCCATCAGGAAAGAGGATCCGAAGCAGCTTGCATTACTGCAGACTCACAACAGTGTTTACAGCCTTGCCCATATGGTCAACACTGTTAATTTTCCAGTTCAATCCAAATATAGTCTTAAGGTACTGGAATAGTTCAGACATCTTACTGAGCATCATACTGATATGCTATGTGGACTATATCATGTTGGTTGCACCAAGTAACTCACTCTCTAGAAAAAGAGGTATGGCAGTGTGCACATGCTCATGGTGACAATGATCCTACTACATTCTGGCCCAATGTATATCACTAGTTCAGAGTAGACATCCTGGAAAGATGGGCACCTCCTCTCAGGGTAGAATGTAAAGGTTCAACCAATGGATATTATATGGTGGTCTGTCTCAACTGTCAGAATGCGCGAATCCAAGAATCAAAGAGTGAAAATAATGAAGACTAATCACTATCCCTTTTGGTAACTCACTTTAAGTTTTGTGAGACTAGAGGACCCAGGTGCAGAGGAGGGAAACACCCCAGGGGCCACAGCAAGAGACTCGGCACACTTTCAGTAACCACTACGGTCAAACTCCTTTCAGTTCCACTGCCAGGACATTAGCTGGCAGCCCAAAGTTATTGTTTTCGCAGAGTAACTGATCTGCTTGTCAGGAAGAGGCAGAGAGATACTGCTTCAAGGTGGAGGCAGAGAACATTAGGTTTGTCACACAGGCCCTGTCTTGGTATTATCTTGCAGTGTTTAGCTGGAATGAGTAAGGTGGTAACTTGAACCTGATTCAGGCATGGAAACCAGGTACATGGCCTCCTTGGAAATGAGAAGTTGGCTTACTCTCCATGCCATCCCCTGGGGAAGCACTAGCCCATCCACAGGAACATTTCAAAAGGGTGACAGGAGTGGACAATATTATGCTGGCCTGGGACGAAGCTTCCTTCTGAAGCTGTCCTCAGTCCGTTCTGCTCCTCTTGCTCCCTTTCTCTGAGAAGCGCTCCGTTGGTAGGTCATCCAGAAGTTTTCATTTCTGGCTCTGCTTCTACGGATTCTGGCTTCATCGCCATCTTCCACTCTTAACTTTACTGGAAAAATGTTTCTTTTACTCCTACCACTCTGGCCCAAACTTGATAGTTTGCACGTGACTGTTTATATTGATTGAAGTCCGTAGTCTTGCTTTGTTTTTCATTTTGCCTAAGGTCTCTATTACCACAGCAGAGATTCTTACAGTACTCAACCTCACTGTAACTGATGAAAATTACCTTCTTCTTGTCACTCTGTAAGCCATCCTCTATAAGGATATCCACTATTTTTAAAAATATGACTCTCATGTAACTTCCCTGCTTAAACACTTTGGTAGGTTTCTGTCACTTCCTGAAAGAAGTCTTGTCTCAGGGAAACATCTAGGTTTTGTTTATTGGGCTGCAATTTGGAACAAAATTATGACAGACTCTTCCTCCTGCCACACAGCCTGAACACCATGTGTTGTAATCAAACCCGACAACTGCTTATTTGAAGGACAAGACATGTTCTGGTTTGAGTCCATACTATTCTGCCTGGAATGGTCCCCTCTTCCACTTTTGACTGTTAAGTACCTATTAATATTATAAGACAAAAATTTATACATTATTTACCAACTCAGTAATTCTTTCCAAACTCCAGAAAGAATAAATAACTGCCTTTTCTGGGCTCCTGTAGCACTAAGCACACAACTGTGCTTCAGTGCTGGTCATATTTTTATCATTGTTTATCAACATGTCTTTCTTTTCCATGTGACTTTTTTCAAGAGCCATGTGATTTATCTTTGTAACTCCAATACCTACTGTATAGCTTGCATAGCGCTCATATACATGAACTGAATAAAGAACTTATTCTTAGAAAGTTTTACAGTCTGACAGTTTGCTTGGTTCTGTCTTAGTGCTTGTCTTCCCCTACTTTCCTCTACTTGAAGATAGTGAAACTAAAGCCTTTAGACAACTTCTGTTTATCTAAGTGTAGCAGTTGCCCACCCTGGCAGTTTACCATTGCATAAGTTTATGTAACTTTGCCTCTTGTAACTCACACACATTTATGGTCCCAGAGCTATGCAGTGAACAGGGACTAAGAAAGAAATTTTCAAAAGACAGTAGGAAAGGGGACATTTAGGGAAGCAACATAACTGTACCCTTCACCTTAGCTTCCCTTGGAGCTGGTACGAAGTAAAGGGAAACAGAGGAAATTATCAGTACATCCATATCCCACCCCTCACTTTATAAGTTCTTGGAGTGCTGTTACTCTGGATGCCCACTTAATTGGTTATTGTCTCTGATTCATCTAGACTTACCTACAAGTGGGAAATGATGCTTTTTAATTTCACAGTTTCTTCTAAAATACTTCTTTACAATTTTGAAGGGTTGGATTGTAGATCCAGTATTAGGAAGTTCAAATAGACATACTTAAGAAAAATCCCCAGTATATTACTAGAAATTGAATTAGTGATCCTGAATTAAAACAAGAGGTAAAAATGGTAATACAAGGGTCTGACTTAAAGTAAAGCTGATGGTCAATGTGGCATAAAACTTACTTATGAGAATCTGACCTGATAATATTCATCTTTTTTCCTCCAGCCACATTCTCAGCTCAGCTCTCCATCTTTCTCCATCTTCAAAGGGAGCTCTGCATGGAGGGAAGGCACACAATAGAAGAACTGGCTGGATTATCCCCCAGTTTGAAAGTGCATAGAGATTATAGATATGTTTTCTTCTTTCTGTGCGTTGGACTATATAATCTCAATTACCTCAGCAAAACCCCTTGCCCAGGCTAAAGCAAAGATTTAGATTATACCAAAATTGCATAAAATTGGAAACAAGGTATTAATACTAATCCATAGTGGTGTACCATAAATGGAATACATGTTTGTTTTCATTGGCTTTAGCTAGGACAATAAAAAAATGTGATTAGCTTAGAGTTTTCAATTTTGTATTTATTATACCCTGACCTTTGTGACTCTTCCCTCACCATTTTATATTATGAATGAGGTAATTAAAAAAAGTAGAGCTGTTTCCTGTCCTGCTACAGCATGTTTTTGCCCATTTAAGAGCATTTGTGTGTTTGTGGATATGTGGGTATTGATTATTTTAAGCAAAGTTTAAAAGCAAAACTGCAATGCTAAAGGTCAAAGGAATGCATTATCCTGACCTGGTTATTAAAAGACCATATTATGAGGTTGGACTTTTCATTTCTAACCCAAAATGAAAAGGCGAGCACAATAATCCTACATCACCTCTGAAAACGATGTCAGGAAATGTTTTCTCAGAGTCAGCTACTGGTCAAGACTTACATCAAGTTAAACAAAATAATGAAGGATCAGGGATTTTAGAAGGGCCAAAAGTTCGAACAGGAGACCTTTAGCCTTTCTGCCTGTGATGCATAAGAATGCTTCCTGTTTGTTCGATATGTGCTTATCATCTCTTGAGGGGAAAAACACTTGTAATTTCTTATTGGCAACTAAGTCCTCTGTCCCCACCTTAATGTTGGGGGCATTTCCACAGAAGGGAATCAATACAGTTTGGACTACTGATGAAAATAACAGCAAGCAGCAGGAAAATGCCAAACAGACAGATCTTTCTAAAGCTATGCCTTACTAAACTTCTCAAATATTTGATATTGCCCAAACTGCAAAAGAATTATGTATAACTGTGTAAAAATTTAATTAAGGTTGGCTGCTGTTTAAAAGGTCTTTAATAAAGCCTTTACTTTTCTTTTGAGAGTCGCGATAGCCCATACGGTTCAGTGTTGGACAACCAAAGCTTGCAAAATAACAATAGCTGGAGGCTTGGCCTGAAAAAAGTTCACTTGAGTTTGAGTTATTTCTGCTCACACACAGAAGACTGCAGGTGAGTAACACTCAGGTTTTTCATCACTACTGTAGGAGGTCAGGAACGTATAAAATCTAAAGGATTTTTAAATTAATTGAGTGAGTTAGTAAGCCCCAGATTCAGTGGTTTGTGATTGTTTCTTAGCCAGGTCCTACACTTGACTTCCCAATGCCCCAAGACAACAAAGTAAGAACCTGAAACACCAACCTTTCAACGAGGTAACTCTGGAGTTTACAAGTGGCAATGGTGAAATTTCCTCCGGAAAATCTTCCACATGACCGATATTGGATTTTTATTAATCCGTGTTTAACCTGAACCTCAGAAACTCGCTCCCCTTTCCTCCAATCTTCAAAATTTCTATTACCAAGTATACCATGCTGAAGTTTATGCGACAGGCCATTTCCACACTTTTGTTTAGTTAAATGGAAGTGCATCACTTTTAAGGAAAAGTCCTATTGCCAAAAAATATAAACAGCCCTAACTTTGATTAATATAAATATTTTAAAACCAGAACATTCTGTTACATCTTACAAAAACAATTCTGATGTAACTGATGGGGAAGAAAGAGCGCGTTCATACATTAGATGGATCCAACAAAATACAGCTGCAGAACCAAATTTTAAGTAAATATGAATGTTTGTCTTTTCAGAGGGCTGTGGTATTTACTTAAATGGATTTATTTTAGAATACTTTATGTTTCATTTGTAAAATAAAAATTTTCTTAGAGTTGTATTTCTGAAGTATCCAACTTACATTTCAAAGTCCTCTAATTTAAACACACACACCCCCCACACACACCATTAAAATTATTCCCCGTGCCTAGGTTAATATTATTTGCTAATAAGCCACTGCACAGCGGATGTGTGAAATGAATAGATGAAGCAAAACTTTAACAGCAAAAGCGAGGTCTAGAGGGTGAAGTTAGTTTATTAGGCCCCGTTTGTCATGAATGGCCCTGCTGCACACACAAAAGCAAATCCCTCTACCTTAGAAGATTAATTCTGAAGGAGGTACTCTTAGGTCAAAGTATATATCAGCGTGTGCCTAATCTCAGAGAAATCAGGCTATTTTCTCACAGCAATTAAGCAGAGGTCCGGGGTTTCACCCACAGTGTATTTAAACACAGGATACAATTAAACCCCAAAGTATTAATATCTTTGCTTTGCGAAATTGCTCAGGAAATAGATTTTGCCCTGTCTCAAATGAAAAGCAAGTCAAATTAAAAGAAAAACTTGATTCTTAGCTAAGTTGCTGGAAATAAGAGCATCAGATTCTCTTCTAATTGCAAATGTTTTATAGACATAAATATAGTTCTTGCTTTACATTAGTGTAAGAGTTATAAGCATTCCAGTTTCTTTCATCTGAACAGCAAATCTCAGACATTTGCATTAAAATGTATTCTTTTCACACTGTAATTAAATTTATGACTCAATGTATGCTAAAAATCAAATCATTATAAAAATCTGAGAACTCACTATTTATTACCAACAAAATATCATAGCCAGGAGCTTAGCAACCAAAGTGTGGAGTTAAGTAGGAAATGTAAATCTTAAGCAATCAAGTGTTCTATGGGAGTTGCTTTCCACTGAGGTTTTTCTTGGAGTTATTTTATTCAGGTACTCATCACAAGCAAAGAGCTAATCTAGAAAAAATTATTGCCAGTTTAGAACTGTGCTTCCTAAAGAAAAAAATGGAAGGGTAAATATAAAAACAACAAAACAACTTTTATTTGTTGTACATCAGATCCCTAAAGGCAAAACATTTTAATGATACAAAAGTTATATTAAATAAACTACCACTTTTATTCAGTTCTTGAGAAAATAACCCTTTGGGTACGAAAAGAGTTTTCCCATATTACAATTATTGTTACTTCTGTTTTGTCTATATATCAGATTAACTTTCCTTTTTATTGCCAAACCAAATTCTCTTTGACTTTTTTAGGGGAGAGTAAGGAAGGGATGTTGGAAATTCCTGAAAAAGCATTATCTCTAGGAAAGATAGATCAATAGTTTTTTGTTTATATAGCTGAATCCATAATTTTTTCTTCTAAAGGGGAGTTTCTAGCAAGACTATTTTGTTATACAGCACATTATATGCAGTGAGAAACCCTATGCTCCACTGACACATGAGGATGTTCTTATAAATTAATAAAACAAAAACGAAGCAAAATAGGGTGCACTGCATAGGAATGTGCACAGTCGTGTGTGCACACCCTTGGGTGCTCCTGTTGGTGTACACTGACGTCTTTTCCCACCTCACACACCACTGCTGTTTTTAAGAGGAGCTGAGCACTTCCGGTAAAATCACCAAGCCGATTATCTTTGAAGCCGTGCTACAACAGTCGAGGCCCTGTTTTGATGTGTAGCGGACTAAGACAGAAGGGATATGATCTGAATTTTATGGAGGATTGTTTTAAGAGGAGCAATGACTTTAATAGTACTTTTTGCTGACATCACTGGCAAATTGGTCTCTTCTGTAACCTTTAAAAGTGCAGCATATCCCCAAATGAGTTATTTATTAAACAAATGTTCGCTTTTTGAGTGCAACTGACCTTTAAATGATTATTTCTCAGCACTTACAACAAAGAGAAGCTCACCTATCACCTTTGCACTTCTGACGTGCTGCCACGAGTGGGTCCATAACCTTTTCAAAACATGTAAGGACCCTGCTGCACAATACTGAATTACGAATGCTAATGAGCATTTTTTCTTTCAAGGGAACATCTTATTACTTTATTAAATCGTTGTGGTACACAGAAGCCACACAGACGTTTAAAAATAAATCACTATTTTTGATCAATCTGCAACCATTTTAGAAAACATAACTTCAAAACACCAAGGGTAATTTGCTGCTAGTCAGTTTCTACTGGCGTCTTCTGCCCTTCCCTTCCGAGGTGCATGTTTGTATTGTATTCCTGTAAGTGTGGGTGCGAGTGTGGGTGGGGTGTGATTTAAATGCAACATTTGACTGACTGAAAAAGCATTATGTCTAAGTTTAGAAGCTGCTACGGTATTTACAGATAGTTGACTGAAACCAGAGCACACCTAGCTCAGGAGCTTTCCATTAAGTAAAAGGAAAAGCTTTCCAAACTCCCCAAGTGTTGATGGAACATGTATCTCTCAGTGCCAGAGACTTTTTAAGAATGTGCTGTCTTCAGAAACAGATCTGTTTGTAAAGATGAAATTAATAGAGTCAAGTCATGGTGGTAATTCTTAATGAAGTAGAGGTGGTAATTATAACCTGTATTCTTCAGGAATCAAATCAAACCTAGCACATATTTAGAAAAACAAATGTTTTTACTAACGTAAGGAGATCTGCGTCACTTCCAGTCCCAGAGGTCCTATTGTGAGCAGATAACCTAGTTTACACTTTCCTAGAGCTGTGGAATCTGATAGTGATTTTATTAGCCTAAATATTTTCCCTCTTAAAGGAGAACTCTTTAAAAAATTTCTAAGGAAAAGTTTTTTCACCTGAAGGATTCCAACAGTGTATATAGTTGGTACCTTGTAGATGTCTTACTGTAAGCTTAATACAAATACCTGCTCATATTTAAGAAAATTCTTTTCTTGCAAAACCACCCTTATTTATAAAATACTGGCTTAGAAATGTGTTAAACTCTTCAAAATTCTAACTATCAACCCTAAGTAAACAAAACGGTATTTTTCACTTGTGTCTTCTCACTTTCCTCTTTTCTCACAGCTCCTCTAAAGTGAGCAGATTGGACTGGGTCATGGAGAGATCTAAGAAATCTCTCTTACACAATGAAAACTGAATATTTTCAAGTAACATTCACTTCCAGTTTTCTTCTTGGCTCCAACTTGGTAATATTGTGTAAAGCAAGAGGGGGCAGCCACTAGGCTTGATTAGAGAAATCAAAGCTAATGTTCTTTGCAAAAAGTGGGCTCTACATGCACGCACACATGTGCACATAAAAATACATTATATATATATATATATATATATATATATATATATATATAATAGCAGAGAAATTACTTAGCTGACTCCCTTTCACTTAACTGACAAAAAGGCCAATCAGTTATTTTATTGGCATGCAATCACAAAGAATAATATATAGACTTCAGACTGAACAGGCTCACTGTCCAGACTTCCACCAGGGTGTTATTCATTAATTATGGTGGCTGCTGACAAACAACAGAGGCAAATCAACAACACTGGATAAAATAATCGTCAAGGGCTTCTGTGTCTGTGAACTATTTCAGTTCTTGACATTGAATATTTATGGCGGGTGATGCTCCTTTAACATACTCCATATTTCAGCCAGCTCTCAGCACTGGCTGCATTTGCAAAGCCCAGACGCTCCTGACCTTTTTGAAACCCACATTTACCTTGGCTGTCTCTACTAGCTTCATGCCCATTAGAAAACTGGGCGCTTAGCATCACTGGCAGCTTCGCCAGTGCCCACTCAAGGTGCGAGTGATACACCTCTCCCCTTTGAACAATAGCTCTGATTCACTTCACTAGCTGCCCTTTCACAAGGCAGCCCCTGTGAAACGGTTGTGTTTGTTGTGCACTTATCAATACAATGTCAGATCAGCCTGGGCTTACCTCCTTGGGGTGGTGAACCCACCCTGTCTGTGAGCACAGACAGCGCTTGGGCCACAGATGTGACTGGTTAACTGTACAAGCTAGGAGGATAAATCCTCATAACAATACTTCATTCACCAAGGAAATCTGTAGTGGATTACAGCCTCTCTATGGTTAAGTCTGGTCTTAATTTATTGCTTTTATTCAGTTTTCAACCACAAATGAGCCCCTTATGAGGCATTCACTATGCAGAATTGACAACTCTTTTTATCTACTTGAAAAATATTTTTGGATAATAATTTATGGTTACAAAATATTTTAAGCAGTTTGAATAGTTATATTATATTCTTTCATTGCTTAACGATGCAGTATCCCCTGTAAAAATGGAATGCCAGACAATCTGGTAATTTTACATACAGTATTTATAACAACAGAGCAATTTGGCCATATAGAAACACAATTTAAAAAACAACCTTATGTATTTCAAAGGAAGTCTTTTAAAGAATTTTTAAGCTTTCAAATTGCATCTTAGGAGAAAACCAGAGTTCAGAATAGTATCTACAACCCCTATATATGGGTAAAAAATTGGGGAAGTGTTGTATTTTATTTATGGATTAATGTTTAAAATGACATATTTTTGAACATGCAAGAGGAAAGAAAAGGCCAGGTGTGGTAGTGCACCCCTTTAATTCCAGCACTCAGGAGGCTGAGGCAGGAGGATCATTGCAAGTTCAAGACCAGCCTGGGCTACAAAGTGAGCTCAAGGCCAGCCTGAACAGCATAGCAAGACCCTGTCTCAAAAAAACCCCAAACAAACCAAAAAAACAAAAGGAAAGAAAGTTGCTGCTCTCCGAGAGCACAGGGAAAGTTCATATGCTGTTTATATTTTTGTACATGACGCCAAAATATGTAAATAGTTTTGTACTTTTATCACCAAACATGTTCTCTTAATTTATATTCTTAATTAATGCTTTTTTTAAAAAAAATCCATCTGAAGTTGCTTATTATTATTGTGCATGGAGCAGTTTTCAAGGAGTGATTTCTGGAAGCCCCAGTAGGCCTAAAACATTGTATATATACCTTTAATCAACGTAAGTGCCGGTATCAGAGCTGTCATCTTCGATGCACAACTACTAGTATTGCCAACCAGTGAACCTGTACATAGCTGGAAGCGGGACACATGTAAATTAGAAGGTGTGTGTTTTATAGGCAGAGAAGCAGCATGGCTGGTTTTCCTTTAGATGACAGGGTTCCCTTTTGCATTTCTTCAGATTAATTTAAATTGGGGTGCACGAAGCTTCATAACCTGCCTTTTGGCAGAATTTGGGCACTTCCAGAATCACTGATACTAAAGGATTCCTCCCGTTGCAGAAGGAACCCCTTGCAGATAAACAAAGGAAAACATTCAGCTTAGGTACTTGCCTGTTTTCCTCATTAGCAGCCACAGTGTCTGGAGCAGTGGGGAAGGCATCCATGGCATTAACAAGGAAGGACATTGCTTTTACAAGGAAGAGCACTCCATGCTTTTCTAAAATATCTCTTGTCCAGTGCCATATGTAAATCATATTTTAGAAAACCCAAATTATGTGTGTGCTTCAGGCGGCAAAACTACTTAAATGTGCAGTAGGAAAATAACAAACTGAATCATTTTGGTTAGTTAAGCCATTACTGCTTCTTTATGGACTCCATTTTTTTGATTGCCATCATAAAAAGGTGGGACTTGTTGGCTGCTTGTTGTTGCTGTTGGTGTGAAATTTTGCAAAAAATTATTATATTATCTTTCTTGTTTCTGTAGAACTAGTCATGTCCTGCCTGTGATTTCGTCATTAAGTTCCATGACCTTGGTAGATGCTCTAAGGAAGGCGTAAAAGAAAGGTTAGGTAAGAGACAAATGAGGCACTAGCAGCCCAAGATTCAAATGCCACTCAGTATGATTCCTAAATTATTTATATTAAAGTTGCTTCACTAACAGTATTGCAACTACCTTCTGCTGCATATTACAACATAGGTAAGAGCAACTTCAGTAACACCTGGTAGAGGCTCGGGGTTATGGCAGCAGCAATGGGTTATACCAGTCAGTGCGGACAGAAACAGTTTCTCACCACCCAGGTGTATGTCAGGGTGCACAAACCTTCAGAGGAAGGTTTGGTCCTTTCTCTCTAATTTACTTACTACAAAACCCCACAATGTTTCTATCCCATTTACATTAGGCCCTCATACCTGGATGCTGGTCTCATTTTTCCTTCCTCTTCCTGCCAAGCGTTATACGTGAAGTAAGAGGGAGGGATCATTGAACAATGGATTTCCTCATTGTATAACCATTACAAAGCTATCCAGGCTAAAGAACTTGTTGTTTTCTAAGTCACTGTGCAATTTCAAGGTTTTAATGGTCCTTAAAATATAATACCCCATGTCACTTATTTCCTGAAGTGAAAGCTAGTGCCAGCCTTTGGAATTCATGTGAAACAAGTGGTTCAATATGGTTTGAAGACAGTATAAAAACTTGATCAGCAATTAATCTATTTTGAATGCTTTCCTAGTGGCTTGTGCCTTTTCTTACTGATTTTTTCTTACAACCAGATTTATTCAAAAGAAAATCAAATAAAACCTGCAACCACATCTTTCTATAGCACATTTGTTAAGAGTGAAACCCACACACAGTGAAGCAGGAAAGATTGAGCATTTAAATAATTTAAAAATAAAGGTGTTACTGATTGAACAACTTGGGAAACAAAATTTTTTCCCTGGTGCTTTGAAGCTATGGGAGCAGGGAAAGAATTGAAATGGGAAAAGCCAGACAAATGAGCATGGACAAGGGGCCGATTTTCTAGCAGGAGAAACCTGTCTGTAGTACTTGATTTAGGAAAAGAAGTTGCCCCTGTTTGATTGTTGGTATGCAGAGGGGGCAGTTGAAGAGTAAAGATAAGGCAAAGACATCAGTAAGACTTGAAGGCACAGCTATAAAACAGAGCTAGAAATCGTTGGTGTAGCTGTCAGTCAGTGCATCTCCAAGCAGCCCAGCAAGATATTAGAGCAGACTCACCAGCCAAGTCATACTGTTTGGACGAATGAGGCAGGCAGCAGAGACCTTTGTCAGAAAGCTGGGAGTGACATACAGACTTAGCATCAAGAGTAGGAAGACGTAAGGAGTGGAGGGAATGGAAAGGTGAATACACCTAGTGCATAGTGTGGCCCAGATCAAATTCATGCAAGGTGTCAGATGAAAACATCATGGCTTCCATCTCAGTAGAGATGTATGTCTCTCCTTTGGCAATGTGGAACAGGGCATGAGTGGCAGTTCCATAGAGAAAGCAATCCATAAAGGTTGAAGCATTATCAGAGTGGAATTACCAGGGTCGGTGACAGAATCAGGAAGTTGCCCTTAAGGAACTGGAGAATTCTCAGGAGCTTTTGCATGTGAGGATACTTTAAAGATATTCCTTACAAGGAAGGGATATCCATGCCAGAAAGCACAGCATGAGATCCAGAAAAGATAACGTTTATGCCCATGACTCGGACTGGCACTAATTCCATGCCTTTTGGTTCCTTAGTGAGAAAATTCTGGAGGTTAAAGAGAAACATTACAATACTGTATGAATTGTGGAAGTATGCTAATTACAGATATACATCTACACATATACCTAAATTAATTGCTTGATAAACACATACAGCCCCACCCAAATTATTGGCTTCATCAAGAACAAGAGCACTAGTTGCCAAAGTCTCAAGCTGCAGAACACATACTCAGATGCAAGTACAAACACCTGAAATGTGAGTGAGCTGCACTGAACATTCCATCCGCAGTTTTGGCACCTAGCAAAAGCTGGCCTTGATAGAATCTGCTGCACCCCTGGTAACCCGGATAAGGACTACGTGCCTGTCATCTGAATGGAGATTGTCTCTGATTTGAGTATTGCCAAGTAACCCAATTTTAGAATAGCACAAATTTTAATTATATGTTTCATTTAACTGGCACCTGCCCATGGAGGCTGTCATTAAATTCTAACAAGCTATGATGTGGGAACTATTATTTTCTGTGATTTACAGAGAGGCAAAAATAAATAAGGAGAGAAGGAAACAAAGAGGGTGGAAAGACAGGCTGGGAGGTTCAGCAGACTGGGAGAAGTAGGTATTTAGAGATCTCACTGGTGCAAAATAGTACCGTGTTAATTAGAAAGCTGCTAGAAAAGGAAAATTCAGACCATCGAATGTCTGCGGTTGGAGGTATGATTTTACTAAACTCCCACCGCATCGACTCCGTTATGCTGTAGCTTGAGTACACCACTCTTTCCTGTGGTACGCTCGGAAAATGTGAAACCCTGAATAAATTCCTTGACTCTGAGATCGAGTCAATTTTTAAAGTAAGTTCCATTTGTAAGATATTAAATATCCCATGCTATGATTACATATTAAAATTCCATACTACTTGGTTTCTGGCTTTAAAGTACTGAGGAGAAAAGGGTTAAGGAGAAAAGGGGTAGAGAAGAAACAAGACCGTGTGTTGATAGTCATTAATTCGGGGTGGTAGGCACAAGGGAGTTCATCCTGTCCTGTTTAGTTTACACTTGGATGTTTCCATAATAAAAAGTTAAAAGAAATTCAATTTAAAAGAAGCATTTAAACCTTTGTGCAAATTTATCTGGGCAAAGTAGTTCATTTGATACTATAAAATTTGGTCATAAACACAAGAATATAGTAGCTTGTATTAATTATTTTATATTATTATGCTGATATTAATGAGCCCACTGTAACTATACCATGTTCTCCCAAAAGTGGGAAACAAAAAAAATCTGCATTTTTGTAGTTCTGCATTTATAAGCAGTTTTTAAAAAAATAACAGCCCTGGGTTTCTAGACTAAATGCCAAACATGCTTCCCGTTTAGATCAAATTTAGCTTTAACTAAAATAATTAGCCCCTGCTCCTCATTCTAATGGAAATGTAAGACTCTTAACTATTCAGTGATAGTAGCCCTGTTCAATACTACTGCTAATGGTGATTTATATGAAATAATTAGCAGACTGTTCCTATGGTGGATACATGCAAAATTCGTCCTAAACCAAAGGCAAAACAATAATAAAAACTGCAGACTTTTAACCTTTCCACAAATTTAAATAAAAAATGTGTACTTGGAGGCACATTAATAAAGCTTGTTAAGCTTGGAAGAATATTTTACATTCATCTGTACTTCATCAGACAGGTTCATGGCCTCAGAAGAATTACTATAGCTCCTGGAGTTTTTAAACTGGTGTGGGGGAGGACACGAAATATTATTTTATAATTAGAAAATTTTACTAGAATTGACAGAAACAAGAAAACAAGCTCCAGCACTGGGTATATGCTCTGAAATTAGCACATAAAAACAAAATATATTGAACGGATTGACTTTTATAGCTACAGATGCCTAAAAGGCAAAAAAGCTGAGAGGGAATGCCGATTTAACATAGGAAACGTAAGGATCAGCCTCAGCTTTGTGGCTGGGGGTGCCCACGAAAAGTAGCTACGAGCCTATTTCACAGCATTCCACGTTATATGGCAACAGCGAACATAGAGTCTTGCTCATTACACGTTTCCCTGGCTGAATGGCATTTGTTTTTGGAAATGTCTTAATGTTCATTTTTATCCTGCTTTCCCTAGATTTCCTGTTAATAACCTTAGGTGAAAGCCATTGCCCAGGGTGTCACTGCTTGCAGAGGTCTCACTAATGTGGCGAAGTCAGTCCTGTTGCATTGCCGCCGCTCAGCCTGAGAAAATTTCATCCACAGAGCTGATTCATGCTACTTCTTTGGATCTGCTACCGGCAGCACAATAAGGGATGAATGAAATCAGCACTCAGCAGCTGAATGGCCTTAAAGACCACTTGGGAACTTTATTTGGAGCCAAATAAAGTGACCTGCCAGTGTCAGCTGCGGGAAGCATATTGTACTGGGCTCTGCAGTCTCTCCCAGTTGCCTATTCATTTCTGAGGAAATTTTCAGGTATTGAATTTTAATCCATGATGCCCAATTATAATTTGGGACCCTTTTACATTACAGGCTGGGCTTCACCCCATTTGCAATTAAGTCAGAGCTGCCTAATACATGATTTTAATTTCTGGAAAGCAGGTGCTTCCTTTGGTCAGTCACCGATCTCCGATTTTCCTCCTTTCTGTAGCTTTGACTGTTTTCATTCTCCTATCTGCACCCGCCCCTCTGTATGCATTCACTGCATGGCTTGTGAAGTCCTAGAGGTCTCTTCTCAAAGTGTTTATAAATTTTTTAAAAATTTCATTTTGTAGGTGTCTGTTTGACTTGCATTTTGCAATAACTTATTACACTGCTTTTTAAGTCATCCAGATAAATGCATGTTCACGTTGTCCAGCACTTGCAATTATGAAGCAGATTACCCAGGGATACTCTTTCTTTACCAATTCAATGAGAGACTTCCCTAACTGGAAAACTATTATTGTTTGAGTTTCTTTACGGCTGTGTGTCCACTGCAAACCATAAGCTATTGCTCACGCAGAAAGCATCTTATAATACAAGAGACCCAAATATGAAGATGCAAACACAAGGTGGTGAATTTGGAAGCAAATATTGCCTAAGTCAAATTCTGCCTAAAATCAAGTTCCCCTCCCTGCAGATCCACCAAGATGGGGTGATCTTATCTTTGCAAAAATACTTCATGCAGAGTAAAACCAGTAGCAATATAGTCAGTGGAGAGGAAAATGGGGAATTGGACCTGTTTGTTCTGACGTGACAGGTTCTTTATGTCTTCCATTGCTATGAATGGGCTGCCTGGTTCACTATTTCCATTTCCAGTTATGAATTAAGAAATGCTATTGTTGCTATGATGGCCATCATGGTGGTTGAATTGAAGTCTTCAGTGATCATAGGCAGCACTGGTAAGGGTTTGAGTAAGAGAGGAAGCACAGAAACACAGTGGAAAGCTGCCTGTGGTCTCAGAATTCTGGAAGCCTGAGATAGAAGAAAAGAAAAAAGAGGAGATGCTTAAACAGGGGACAAGTTGAAGGCCATCATCATTTTACTTAATCTGTTCACCTTTGATCACTCTCCTCGGGTGAATTCTTAGATTCCTCTTCTGCCTTCTGGACTCTCCCAAGTGCTGTCATAGAATTAGCTGAAAACTAGAAATGCCTGATAGCCTTTAATGAGATCACAAACAGAAGTTCTTTCAAAAGAATAAATCAACCAACTTTTGGATTTGAAAATACCAAGTTGGAGAGTTGTGCAAAATCACTGTTGCCTAACAAAAGGAAATGCTTAAGAGCCCATTTAAATAATAGCATTTTTATGACTTGGAGGTCATTTGAATGTGTGCCGCAAAGGTATGTCACATGCTGGGAGCTTGGTCCCAAGTGCGGTTATGTCAGGAGATGATAGCTCCTTTAAGAGGTGAAGACTTCCAGAAGGTGGTCACATCATTAGAGGCACTATATTTGGAGGGGATTAATGTAGTTCTTGCAAAGCCACAGTTCATTTCTGGGAGAGAGTAAATCATAATAAATAGAGTCAACCTGGCCTTGGAATTCCTCTGGATTCCTATTTTGCCATATGATCACTTTTGTATACACTCCTGCTTCTGCTTCCACCATGGTAAAACCATCTGCTATGAGGTCCTTACTACAGCCGAGCAGGTGCACCAAGCTGTTGAATCTCCAAGATGATGAGCTATATAAGCCTCTTTACTTCATGAAGTATCTAACCTCTGGTACTTTGTAATAGGAACAGAAAAATGGACTTCTGGGATGTGGCTCAAAGGTAAAAGTGTGTGCCCTACGTTGGTGGGTAGAGGTGTAGTCATTAAGTGTTTGTGTATCATAAGATATTCTGGATTAATTTCTCAGCCCTACAATAAAAATGCCCTGGGTTAGATCCCTAGAGCACGCGTGCGCGCGCACACACACACACACACACACACACACACACACATGCACACATGAAAATGTATTAAACTACTCTAGTAGATTTTAATGATTATGACTTCATTAAAATGTATGAAGTTGTATCTGGTAGTGTTTGCTAAACTGTGTCCTGAGAAACACCACGTCCTGCTGAGGATTAACTGATGCTTCCTTAGTACTGTACGCCTCACCATCTAAGTTTCTGAACACTGTGATTTTATTGCATTTGTTCTTCAACTGAGTTACAGTGTTTGCTGCCTCATCATAAGTCCTATGTTGGGAGAAAAAAATGTTTAATTTCATTATACCCAGTATTTTTCAAATTAATTTGGCTTTGAAATGTAATTGCAGTTTTCTGGAGAACAATAATAAAATGGCATATTCCAGAGGTAGTATTCATGGTTGTGCTGGTGTTTTCACTTTGTCCTGAAAAGTCTAAATAGGTAGAATGTGGGACCTAGTAAACTTCAGTATTAAAGTTTAATAAGTGTGTTTAAAGCTGAGTTAAGTAAGTTGGTTACAAGCTTTATACTTTGACACTGCGGAATTTCACCATGCCTACTTATATTCCTGCGCCTCATTCAGGCTCTAAGGACAGGATCTGCATTTTGATTCCATTGTTATCTGAGAATTTGCTTAGTACTTGACACAATATAAACATTCAGTACCGCCAAAAATAAAACCATTCAGTAAATAAGTAAATGTTTGTTTGGGTAAGAGAATGAACACGGTAGGAGATGTCTTTTAAGTTATAAGTCTAACCACATTAGCATACTGGTTTAAGAAATAATGCTTAGCCTCAAAGTAAAATAACAAATAAAAAGGAGAGCGACTCAATTCCACTGGTCTTTAATAGTTTGGTCAGAGGCCAATAAATTCCTCCCCGATTGCGCTGTTGTTTAATGCTTCATTGCTCCTGTTAGCTGGTCTATTTGAAGTCAATGTTAGGGCCTGGGGATATAGCTCAGTGGAATAAGCGCCTGCCTAGCAAGCTCAGGGTCCTGAGTTCGATCCCCAGTACCGCAAAAAAAAAAAAAAAAAAAAAAAAAATGAAGTCAATGTTCACTCCACTTTATAATTTTTCAATTAGTCTTTAAGTCTTTATATCTTCATTTACTTTCTTTTTTTTTTCTTCATTTACTTTCTGATAGTTGTCTCTTACCTGCCATTTACCTTTTGTTAGATGACTTCCTAAAAGCAAACTTAGCACTGAAGTTCATACATCCTGAATGTCCTGAATAGTTTATTGAAAAAACAAGAAAAATCAGTAGAAGCTTAGCAGTAAAAAGCATGTGCTGTTGAAGAGCTAAGAGAAGTGAGATTTTTGATTCATTTTGAAAATATTTCCTGAGTTTCTGTTTTATGCTGGGCACAATGTATTGTCTAGGGAAATCAGGTCAGCCAAAAATACAAAAATTTCATAGTACAGAATTAAGAATTTTCAAAATCTCAGCCTCCCAAATTTAGTTTATTTATTTATTTATTTTTGTCTTTTTGTGAAAGGGTCTTGCTGCGCAGTTCAAGCTGGCCTTGAACTCACTTTGTAGCCCAGGCTGGTCTTGAACTTGTGCTGACCCTCCTGCCTCAGCCTCCTGAGTTCTGGGATTACAGGCATGTACCACCACGCCTGACCCAAATTTAGTTTAGACTGTAGAATAACTTGATATTCCTAGTGTGATGCTTTGATGTGTAAATTATATATTATACTCTGTTTTTACACAGATTCAATCTCTTCTATCCTGACAATGCTACCAACTTTCCTAAAATTATACAGTATTTTATTATAACCAAGAACAAATAATGATGGTTCTGTCATATGAAATTTAATTTTAGTTGCCTGAAATTAAAGTAATAATTGTTCAAATGTCCATCCAAACGGGAGTTTTGACTAAGGGTTGATGCACCAAGCCAAATCTGGCCTGCTGGTATTTTTGTTGTTCCTTGGCTAGTTGGTTTTGTTTTGGGTGCTAAGGATTGAACCTCGTTCTTAGGGCTAGGGATATAGTTCAATGGCAGAAGCGCCTGCCTGGCAAGCTTGAGGCCCCAAGTTTGATTCCTGGTACCAAAAAAAAAAAAAAAAAAAAAAAAAAAGAAAAGAAAAAACATATATATATAAATATGAACCTTGTTCTTGTACATCTTAAGCACCGCTCTACCGTTGAGTTACAACGAACTCAATATTCCATGCTCTTGTCAATGAAGTATTGTTGGCCCAGAGCCATCCTACTCACTTTTGCATTATCAATGGCTGCTGTCAAGCTCCAGCAGCAGAGCTGGGTAGTTGCAGCAGAGATTGTATCGTCTGCAAAGCTGCAAATATTTATTTTTTGGTCACTTATGGAAATAATGTGCTGACTTCTTGTCTAGACAACTTTTGGTAATTTGGGCTAAATGGTAATTTGGGTGAGAACAAAATGACTGATAACTAAAAAATTTAATATCTCCCTTTGGATATGATTTGTACCTATATTTGAATATGGTGTGAATATTATTCTGGGAATTTTTATCTAATAAAAGCAATGTTCTCTACTCTGAAGGATATTAAAGATCTGGATCGGTAGCAGTTAGAGTTGTATGTAACTTTTCAGTGCTGTTCCTTGCTTGGTATCTGCAGACAGGAAAATCAGGGATGTTAAACTTTTCTTGAAATCTGTTTTATGCTGGGAACATATGGTTTGTCTAGGAAGCTAGTATGTCATCGCCGATATCTGTTCTAAAATGGCTTAAATGATCCCAGTTTCCTGCTATCCTTTCTTTCTATACATGTCATCTTATACAGAATAAGGCTGATTTGTGTAACACAAGGCTATTGCAGAAACTGTGCAGTGTAACGTCTGAGCCCAGGTCCTAAAAGATATTGTGATTTTTATTCTCCTCTGGAAGAACCAGCTACAAGTTGAGAGGACACTCATGCAGCTCTTTGGAAAGATCCAAATGGCAAGGACTGCGCATTCTGCCAACGGCTGAGGAGCACAAGAAGCACTCTGCCAACGGCCGCAGGAGCGAGCTGTGTTGGGCACAAACACTCAAGCCTCAGGCCGGCCTTCAGAAGCTGTCTCACACTGTGATGCCAGTCTCCTAAGACTGTCTGGAGCCAGCCACCCAGCTAAGCCGTTCCTCAGGTCCTGACCCACACACCTGGCCAGCGAATAACTATGTATTGTTCTTAGCCACTAAGTTTTAAAGTAATGTGTTATGCACCAGTCAGTAGCTCGGATGGTGTACAAGAGTATGGACTCATTGTGTGTGTGTGTGCGTGTGTGTGCGTGTGTGTGTGTGTGTGTGCATGAGCATGCACATGCTGGAGATTGAATTGGGGGCTTGCATGTGTAAGCACACTCCCAGTCCTATGTCCAATGTGTTTGAAACCTGGATCCATCATGGAATGTGGCAGGTTCTTTAATCATACTATTTGGTTTTCTCATCTACATAGTAATTGTCTTTACTGTACAGAATTGTTGTGAAGAATTTGATGAGCTATGAATGAAAAGATTTCCTGATATTTATGAATTGCTAAAAAACTTTAACCATTATTTAGTTTTAATTATTAGAACTGACTCTAAGTAGTCACCTAAGAATTCTTTCAGACTTTCTTTGACAGTTTAAGTGGACAGAATTTCAAAGCAGGATAACAGGAAAGCAACAATAATTAATACGTTGCATATTGTTATTTCCAGAGTAGTTACAAAGGGTGCAAGATATAGGCATGAGACATTTTTCAAAAGATATTAGCACAAACCTTTCTTTCAGTGAACTAAGAAAAACTAGCAGTATGACTATCTCAATTATCTTGTGTATATGCTAAAATGTATACGCTGTAGAAAATCTACATTGAATACCATAGTTCAGCAAAGCAAATAAGAGAAGGTACTGATAATAAAACCAGAACCAGGAGGCTTTGTATTACTACGTAATATAACATATAAACAATAGAAGGTGAAGAACAGGTCACTGCCCTGAACATAGGTGAAAACTACAGAGTCTAGCTTCAGCCACATGTTTTATTCAAGGTCAATGACAAATGCAATTTTTTATTTAAGTTGCTAAAGCCTAAACCATACATATTGGTTTTGGTAAATATAAAAGATAAATAGCAAAATAATACATTTCTTTGCAGATTGAGTTATCTAATCCTTCTTTAATCCAAGGGATTATTGAACAAAACCAATGTTCATGCCAAAACACTTACAAAGTCTGTTGTGGATTACCAATATCATCAGTTAAACCTGTTTCAAATTTATTACTTTCATTCAGGTTAAATAATGAAAGGGTCCATTTGTCCCACCATATGTATATACATGAGTTTAGCTTTCATCATTCTCTACAAGTTTAATCTAGTGATTTATGTTTCTAATGTATATTCAGGGACTTTGTTGAAGAAATTCACCCAGACAGACAGAAGAGGTAGGTGGGATTAATAGAATGTGTGCAAGATTTAAAGCTGGTGGATCCAGGTAGAAAGAGAAAAACACTCTAACTCATAACCTGCCTTGAGATTCTAATCATTTTAATGACTTTGGCACAAGAGAACAGATTAAGGTAAAGAAAGTTCAGAGACAATGTTTCTTGTTTCTAAAACACACTATGTGGAAGAAAACACCTTGCTTCAGCTTTTCTTTAAGAGTGGAAAACACTACTACATTTTTCCTAGAGAAAAACTGTCCTCTATTTTAAAGTCATCATATTAAATGGTTAGATCTGAAGCTTTAGTATCTGTGATCTTTGTGAAGGTGTTACATTTCACTTCACACCACAACCAACAGAAAATCTAGGAAAAATTAGGCAAGCTGACTTGTAAAAAAAATTTTTTTTACCCCAAAACATTACTTTGAGATCCTCCAATAGCAAGTCCTATTAAAAAAACAAAAAACAAAACTCTATCTTAGTAGTGTTTCTTTTTACCTTGTTATTGATGACTTTAAACATTTAAATACATTCTGTTTAAATCTTGCAGAAGGAAAGTATTGGAGTATGGATATGAAAAATCTTTTTTTCCCAGTAGAGTGAAGCCCATTTCACTCTACCAGATATTTTGTTTCAATGGCATTCTAATCTTTACAAATATTAAGATCTTCTTTTCATAATAGTGTTGTTTGGACTAATATTTTAACAAATATTCTCCTTTCCATTAGCTCCTTTGCAAACAGACAGGACAAATGGAGACTTGCTGAGAATATGTTAGTGCTTCATTGAACTCAATATGTAATGCTAAGTATTTCCAACTCGCATAACTTTCCTGGTTTAACTGAACACCTTGGGCCATGAAGTGTTTCATGTTCATTAGCATTTAAAGAGAAAAGGATATTTTCTCTACTTACTGACATTTAGAACAGAGTAACACATGCCCTACCTGTTTCCCAGATTCTATCCATAATACAGATTATACATAGGTCATTCAAATTGGAAGTAGAATTCAGGGTTGGCCAACAGAATTTTTTGTTGTCATGGAAACATTTCATACTATGCCATCCCATACTGTAGCTACCAGCAACATATGACTATTGAACATTTGAAACATGGTTAGTACAATTAAATTTTTCATTTGAATTCATTTAAATTAAATATTTATATGTTGCTAATGGCCACCACATTAGAGAGTGCAGAACTAATTTATGACCGCATTTTCCAAAAGAACAACTCTTTGACAATTGATTACTTTAATTTCTAGTTCTGGCACCTCTTATCCCCACATTGTTAGTAATGCTTAGAAAGATCAATCTCTGAGTTATTTATCTTGTATTTATTTATGGCAGCATTGGGAATCAAATCCAAGGTTTTATACATGCCAAGAAGTACACTAATACTTAACTGTACCTTGAGCCCTCTGAGTTATTATTAAATACTATAAACATAAGTATACTAAGGAATGCCTGTGCATTGAGATATTTTCCATACACAGACACTAGGAGATGTGCTTGGCTATAGCTTGCACAACTGTGAGCTGCTCAGATGAAGTTAAAATTTAGTTCTCAAATTTATTACTGTACCTGAATTTCTTTCTTACCTCAACATTATGATCATTTTGAAATTTCTTTGAACTGAAGCATCAAGATTATTTTCCTAATCAACAAAATGTTATGAAAAAGTAATTTTCCATTTATAGAAAAAGTGAAATAGTTCAGGATAATATTTAGCCTAATAAAGTCACTAGTCAAAAAGTCACACTTCTCTTTCTTGCAGTGTTAGGAAAATTCATATTTGCTTGGCACAATGAGAAACTTTGTCCTGGGGAAAAAAATGTATCTACAGATACCAAGGACCATGTTATTAAGTGAATGAATAAATGAATGAATGATTTTTTTATTGTGGTGGAGATTGAACCTGGGCCTTCAGGTCCACTGGGCAAGTACTGTACCACAGAGTGACAACACAAGCCCTAGTATATTATGTTCATGTTGCTTACATGATGATTCCAATTTCTAGTAAATTTGTAGAAGGGAGTTCAAAGTAAGTAGGAAGTCAAAGTATAGTTAACACTGATACTGCAATAGACTTGCATTTTCATAATTTACTGGTATTTGACTTATTTTACACATGATTATTATGCACATTCTATTACTCAAATGGTGAAATTTCTAAATCATTTATTCTTTGCTAGTCTAGTATGATGCATTATTAGAAGGCTGCAAGCAGACCACGTAGATTCAGTTTTGTCTGATTCCACTTAGATGACTAATGTCGTTATTATCTATTGTAAATTATTTAAAACTGTGTGACTGACCAAAACTAATAAAAAATCAACCTAATGGCAAATAATACATATTTGTGGGCATAGAATATTTTCAAAGCTTATAGAATTTTCTTTCTCCTCTTAACCCCTTGCCTGCAAAACCCTTTGCTCTTTGTTTGAATTTATACATTACAAAAAATCTGTATGGTATGGAACATTTCAGGGCTCCAAATAGCATATTTTTTTTCTGTCTCGATCTATAGATGTCCACAACTGCTGTCACATGTGCCTCCCTGCCTTTGCATCCTCAGGAGTCGGTGCACAGAGGCAGGACCCTAACTAGGGCGGCGCTGCACGCATTCTGCACCGACTGTCAATCAGATCACCTTCCAAGGCGCTTCGCAGCACACAAATCAAGTTTGAGTCGAGTCTCCTTCGGATCAATAGATCCTTATAGATTGTTTTAGTGTACCTAAATCACTTCCCAGAAAACATCTTGCCATCTCATTTCTAATGGGAAAACATCAGATGAGAATTCCATCTGCGCCACTAAAGAAGAAAGCCTAATAATGTGCTCTTCGGGCCCATCAGGTGTAAACTCCGTGGAGCTCTTCAAAGATACGGGAAAATGTTTTTTTTCCCAAGTGGAAAACACACATAACAGGATTGGGGCCAGTGTGGAGTGAAGGGGTAAGGCTGAAGAATGTGCACCCTGCTAGATGATTCCAACAGCACAGAAAGCTCAGACATTCACCTCTGTAGGGTGGACAAGGAGGGCAAGCGCTAATATTGCAAGTGTCCCTTGGCAGGGAAAAGAAAACCTGCCTTGAAATCTTCTCTGCAGCCAATCCACAAAAAATATGGCTACTAATGGTTCTTTGCATAATACCACAGTCCATTTATCTTCTCTGTTCCAAAGATATTATTGATCTACTACGATTGTTAAATAGTCAGATAAGCAGCTGTTCACAATCTATCCTGTTCTGTAGCAGAGGGGTGCATGGAAAAAATTTGTACTTAATATGCTTGACTTTGTGATTAACAAAATACTGTCATCTCATTGAATCTTCAGAGGAGCACTATGGAAAAATTAGCATGTCCCTGCCATGCAGTCAAGAATCCCAGAATTAAAGCCTCAGTTACCTGCCCTCAAACAGGTGGCATCTTTGAGATATATCTTTAAATGCAGTAGAAGATTCTGGAATCTTTCTTCTTTCTACTCTATTAACAGAAATTGGTCATTTGCATCCATCACTGTATTTTCCACTAGTTGAAATGAAAATTTAGCTCTGAAAAAAAAAAATGAATTTTGGTTTCAGTGACTCCTAGAGAGAATTACAGCATTTCTGAGGCTACACAGGAGGATGGGACGGTACATTCTTGTAAACAGGAGTCAGGTGAGACCCTAGTCCCCAGTATCCTCCGACAGCACTCGCTGTTTGTTTGTTCATTTGTTTGTGGTGCTAGAGATAGAAGGTAGCGTCTCACTAATAATAAGCAAGTTCTGTACCACTGAACTACATCTCTAGCCTAAAGCGCACACTCTGGACTACAGACAGCAGCCCCTGAGATGGTTGCTAGGGATCGCCTTCTCCTGCCCTTGAATATGGGCTGGACCAGTGACTTACTTCTAAAGAATAAAGCATGGTGTGGGTGTGGGTGGGGTGTGGAGAGCCTCACCTGTAGGTAATCCCAGTACTCTGGTGGGAGGACAGGAAGACTGCAAATTTGAGCTCAGCCTGGGTGATTTATCAAGACCTTGTCTCAAAGTGAGAGAGACAGAGAGAGAGAGAGAGAGAGAGAGAGAGAATGCTGGGCCTGGCTTCAACCACCAACACACAGAAAAAGAAAAGAAAAAAGCAAAAGAGATAGGACTTCCCACAGTAGAGCTCTTCTGAGATCAAATGGCAAAATGCATCTGACTTCCACCATGGCCGCATCTCCTGCTGGCTTGCTTGCCTGTCCAGGTGGAAGCTGGCTGCGGACATTCTCTGGGTCACCCCGTGTGAGGCCTATCCAGGAAGGAACAGAGGGGGTGTTTCTGCAGCAGTAACCCCAAATCCCCAGGAAACTAACTGTTGTCAGCAACCCTTTGAGTGAGCTTGGGGACATATGCTCTTCCTGTCTCGCACCAAGTTGATTGCATATCTGGTAGCTCCTTGATGGCAGCCTTCTGAGAGACCTGATTTAAAGGACTCCGATTTCTGGCCCACAGAACTGAGATTATATGGTTGGGGCTGCAAGTCCCTGGGTTCTGGGGTAGTCAGTGGCACAGCGTAAAGACACTAAGCCCTCGGTTATTTAGTAAACAGCAATGTATAACTAATACATTGGCTTCAGCAGAATTTTTTGCCCCTTTCATGAACACAATGTCCTATCCATATTTCAATTTGGAAAAGGATATGATGTTAGTTAACTGTGAAAGCTACATAGCAGCTGAAATCATTGCTTTAAGGTGAAAAACATCTGGGCTGTGTCTGGATTTGCCATTAGCTAGCTCCAAGATACTAGGGAAGTTACCTAATCTTTCTGATCCTCCATTTCCTCATGAGTATATTGATCTATCTGCACTGGTCTTCTCATAAGGGTGTGTGTGTGTTTTCATAAAAAGATAAAAATGAAGCAAAATATTTAGCATGAAGGTGATACCTAGAAAGTGATATAGCATCCACTTAGCTATTGCAGATATGTGTGTTATAATTTAACTGCATAGTTTTATTTTTTATTTAATTTTATTTGACATATACAGATACTTGTTCATACATGGAAAGGAAATTCGGTCCTTATATTTTTGCATAATCCTACTTTGACATGGTAAGCAGGGTAGAGATTTATTGAGAGAAATAGAGGAAATATTAGCAGGAGAGTTAGGAGACTGTAACTTTATTTTCTTTTTAGTTCTTAGTTTCCTCATGGAAAAATAACCTGAGATTTAAGATGTAAAATTCTGCTATATTTCTATTCTATAAGTCACCAAATCTGTATAAAATGATGCCATCTGTGTCATACATGTTATAATAATTAGACAAACAAAAGAACTCCATGATAGGCCCTCCATTCTTGGGTTTCACTTTTCTTTAACTCTTTGCTTCACTTTTTCAAAATCTTTTCTCTTTCTTAGTGTGTTAGGTACTGCTTTCCAAAAGAGAGATTAATAATGAACCCCAAATGACATTGTCCTATTCCCTAAGTACCCAAAGAACTCTCATTAAAACAGAAATAATAATGGCCCGAACACCAAAAGGATGTCAAGGACCAGCAATAAAAGTCATGCTCAAATATTTTTCATGCTACTAAAATAATCTAAATACATGACAGTAACTGAGCTGACTGTCCTAAAATGGAAACCAGTTACAATGATTTTCCCTGGATGTGTCTCAGATTCTAGGGGTGACATGAACCCATTTTCTCTGTCATATTTCTGAAGAGGTAATTGCAGAGAGTGCTGTAAACAGTTTACCATTCACAGGTCATACCGAGAAATGTTTATAGATATTGATCATTGAGTACAAAGTAGCACATCACCAGGTACAATATAGCATCCACTTAGCTATGAGGTTTCCCAAATGAAAATTAAAGAGTTAGGCTTTGCTCTGAAAATAGAGGCATTAGAAATATTTGTTGAATGGGCAAATGAACGAATGCTCTCTCAGATTATAAGTTTGTGTGAAATAGTAGAGAAATAATATTAATAAACATTACTTTTTAGTAGTGCTGTGCAATTAACCCTTTGGATTTAGAAGCTAAACAATTAAATCCAAATAGGAAAAACAATTCTCTAAATACTTTACTAGCTAGGCAATAAAAATGTAAAACATTTCCTAACAGTCAGGGAATGTTGGTATCACGTTTCTTAAGGTGAAAAATTTACAAACTCTATAAAGAAGGACAGTTAATTTACTGAACTCTTAAATGGTAGAAACATTTACTGAGGAATAGCTGTAAACAAATTAAAGTTCCATGTAAATGATATTTGTTCTTTACCTGAGACCATACAAATTAATACTTTGGACTAAGTGAAAGAGATGAAATTTATTTACTTTTGATGAGCATAAGAAAAATTGACATGTATATAAAGAGAAAGGTTTTCATTAGGAAAAAAGATTAATTTCTCAACTTTTGTTTGGTGGTACAATAAATCCGTATACATAATCTGAGTGCAATTGTCTTCTTCAAAAGAAATGTGTGTGGGTGGTATGTATATGTACTTGGCAGTTTGCATACAGAACAAAATTATTGGTATTTTAAATTGAACTATCTTTCTTAGCTAATAAGAATCTCAATTTTTAAAAATTATTTATGTTTTACAGATCTGGGGATCAAACACTTGCCCTTGTTCATGGTAGGCAAGCCTTCCAGTAATAAATTATATCCCCATCCCTCAAAAACTTTTTTTTTTGCAGTCTCAAGGGTTGAATGCAGGCCCATTGTATTGTGCTACATCCTCAGTACTGACCTGCCTTTTAATTCCATATTTTAGGGCAACGTTATGTTAAATCATGAAGTCTCCCAGGGTGGGCTCAGCCTCCTAGAGCGCTGGGCTTACAGGTATGTGCCAACACTCCTGGCTTCAAACACCAAATTAATATGCATTTCAATTATCTACCTCCCTCCCCCTGGTCTTGTTTCTCCACATTTGGTTCCTCCTCTACTCATACAGTCCCTATCTTCTGTTTGTTATGTACAAAATGTTCTTTTCTCTGCAACTAGAAAAGTATATTGATCTTTGCAAATGTTGATTTAGTTACTTGGAAAGTCATTTATGTCCTTGTTCTTATATTTTAAAAATTATAATTTGAAAAGCATTTTGGTTACTTCCAAAAAGATCTGAACCAGGATTTTTTAATATAAATGATGTAAACTATGAGTTGCCCAAAATGATATGAAGTCTTGGCTGAGCACAATAAAAGCAAACAAACTAAAGCAAAATCTTCCTTTTCTAAAGTGCTGCATGCTCTTTTCCTATATTAGCACTAGGCCAGGACAGAGATTATTTATTGTTTAATGAAAAATCTACTAGCAAAGTGATAATCCATGCAAAAGGAAAATTTTATGAGAACTAAGCTGCAAGAAAAAACAATGTCAAGAGAGAAAGGGATTAGGAAAAGGAATTGCAGAGCCGAGCATGGTGGCGCACGCCTGTAATCCCAGCACTAGGGAGGCTGAGGCAGGAGGATTGTTGTGAGTTCGAGATCAGCCTGAGATACAAAGCGAGCTCAAGCCCAGCCTCAACTGCTAAGCGAGACCCTGTCTCAAAAAGAAAAAAAAAAAAAAAAAAAAAAGGAATTGCATGAATAATATTTATTGAGCATCTATTATAGGGCCAGACATTTTTCCAGAGATGGGAAATACAGCCCAGAAAAAAAGAAATAAACAAAAACTCACCGTCTTGAAGCTCACATTCCAGTGAGCTAGGGGCACTTGAATGAAGGGAGAGGAAAATAAATAATAGATACAGTGATTATATGATTTGTTAGAAGGTGCAAAATATAAAACGAAGCAGCCAAGCAGAGAATGACTTCGGTGGTATCCCCAAGGGAGAAGAGTGTCTGGAACACTCACGCAACAGTGAGAACGCCCCTGGGGCAGGAGGATGCGGGGGGGTGGGGGGGTCCGGTCCCAGCTGACCGCTGCGGCCCATGGGGTGATGCTTGCTGGTCATCTAGTGAGTCCCGGGCCCCTGGGGCAACCTCACTCCTGACCCTGCCTCTCCGCTGCCTCCTTCTCCTCTCCCTCTTTCACCGTTCTCACTGTCATCAACAAGGCCTTTTCCGAACACTCAGCTTGCATTGAGTTTTAGGAAACTATATTTCTACAGCCATCATATCATCCCCCAAATTTGTGTTGAATTCTTAGGGTAACGTGAGCAAGGCTGTGTGTTTACGCTCTGCTATTAAAGCCGAGGCTGTAGCCCACTGGATACTGCACGGGCACCCAACGCTCTAGATCACCATTCCGCCGGCCACAGGGCAGAGCAGAGCGTGCGTGTTAACTCCCTCAGTCCTCACAGCTATTATTTCTGACCTCACAGGCAAGGAAGAAGAGCAGCAAGGAACAACTGATCCAAGATAGAGAGACAGTCAGCCACAGAACTGAAACCGGGCTGTTTTTGACGCCAGCATTTATGTTCTTTGCCGCTTGCAGCTCTGCCTTCTGTTCTCACGATACTTTACAGTACCCTCACTCTCTGAGATGCTTTTGTTTACTCGCTTGCTCACTCATCAAGGATTTCATAACATACTACTGTCTGCTCAGCACTGTCAGGCGTTGTGTGGCAGCCTCCACGGTGCCTTTGTCTGAACTAGAAAGGGAGTCTCTTCTCCACGGGCCTTTGCTTTCTTGGCAGAAGATTACTGTGATTCTGATCTTTGAAGAGCAACGTGTAGCTGGGGAGGAAGCTCCGTGGTAGAGCTCTTGCATGCCAGGTCCTGAGTTCAAGTCCCCCGCACCAAAAAGAGAAAGGAGCAAGACCTTCAGTTGCCATCGCTGAGAAATTACCGTAATGTGTACTCAGATTTACTTAAGTCCAAGGTAGATGAAATACGAAAGCTGAAATATCAAAGTTATGCATGGTATAAAGAATGCCCTCAGATGTGGTTCCTTTGTGAAGCAGCCACCTGGCAAGCTGCACAGGGCGCACAATTTAAAGGATTATCACAGTCCCTAGAAATGAAAAGCGAATACCCTTTGTAGGTTGGAAAACACCTTTCTTTTCTGCAAGGCCTTTTGGAATGTTACTGATCGACTCAGAGTCAGCCCGGGTAAACTCAAGTAACTCAGCAAGTTTGTAAACTATTATTTGAACAGTAACAAGATATTAAAATTTGATGAGTAAAAGCTAGGAGAGGTGGCTCCTGCCTGTAATTCTAGCACTTGGGAAGCTGAGGGAGGAGGACAGCAATGAATCTAAAGCCTGCCTGGGGTACACAGTGAGTTCAAGGTCAGCCTGGACTATATAGAGAGACCCTGTCTCAAAAAAGCAAACAAACAAAATTTCATGAGCATATTCCTGACAGCATTTAGGGATCAACCCATTAATCTTATCAATTCTACTTTGCTAAAATTACATATTGAGCAGGGAGTGGTGGCACACGTCTGTAATCCTAGGACTCAGGAGGCAGTGGCAGGAAGGGAATATCCAGGAGTTTGACCTCAGCACTGGCTACATAATGAGACCTTGTCTCAAAACAAAATAGAATAAAAAACAGCAGATGAGCACAATGAATGGTGACCACGTGAGGAGACATATTACAAGAACATAGACCAGCTGTGCGTGGTGGCGCACACCTATAATCCCAGCACTCGGGAGACTGAGGCAGGAAGATCGTTGGGAGTTCGAGACCAGACTGGTCTAAAAGTGAGCTCATGGCCAGCTTGAGCTGCATAGCAAGACCCTGTCTCAAAAAGACAAAAACTGAACACAGACCACATACTGAGGTGCATTCGAGGGATACTGAGAGACATTCGGTGTCAGTTCATGGTATTTATATTCATCACAACTGTTAATCAGTTACCTACTTAGAAGAGGTTTTTTTTCTCCTCTCACCAAGATTAGAGTAGACCATGCCATTAATTTTATATTAATTAGCACTTACCCTCAAGAGATTTTAAAGTATGACAGGCTATTACTTCCTTCTTTACAAATAAAAGGAAGCTCAGACATCCTAATGGAGAGGCCAGGTTCAGATACAAGAATTTCTGAGCCCAAAGCCCCCTGTGCCAGGCTGCCTCTCAGAATAGGTTGGGAGGACATCTGCCTCCCACCCTGCTGGCAAATCGGTAGAGAAATGGGAGGGAGAGGCCATGCCGTGAAAGGAAGAGAAAGCAGACAACCAGAACGTTGAACTTATGAAGAAGCTCCCCGCACCAGACTCAGCTTGCTGATACTTGCCTGGGACCAAGCACAGCTGCTCACTGTTTGGCAGCTGCTGGGAATGCTTGGACTGCGAACCGTGATTTCAGACGCATGACACAGCCCAAGAATTTGTTAGAGGGTTCATTGTATCGCTTCTCCTCTCCACCTGAACTTGCTTTTAGGCTTAGATACGGTGCTTCTCAAAGGGCAATTTGAAGATACCAGGTGTATGAAACAAGAATAGCAAACACATATTAAAAGTTAACCAGCTGCCAGGTACCATAAGTACTTTATTATACTAATAGACTTGTTTAAGAAGTGAGAATCAGGCTTTTTTAAAAATTGTTGCCAGAACAAATTTTAAGAGCTTAGGCAGAATTTGAAGTGTCTGGAGCTGATAAGGTGAAGGAATGAATTGAAAGGAATCTTTGCACTTCAAACTCTCCCATGTACACACATGGGCTGGAAGGTACTGTCAACAAGTCAGTGGGTGAGCCATCTCCTCAAGCCATGAGTGAAAATGTACTTACGAAAGGTGTCATAACTTCACATAATTACTATGTTCAAAGGGCCACTTATTTTTTCACTTATTCATGTGTCCAAAAGGCTAATTTGAAAAATAAGGCTTGGGAGGAATTATTACAAAAAAAAAAAAAAAAAAAAACCCATGACTTCTTTGTAGACAATGAGAATAAAATTTCAATGTTTGTTTTTGGTTCTTTTTTTTCTTTTAAATATCAGTGGCCATGCTGTTTTTCCTGGGCTACTGTAAATCCTTCAAGAAGAGGGGCTAAAATTTCGTACCTCTTTGAGACTTCTAGTGTCTGCTCTCTACTCTGCACATGGAAAAATGTCATTCGTGTATCCATTAATGATTTCTGGAGCGCCAGCTATGTGCAAGACACTGGGATTAGGGGACACTCCTCAGGGGATGTGACAAATACTCTGAGATTGCAGGGAAAGTAATAATCAAGAGACAAAAAGGCAGGACAGGTGAAGGGAACTATAGGAGCCCAGGCCTTGGACACAGCAGCAGGAGCTCAACCTGCTCTAGGAACTTCAAATATTTCATCTTGGTTAGAAAAACAGTGAGATCTTGACTGGTGAGAATAGGCGCACAAGCAGGCGACATCTCAGAAACAGCCCTGCGCCAACCTTTGTTTTTGATGCTGACAAGGCCATTCACAGGTGACCCGATTACGGTGGGAATCCCTGTGGGTGTGGGTGGGAAGAAAGTGTCTACAGAGACCAGTCATGATGACAAACACCAAATGCTTCTCACGGAGGACAAAAACAGAGGGAATGTTCTCATTACAAGCTAATCCCGGGAGTAGTGTCAACCCCATGAAGAATCCAGGTGTCATCTCTTTCCGAACCTGTTTGCTGTCATTGTCAGAGTGCTGGGTGGGAGTAGAATCTGATTAGTACACGAATGGTTCCCAAACTCTCCCGACTTGTTTGTGATATCAGCTCTATGACCTTTAGATAAACACATCCCAAATAAATCTTATCAACCACCTACCCATGCATAAGCAAGATAGCTTTGGTTCCATTTGAATTTTGCAAATTAAGCAACTGCTAAAGGTACGCCTCCCACTGCCAGCTGCTTTTGCTTCTCCCCACCTTTCCTGGCTCTAACAGCGGTTCCCCAAGATGAGCTAGGTACTGAACTTTGAAGAAGAGTCCACTGTAATAACAGTAAAGTTTAATGATGCATAACTTTGAGAGACTGACAAATTCCCAGCCAAAGTATTGATTCTTACAGAATTTATGAAGCACACGCTGTATTCTGTGTCATTATGGTACATTTTTGGCCGAAAGAATCATGTAAAATAGATTTTTAAATGAGTGGTAATAGCCACACATAAAGAAGGTATTGATGTGCATCATGAAGGGTGAAATAGCATGCCAGATTACGGCTTACAACAAATCAAGAACAACAGTACCGTCTACTACTACAAATGTAAATCTGCTTTTCCTTTTAATCACCCCTTCTATTTACCACTCTATCCCCTTATCGTTTGCTTTCTATAGGCCTCTTCTGCACTGCATAAAAGATGTAAAATTTTTGCACAGTTGCAAATACTGCTTTGGAAGATACTAAAAGTTCAGAAATTAGTTGTTTAAATTTGGCAAAGTAATTTGCTCTTATGTATAAATAACACCCTTTGAAACTAATGCTAAAAACTCATCTAATTTTAAACACATGCATATAAATGGGAAATATAGTTTATCAAGATTCGCTATTTCAATAGATTTTATCAATTTAGCAATTGTACATAGAGCTGGACACTTTATGTTTTGGAAACATTAAAAATTTATTCTCCCTTTACAAGGTTCAGCTAAGCTTTTTCTTCCTCTCCCAGATGGACTCACGGAAGATGTCTTTACATTTACCTTGTTTCAAAGAAGTATAGAAATTTATCCCTGTGATCCTGTGCTGCCTGTTTCTCCCCTGTTCGCCTGAGTGCCTGTTAGGAATCAGTTTCTCATGAAACAAGTGAAATGTAAGGCCCTCCCAGGGTTGACATTTTGTTTTGACGCGCTGGGGAAAGACGGGCTTTCAAAAATAGAAATTTAAACTTTGATTTTATGCTTCACTTTGGAATACATGTTTATTAAATGCATATCTCACTGACAGAGTAATCGATACAGATTGTGTAGTACATTATGAGGAAGCCATGTCTGAGATTATTAGAAAAATTAAATGCTTTTGGTTTTGCTTACTTGAGCAATACATGAAAATTAACAGTTTAAATCCTTTCATGCATCTGACCGGACTCAGCCATCCTCAGAACACAGGGCGCTGCTGGATTATTTTTTCGTCTCTGAGCAAAGCCCCACTTACCCTATCTGGCTAGTGTTTGCCTAGTAAACATCAAATTACCTGAAGTCCTAATTTGAAAGACCCACGTTTATAGAGAGATTCACACTGAGATGGGAGACAGGAGGGGAAGGGAAATTGATTGAGTGGCTGTGGCTTTTTCCAAAAAGCAATGTTGTGTTCCCTTCACATTCCAGAAACCTTTTCATGGCTGGCAAGTGAGGTCACCCAGGTCTAACTGTGCTGGAGACTGATGGATCTCAGGCGTAGTAGCTCCCGCACACCCCATACCCCATGAGAATCAGCTAAATCCTTCTTTGAACAGCTGCTTTTCAACAATTCAGGAGTTTATCAGCCTAATAAAAAAGTAACTTGGCAGAAAGAAAAAGGCTGAGGCTCTCAATAGACTCTTCTCAGGCCTAGTGGAGCCTGAAGAACTCTTCAAGGTCTTAGTCTGCAGTGAACAAGCAGGCAGGACTCACACACGTCTATACTACAAACAAGCTGCTGGGAAACCCAGGGAGAGGTCAGTGTTTACATAAACATTTTTCCCAGGCCAAAGGCAGGCAAACTCAGATAAAGTAGGCCAAGTCCTATACAGGAGGATTAGAACAAAAGCTCAGGGAACAGAAAAGCAAGGGTGTCTACCTTCAACATGGGTGTTGCATCAGTAATGCCCAGGAGCACACCATCACTAGCTGGGTGGTGTTTTAATTCAAGATATGTATTTTATACAAGGCTTTCCAATGGACATTGATTTAAACGGAACTTTTCAATTTGATTGATCAATATGCTAGAAAAACTGACCTCTTGAAAAGCTGTGTATCTCAGAAGCATTTTTAATGTATTCACACTCGAAGATAGTTAATTTATACTTTGATCTTCCTGTGATTTTCTCATATCAGATGAGCAGCTGTGAGATGTATATGCAGACTGTACACATACATTGTGCACATGAGTGTGCGTAACTGTTGCATCTGATTGTGAAAAACCAGTTTTACTAAAATGGAAAATTTAATAGATGAAATGAAGAAATATGTCAATGTAATAGCATATTAGGCTTTGCAAATGAGCTATTCCTAAGGCAACATGAACTGTTTTGCTTTTATATTTCCACGGTCCTTCATTCACTTGACAACTGACACTCAGAATCTCTCTTTGATCTTGGAGGACTCATACGAATTAAAGTAAAATAAATCTTACTTGGTGAGTCAAAGTGACACTCACTCTTGAGATGTCTTCTGACAGAGTCCTTGGCCTTTGCCTACCCAAACCTCGTGTCAGAGTGAGCCACAGACATGTTTAGGAAGAGGTAATACTTATGTTCTGGGGTTTCCACCTTGCTTTGTGCCCCATTTCCTACCAAGCATCAGTGATTTCCAAAATTCTCATTGTTTACTGTGGATCACACATCTATAGGTGCCATTTCTGGTCCAAATAACTGCTTTTAGGATCCTCACTACAAGCAGAATGAGACACAAAGGGTCAAAACATGGGTCATTTAGGGGACAGAACTTGGTTTCTATCCTAGTTTGACCTCAAAGTGCCCCCTCAAGCTGGTGACGTCATTACGACTCATCAGCTGCCCCAGGCTTCACTCCCAAACTTGTTCTTCCTGTTCTGACTCTTTCCAAATGCCTGTCTGGATCTTTTACTTGGGATACTAATCTGCATGTAGGCAGTAATGAAGGAATTGTTTCTTTGTTTTTTTCTGGGGTGGGGGCTGGGTCATACACGGCCCTGACTCTTCTACTAATCTTTATTACTGGAATCCTATTTACTTTTTGGAAATGATACTTTTATCTAGAGAAGTTGTAACCAGATAAATCTTAAGCAGCATGGCATATTGTTGATCAGGCAGACAAACACAACTGCCAGTTTGGCCTGCTGTTAAGACTAGCCATTTGTGTTGTGAAAACTCCTGCTAGATTCTTAGATATATAAAGCGTGGAATGAGAAGTTGTCTTTATTTTGCCTTGTGAATATCTGCCACTTGAGTTTTTCTCTTCACAACATAAACTGACATCCTTTAGGCCTGTAACAGAACTTCTCCATTGTGAGTAAGTCTTCCAAAATGCACTGGGTCAGTACAGTAGACCAGTGATGTGTTGAAAATCACTAGAAGTCAATTTCCGTTAAAGACTCAGCTTTGAAGTTTACTGCATGACTTTGGTGAGCCACTTAACTTCTTTAAACCCTTGAATATAAAATGGTCATCATAAAGATCAAATGAGGTAAGATCTTTACAAAATGTTAAAAATTATCCAAATGTAAAGGAATTTTGGGGGGGATCCTTTTTAATTTTGTTCATTCCTTTCCAAGAAGCAATCCTGTAATGTAAGAACTGACTCTTCCATCTATGATCTATGTTTTGATCCTATCCTAAAAAAGGAAGAACTAATATTTCTTGGATTCTCCCTGTAATTTACCTTTGCTCTGCTAATTATCAATATGTCATGAGCTCCAAATATTTTTTCTTTTTGAATTTCCTAATCCTGACTGAATGGCAAATCTTGAACTTCTTAGGTAGTGAGAGCTCATTTATCAAATCCTTACAAAGAAGCTTCTCTTGTTGGAGTTTCTTTCCCTTTCCTATCAGTTAGTAGTTTATCTTTCATAATCACTGATTACTGTCTAGGCTGTCTACTTGAGATAGAAGGTAGGGAGTCTCTAAGCCATAGGAGGAATGATAAATGAAGATACTTTTCCATTCCTCTCTTCCCATTTGCTCCTGATGCAAGCTAACAGGTACCTTTTCCAGTCATTAATCAGATTCTTCCCCTAATAAGAACCTTAGTGCCCCCTGCAGGTTATGTGAGTTTCTCCTCCCACAAGCTTGGGCAGGAGTCTCCCTTAACCCTTTCCTGAAACCACTGGTGGCTAGGGTTTTTCCTCAAAGGAGCCAGATACCAGGAGACTGGCTCATTTAAAATGCTCTCTGAAATGCTTTTATCTAATGAGGGTGTTTGAAGAAAATGACTCTGAAAGGGTGATTTTGATCTCACGTGCAATGTGAGGGTAGAACTGATCCCAGGTGTTTGGCTAGTAACAGTAGTGGTTTTGAGATTACTTACAGATTCTAAGCTATGGGAGACATTTACAGGTGACAAATCTGAAGCCTAAAAAGACCAAATATTTTGATAAGGTCCAAAAGTGTCTTTTGGTGGATGCAAGACCAGAATTCTCATCTCCTGACAAGTGGTCAAACATTTTTTCATTTATCTTGTTTTGAATAGTTTGTTTCCCATATTTTCAAAAACTTCTGCTTTCATCTTGCAGTTACATATCTTAAAAACTTACCCCTAAGAGTTACAAATACCATCGATTCAGCTTCAGTAAGTAACTGGTGGATTAGGTCTTCCAGCATGTCAAAAGGATCTTCGAGGTAATACTAATCCAATTTGTAACCACATCCTGGTGCCATTGCAAATGTCTCAGAGGTCAAAGGTATAATTTAGTGAGGACTAGAAAGTGCAGCAAGCAAAGGAGAGGGCTCAGTTCTTGATTTACTCAGAAGTTGCCTAAAGCAGAAGCACTCCAACACACAACTTTGTAACAAGCCCTTGGCTGGAAAGGCAGAAATTTGTTGGATCTTTTCCAGGTTTTGTGATTTGAAAATTCTTGAGCATTGGGTGAAGCCCGTTTCCTGAAAAGTCATTCATTCACCTCCAGATCATGGTCTTTGTCAATTCAGAGTTTAACTGGCTTATTCCAATGTACAGAATGTTCACTGAGTCAGAGCCTATTTCATTCAAGAATTTGACGCTCACGAAAGTCTCTTTTGAAACTATGCAGAGATTTGGAGTACAAATTTAATGGAACCAATGCTGCAATCCACCTAAATCCTTGTAGAAAACATTTAAAAGATGAGATACAATTCAGTCCTACAGATCAAAATTAAGGTTGAAATTATCTGGGTACAACTTCTGAGAGGCTGAATTTAAGGAGAACATTTTGTCAAACTACCTATAAATGGCAGTTCTTTGAACTGCGAATCTGTTCCTTCAGCTTCTAGATTTCTTCTTGCTAAGTAGTTTTAAAGCAACTTAACAGTAGGTCATTGCCTTCTTATTCCTACATTACCAGCTCCGAGTCCTTCTTACTCAAGCTCTCTCAACTACACTTTGGACCTGACGCATTACCTGAGCCTGATTTCTGAAAATCTAAAAGTTTGATGTAATTTTTACTTGAATTCTGTGACATTGGTCCTACAGATACTGAAGAAACATTTTTCAACTGTCAGTTACGAACCTTTAGTAGTCACAAAATCAACTTGGTTGATTATGACCAGCATTAAAAGGAAGGAAGGAAGGAAGGAAGGAAGGAAGGAAGGAAGGAAGGAAGGATGGAGAAAGAAAAGAAAGGAAGGAAGAAAGCTGCATAGACTATATGAAAAAAATTGAGTGCAAGTCCAGTACTGTTACATGAAACTCTCTCCCCAGTTAATTGTGTATCTGGATTGTGACACAAATTATTTCTCAAGTGGGTTGTAGTCAAACTGAGACACACTATTCTAGACTGCAATGGATAAGACAAAGAACCCCTTACTGAACATGTGAATCATTCTGAGTCTTGGTTTTCTTCTCTGTGTGCAATAACTTCCATAATAGAGCTGTTGTAAGAATTAAGTCAAAAATAAAATAACATTGGCACACATGATATGACACACTTAGAACCTAATATTGTTATTTTAAGGGAGTTATGATGAGAATTATTTGAAATCATTTGAAATAATAGATCAAATACTGACACTGATCCCTTAAACCAAGTTCCCTCTTTTGCAAACCTCTGCCTCCCAAGCTTACCGCCCCTGGGAAGGAGGGGCTGGGCTTTCCCAAGATCAGAACAAAGATGGCATTGATCGTCCTGAATCTCAGAAGCTGGCCCTTCTGAGTTCTTTCCCAAGACAATAGTCATGAAATTTGGGTTGTCAGAAAGAAAAGAATTTTCTAAATTCCTTCATTTTTTCTTTAACTGTTGAGAAACTGGCCAGATAAATAATACTAGAGACTCGTAACCAAGAGCATTTTAAAGGGTAAGTTAGGAAAAAAGTGGGAAATTTCTGGCTCCTGGTTTCCCATCGGAGTCCAAAGTGAAGACTGCTGTGGGAGCAGCTGCAGTTCACTCCTCTTTACCAATTCCTGCTGGTGGTGAGGTGAGTGGGAGGGGGTTATGATCTAGAGAGAAAGAGGAGTGCTCAAGGGAAAAGAGCGTCTGTCATCCAAGAGGACTTTGAAATTGTCTCCTTGCAGTCTTCTGCTTAAACATGACTCTACTGCATCACATTAGACTGAACCGCTTAATGTTTTGTTTTGCTGTGTCTTCGGAAAGTTCTGAGTTCAAGGCCCTGAAAGTGTTGTTCAACTCTGTGTTGGTGGTAGCTATTCAGAAGGCCCCAAGAGTGCTGTGGAATGCAGGACTGGGTTGAAAACCGCTGAAGGACCTGCCTAGCAATTCTGCCATAGGAAGCTGTCCAAAGGGAATGATGCAATGTACCTTAGACAAAGGTCCAGTTGGGGTTCTTGATCCTGTGTTGTGGAATGTGTTACCATCAGCAGAAGTAGTGATAGAGGACCTGTCACGGGGAGATGGCTGTCGGTGCCCAGGAGCACTGTCTGAGTCCAAAAAACAACCCATGAGGACCATCACTAGAGGCAGTATCTGGACTTCCCGTGGGTGGACAAGTCTCTCCTGAGAGGTTACCAGCAAAGGGAGGAGACCAGGCTGGCAAAGCTTGAAGGACACCTATGGCCTCAGGAGGCCACCTCCCTAAGATGACACACACCACTACACTCATTTCACAGAAGTCCAGGTGGAGAGGACAGAGATCTGACAAGCATTTCTCTGACTCACCTAAGCAGAAACTAAATTACACATAGAGCGGTTGACTTACCGAGTAAGAGTGCCTCAACAATTTGAAATAACTTTTCTACATTACCTGATAGGTTTGGGGTTATGAAGAAGTCCCAACTCTTTCAAAAGAAATAAATTCCACATCTTTGCACATCAGAGCATAGTGTGGCCACATTCGTGAACCTTCTTGTCACTTTGTGATGCCATGACTATGGGAATTAAACTCTGCTAAGTCTTTGTGCCAGTCTTCACATCAGGGAATATTTTGAGTAGCACTTCCTTAGATTTGAATTAACAACAGTCTACTTTAGAAGCCTGTACGCAAGAAGTTCAGGTATTGAGCCAACCCTGAGAGAGCAGCAGAAGAGAACGGAGGAAGCCAGGCTGTGGGTCGGCCAAGTCCACGAGTGACTCAGTGCCGCGCAGGGAAAGAAGGCAACGCTTCAAAGTTTACACAGAATTTTGCTGCTTTTGTAGGCTCCTAATGAAATTCAGCTATGAGTTTTTCATCTTGGGCTTTATATTTCTGTCTTTTCTTCATAGTCACGGGGAACGTGCGACAGCTGGTGAAGGAAGAGGTGTGAGTCATGAAAACAAAACAAGAGTAGGTGCAGAACAGGGATCTTTTGTTTTTAGGAGGGCGGGTCTGTCCAGAGCTTTTCCTTATTCCGTATTTCCTTCGCTCAGCGCATGGCACAGGAGAAATGGCTGTGGCAAATATGGTGAGAGCAGGGGACATGAGAGGGCCACGACCCTGCAGAGGCAGGTCATCTGGCGGGGATGGTCAGGGCCGGGTGGCCCTTACTTTGCCTGCTGCAGGGAGCAGGAAGTTGCCGTGCAGATACCTGGCTTTGACTGAGAAAATGGGAATGGGGACTAATTTCTCCAGCTCTGGTCCTGGCACCATTTACCAGCTGTGTGCCTTTGGGCACAGAACTTAACCTTCCTTACCTCACCTCCTGTTCACAAGTGAAGCACCTCATAAAGTTCTCACAATTTCAATCATTTCTATAAAACATAGATTTCCATATCTGGAATCTAGATACTTGTTAGAAGTCAGTTTTATTCTTAAGGACAATTTTAGGTTTGAATTCTGCCACCTGTATGATGTAGGAAAAATGATTTTGTTGTTTTGTTTTTTGAGATCACATCTCCCTATATAGATCAGTTTGGTCTTGATCTCATGATCCTCCCGCCTCAGCTTTCCAAGTGTCAGGATTACATGAGTGTTTCATGCTTGCCTCTAAAATGTTGCTTGTTTGAAACTTAATCTCCTTCGCTGAAAAGGGCATGAGGGTGAGGATGTGGCTTCATGGTAGAGTGCTGGCCTACCCAACGTGAGATCCTGGGTTCAACTCCTAGTTCAAAAACAAAAAGTGGGTCTCACTCCCATCACATGGGATTGTTTAGAAATAGCATGGGGTGTATGTCAAGCTCTTCCTTTTCTCCTGTCCCTTGCTTTGATCTTATCTTCTGGTCAGTATTAGTAACAAGGCCAGAGAGAGGCCAGAGGAGAGGGTACCACAATGCCTTTTGGGTCTTGTCTTTGCATCTTTGTTGCATAGCCAGACTCTTAGTAAAGGAGTAAGCCTGAGCTGTGAGTAGGGGACCGAGGAGAAAGGAGATGAGAAACTGGTAGAGAGCATCACAGGAAGGGGAAATGAAGAGTTAGAGCAGAATTGGAAACGAGAATCCCATTGACCTGCAGACATCGGATACATCACTGTCAGAGTTAGCATTCTCAGAATTGTGATCTCGCTTTTCAAAATGCACTGGCTCACTGGTGCTTCCCACAGAAAACCTAATTGCATCAAAGGCCACCTATGATAGGTTCTGGCCTTCTCTCCAGGATTGTTGGCAGCTGTCCCTCTGTGAGCACCCTTCCTAGTGGGGAAGGAGAGAAAGGTATTAGTAAGAAAGTTATTGAAATAGAGTTGGCAGAGCTTGGCGACTGGGCAAAAAATTAACTTCAGGTAGAGGAAGAGGGGTGATGAAATTAGAGAAAGACAAGTCGCAGAGGACAGGAAGCTCTTTTTTTTTTTCTTCTAGATACCACATTAACTCTGCTGGCAGTGAGCTCAGAAAAATGCAAGCCTCCTGATTTGGATGTCGTTGATTCTAAGATGTAACTGATGGTAACATGCAGCAGATCCTTCATATGACACAGCTCGATGGGAGAAACCTGCACAGAAAGCATTTTCTGCTTTTTTCATTCAGTAGATGTTTATTAAGAACCTAACATATATTAGGCATTATTCGAGAAACTGGGTATGCAGCCGGGTAAAGTAAAATCCCTGTGTTCCTGCAGCTTACTTTCTAGCTCAAGGAGTCAGAAAATAAACGTAAAAAATTACTGGGCTCTACAGCATCCCAGTAGAGGACAACAGAAATAGGTAGAAGGCAAAGTGGGACAGAAGGAATCAGGGTGGCCTACGGGTGAGTGGGGCTGCTGCCTGAAAGCAGTTGGATGGGGAGAAGCAGCCCCGCCGAGGAGGATCTCTGAGCACCTGTCTTGGAGGAGGTGCAGGAAAGATTCCCTAGCCTTGTAGGAGAGACTGTGTGAGCAGGAAGAGCAGCAGTTTAAGTGTCCTCGGATGGAGGCAGGACTGAGGTGCACAAAAATTCTCACCAAGCTGTGAAGTTGAAGACACACAGGCAAAAGGCGAAGAGTCCAAAAAGACGTGACAGAGACAGGCAAGAGAAGCAGGGTTTCCTGGACTTTGGCCTTTCTTCCAAGGGAAAGAGAATCCATTACGCGATTCGTGGAAGATCTTTAAACGCTCTTGTTGACCACATGTTAAAAATAGATTCTAGCCAGGGAGATAGCTCAGTGGCACAGCGCCTATCTGGGAAGCGCAAGGTCCTGAATGTGATTCCCGGTACCAATAAAAAAGGGGAAAAAAAGACAGTAGAACTTCGAGGTCAGAGCAAGGGGATGAACTGACCTAGCGAGGCTCCAGCAGCAACCCGGGAGAAATGATGCTGACTTCAGGTGGTCGGAATGGAGCGGGAAGAAAGAGTCACCTACAAATGCCCATATCCAGTAGGAAAATCATGAGATGGTATTGTCTTAGTCTGTTCTGCTGCTGTAGCAAAATATCATAAGTGGGCAGCGTACAACTGATACGATTTTTCCCACAGTTCCCAGAGGCTGAAAAGGCCAAGTCAAGCATCTTCAGTATCTTCGGCTTTCATTCTCATGAGTGGAGAGGAGAGCAGGATTTCTTAAGCCACTCTGCAGCTCAGGCTGGGCTTGAGCTCACTTTGTAGCCCAGGTTAACCTCGAACTCGTAATGATCCTCCTGCCTCAGCCTCCCAAGTGCTGGGATTACAGGCATGCACCACCACTTCCAGCTTTTGAGCCTTTTTTATTAGAAGTGTGATTCTCATTGATGAGGATTTCAACATAGACATTTTAGGGAGTCATAAACAGGCTGACCAGAGCATACATGTTCCCTGGTTCTCTAGTCACACGAATTGAGAAGCTGTAATTGTACAGACTGTATCTCCTTTCTTCAAGGCTTAACTAAACACTGTGATACTATAGAGGCTTTGTGAAATTGACAAAATCAACACCAACCTTCTTTCAGGCTGGCACATTCCAAACCTGTTAGATAACATAAACTCCTGTTCATAGACGTCTATTAAGCTTCCCAGTGCTCCAGACCTCTTCCCCCAAACGGGATTTTTAAGAATTGCAGTTTCCTATGGAATAACGGAGGAACATTGGATTGGAGGAGCACCATTTTTATAACCAGAGCTTTTCGTTGAGAAATAACGACTGCAAAATCCGAATAATCTACTGCAGCATTATGAATATCCTTCACATTTCTATTAGGCTTTAGGGTACTATTATATGGTCATTAACATAGCATTCCATAACACTAAGGCCAGCATTCTACTTATGGAATTGATAACCAAAATAATAAACCACTATATTCTTAGATTTTATGTCTCTTCCAAGAATGGAAATGTTATACAAGTGTTATTGGCCCTTCTCCTCTGAAAACACCTTGCAAATTAGCGCCTAATGTTTAAATTATACCCTCACCCTTGCACAGGTTTAAAAAGTTGGTTCTAGATGAGAACACCCTTTTATTCGCCACTGAAGCAAGGCAAGGCAGCTGTAACCATGCCTCACCTACCAGCAAAAGAATGCTCAGAAGCACGCCCAGTTAATTGAAACTACGGGGGGCATTAAGTAGGCAAAGTGTTATTACTCGGTTTAAAACGTGTCCAGGATATCGGAATTACCATTCCCTGCTCCTGAAAAAGGCACTCTGGGGCGGGCGTGTCCCTGAGTGTGAGGCCTCTGGCCCTTGTTTTCTTTCCTTATCTAGCTCATTCTCCAAAGACTCCGAAGGCTACCCAGGTTTGAGCACTGGGTTTCCTGCTGGGAACCAGAAGATTCATGGGGTGGGGTCAGGGGCCTCAGCCAGCAGGCTGATAGATGTTCTCCAATATCAATAATTTTAAAATTCACTTGCAGGTGTAAAGTGGCAAATGTATAGTGCCTCTAATTTAGGATGTTTAAGGCTGGGAATATAGCTCTGAGGCATAAGCTCTTGCTTGGCAAGTCTAAGGTCATGAGTTTGATTTCCGGTACCAAAAAGAAAAAAAATTAGGAGCTTTAAGTCTGAGGCAAGTTATTCCCAGTTTAAAATTCTGCTTTAAAAATATGTATCTAATATACAGCATGGTTTATTTTATATATATATATATATATATATATTTTTTTTTTTTTTTTTTTTTTTTTTTTTTTTTTTTTTTTTTTTTTTTTTTTTTTTCTTTTTTCTTTTCAGTACTGGGGATTGAATCTAGGGCCTTTGTCCAGATTCATATCCTGGCCTCTTTTATTTTGAAACCGGGTCTTGCTAAGTCACTAAATTCCTCAGGCTGATTGGAATTTGAGATCTCTCTGTCTCAGCCTCCCAGAATGCTAGGATTACAGGAACAGACCACTGACCGACCACTGTGCTCCAACTCTGATCATTTTAAAAATGAGGTTATTTGCCACATTTAATCTTTTTTTATTTGAAATTGAATTGATTCATTCTAATTTCTAGAAAGCAAATAGTCTGTGTTTACCATATGAATTTGTCTCTTATTTAGAGGGAAGTTTTTGCAAGAGTGGGTGTGTGAGAAGGCCAGAGTTCAAGGTGTCTGTAGCAGGTGTGAGCAAGATCTTGGAATATTCTGGTGAAGTCTAACCTGAGTGACCTTTCATGGCTCCAGGACCAGCTGCAACCTGCTACCTCACCCACATCCAAGGCCTGCACTACATGTAACGTGTGGAAATGAAGAAATCCCCATTTGGACACTGATCATGTTGTGGTTACTGGCACAGGAAAACCAAGTTGTAAATATCCTAAGCAACATTACTGATACAACCAAACACTACCATCAGATTACATTCCCCTGTCAACCCAAAGAAATGAATGACCCTAGGAAATGACAGAGTTTCCTGGATATGAGTTGTTCTTTTCTCACCATCGTAAGTCTCCAGAGGGACAAGGGTATTTTTCACTTTTGCACTTCCTGTGGGCTATATAGTAAGAACTGGCAACACAAACATTCATAGACTGCTTATGGATAATATTAGCTATGTGATGAAACTTTTAAATTGTACTTTATTCCGTACAGATGCTCTTCAGCCTACTGTGTTGTTATATTTCCAATAAACGCTTTTGCCATTTTCTCTCAATTACTGATCTCTCTGCTTTCTCTTTTATTTCCCTCCAACAAAACCAAAACAATGTTCAACTGAAAACAGATTCACGTAATCCCTTATCTCTGAAACCCTCCCATGTCTTCTCCCTTTCCTAAGAACAAAATCTGACTATGTTCAGCATTTTTGCCAGGATCTATTTGTGTGATGTGGGCTCTGCTTATTTTTCCACCTTCTTTCTAGGTTCTTAGAATCTCTGCTTAGACCAGCCCCTCTCCCCAGAGTGTTCTGGAATGTTCTGCCTGTCCTTATGACTTGTGAAACCTAGTCATTCTCCTCTGCAGGTCTCCATTTGGACTTTTCTGATCACCCTACCTAAAGTTGATCTCCTCTGTTGGCTCCTGTTCAGATATCTATACATTGCTTTCGTAGTACTTGCTATACATTATAATTATGTTCTCTCTATTTGTCTTTATTCTCAATGAGGTGAAAGACAGTGCCAGTCTTGTTCAAGCTTGTATCTTTAGCATGTAATTCAGCTTCTGGCCTATAGAAAATGTTGAGCATGTACTTGTTTAAAAAGAAGTATGACAAAGATCTAATGTAAAGTTTTTCTTTAAGTTCTATATGCCTGACATACCTTCTAAAATTGGAATGAATTCTTAAGATAAAATTCAATCACCTATAATGAAAACAACTTTTAGGAAAAACAAAACAAACAAACAGAAACAGATGCTATGGGGTACATAGCATCTGGGATGTAGCCGTCCCATCTCATATGCATGTCTGTAATCCCAGCTACTCAGGAGGCTGAGGTAGGAGGATCCCATATTCAAGGTTACTCTGGGCACAGTAAAATAAAAATTTTTAAAAGGCCCCAAGGCGTCTTTTTCTGTTTTTTTGAGACAAGGTCTCAAAATGTTGTTCAGGGTGGCCTTGACCTCACTATGTACCCCAGGCTGGCCTTGAACTCCAGGTAATCCTCCTGCCTCAGCTTTCTGAGTTCTGGCATTATAGGCGTGCATCACCATGCCTGGCTCCATAATGCTTTTTAAAAAAAAGGTTAAATATTCAGCATAGTCATAAGACTTCCTGGGCATTATAGCATAGCCTAGAACTGAGAAACCTGAAATAACCTATTCAACTCCCTTTATCTCATTTTCCAGATGGAGAAACAGAACCATAGATGCTAAATGACCTTTCTGGGATCTCGAAGCTAGTTAATAGCACAGCCAGAGTCAGAATTTCTACTCCGAGGCTTATTTCACTGTGCCACCTGTTTGGTAGAAAGGTATCTAATAAAAGCCGAGTGTCAAAACCTGAAGTTTTAGAGTCTCAAAAATGAAAAGAATGTAGTAGAAAGTTTTGCAGCTTTGGTGTTTCCCTTGGAGGAAAGAACGGCACCTTCTCCTTTGATCCTTTCCCTTTATTCTGCGGGAATGTAGATGTGATGGAGGGAAGGACTGCAGTCATGTTGGATCCATGAAATGGAAAGCATATTATGTTGAGATGACAGAGTAAAGAGAAAGAAATCGCCAGAGTCCTCCCATTGTCAGGCCGCCTTACTGGTCCTGGAGTGCTGGAATGCTTAGGGGAAATTCTGATGGAGAGGGAATCAGTGTCTATCCCGAGTTCCTTTATTACAGTAAGCTACATAGCAAGTGCACGCCTGGTACGCAGAAGTGGCAGGCTGGCCGAATCCACAGCATCCGCCGATGGTGGCAACGATGGAGCTATCATAGCTGGAAATCTGATGAATCTACATGAGATCATTGCACAATATATGTTAATACTGTAAAATATATGCCAATGAGCTGTGAAAAGTCAGAAGTTAGGCCACATTCCCACATACGTACCTTGTAGTTCTAGAGCCGTCAGTAATATGAGTGGGATGGTTGGGGTGGGTGCATTTTAGAAATGTGTGCAGCTGCTTTTGGTTACAGTATTTGGAGGAGAGAGTTTAGTGAGCAGGGCCAGGAATGCTAATTGCCCTGCACAGTGTAGGATACAGTCCCACAAAACAAAGATGGATCTATATCTCTCCTGGTTTCCAAATACTCTGCTGAACATTTACTTACATAGGGGAAAAGCTGGACAGTTTATAATTACCCAAGCCTATTTCTGTTTTACATCCACAGAAAGGTTCTGTTTTACATTGTTTTAACACACTGATTTTTCCGGAAATATAAAAGCCCACATAAATTCAGGGAAGTTTTTATGTTGTTTTATTCCAAACTTTACTAGGAATTGTACACCACTTTAAAAAAATCATCTGCAATAACGCTGCCTGTAATGAGTCATCAGTGTAATAACGTTTGTAGGAAGCTGTAGTTATAACTGTTTTATTCTTTGAGATTCTTTAAGTAGGTGTAAGCATCTCTCTACTTCGCACTTTTTGTTTTTGTTTTTGTTTTCACTTTGGTATGGTTGTGCCTGAATATCAGACATACATCATTTCAGAAGTTACATGTGGAAATTTCAGGTTCTGTCCTCAAAGGAAAGAAACATGCATTTCTCTGTGTTTTTTATTTTTATTTTTCCTGCTAGCTGAAAGCAAGCAGGATGGCTGGAGCAGGGGCAGCCATGTTGGGTCAGGAGAAAGATGCTATTTCTGAACATGGCCAAACAAATAAGCAGAGGGAACCTATGTTTCTGAGACTGTACAGCTGCTACACACCCTCAAAATCATCTGCCCAAACTCTTAAGTGAGAGAATTCATTTTGATCTTGTTTGCACCACTGCACTTTGGAGCTTCTTTGTCAGAACAGTGTAACTGGATTCTTATATAACATGGACAAGAACATCAAAATATAAATAAAATCTAGTACAAGTCTTTGAACTTTTCACTAAATATCTAAGCTTAAAAGAATTTCAGTGATAAATGAAAGAGAAAGTATTGTGCTTATAAAATTAACAACTTGAAACTGACAGTTCATTTAGTTTTTTGTGTCTTTTTCTATAATTAAGAGGATAGAATCAGCATAAAAAACTGGGGAAGAGAAAAAATAGCAGGGATAAAGTCCTTTTCATTAGAAATAGTGCTACTGCAAGTTGTAAATCAGGGATCTATGAGGCACAGATGCCTTCATTTCTGGCATAAGCATCATGCTTTTCCTTCTAATTTTACACATATGTAAATATACATATATAAATATACATATTCATGCCAACTTTCCAAATATATACAATGGACACATTCCACAAGTTTAAAAACAGTAATTTGAAAATAGAATAAAAACATGTCAAGGGATTGGAAATGTTTTATGTGTTTAACAAGTATTTCTCAAAAATAAAGGAGTTCTTTGTATTTCAAATGCATAGCAATGGTTTTTTGGGGATAACTGCTCTTAATTTATGTAGTATTAGCCTACCAAGGAGCTTATATTTTCATATAATGACAGTTAAATAATTGCATGGTGATATAAAGACCAAATATGTTTATACGGTGAATAGTTCAGGGCTGTGCACACAGTAGGTGCCCACGAAGCATTTAACTCCATGCATGTCACATGGTTATGTTTCTATGGTGGCCCACTGTATTTACTTCCATTTTATCAACACATTGTGTAAGTACGACAGATCAAAGCATCTAAAGAGAAGAGTTCAAAGGATACTGTCTATAAGTTTGATCTAGTCCTTTAACAAAATGAAACAGCCACCAAAGGGAAACAAAAGAAAAACAACAACACAAAAAGATCTGGATCTTGGCAACTTAGCAAATGAGTGTCTAAGAGCAAATTCCCAAACTACAGTGGGGCCTAGGAGTGGAGGCTGCTGGGCCCCATTTCAGTATTTTGTTCTAGCTAAGGTCCTGCCTCCTTAGAGAAAATCGATGCTCAGTGAAATTATCTGTCCTCCTCTCTGCTTAATAAATAGAGGAAATCTTTCTTGTTGAAGACATCAGTGTGAAATGACTGTTCACATGAAAAATTTGGCGTGTTTCTCTCAATGGTTTTTCAATTTTCCATTTCACCAATGTCAACAAAACAAAGTCAAACGCTTCCCTAAAGCGTGCAAAGAGCAGCTAAAGTGTGCAAATGCAAAATTAAAAAATTATTTAGAGGAAACCTCATGGAAATGTATGTGTGCATATTACTCAGAAACAACAAATGTTTGCATGTTCAGTCAAATCTGTAATTTATAAAGGAAATTGAAAGTAATTACAAATGCAAAGGAGTTGAGTGGTGCAAATAGCAATTTTCAGGTGGGTACCTATATTTAGCAGGCTCTCCCAGATCGCACATCTGAGGCTCACGTGCTTCCATCTGTGCACACACTGAATCTGTGTAAATATGACTCTACTTCCTATGTTTGTATGTGCAGCTAGGAAATTTTACAAATTATGTCTAGAGTACACTTAGACTGCCCATGATGATGCTTTTTACATGTGGAAATGTTAAGCTTTTTCTGGGTATGTTATATCCTGTGTCTCTAATTTGTATTTACATTCCAGACTTACTTTGCAGGAACTGTATCTAATTCTGTGTTTTTTGCACCACCGGGGCATACTACTTGTACTAAATAACTGTTTATTATCATTGAGTGCCTTAGTGTAAACACTACACAATTTCATCTGCCAAAATCCTGCTATGCATTTATGTGTTGCTTTTAAAAACTCACAACTCAAGTAAATCACTTAAACATGGTGGTCTGAACACTTTGGTCCACTGGTTTAATTTCTTCCCTTTTATTTTTCCACTGTTAACTTTTCTATCCTCTTCTGCTCTTTCTTTACTCCTAGATCAAGCAGCTTTTAATACAAATTCAATATTTCTTGAAAGATGAAAAGTATTCAGTCTCTGACAAACCTTTAGCATTCAGAGAAAAGGCTTTAACAAAGAAAAAAAAGAGGACACACACACACACACTCACATGTGTAAAAAGGGGTCATCCATGAAATAAAGAGGGGTCATACTGTGGAAGAGCAACAGTCCAAAGATAGAGGTGTTCAACTCCAGAAGAGTTAACAACAGAAATTTAATTTTAAAAAGGTTAGAAAACCAAAAAGATATTTAAAAAATTTTCAAATCATTCTCACATCTTCCTTTGTTGCTTCTTTTCAGTTCTTTCAAAGAAACTTGACAGCCCTGGGAAAACAAAACCCTTCAACGTTTCTTGAAGCTTAGCGTCTCCGTCCTCAGAAAAGAACTCTTTCTGCATTGTGCACACTTAAAGCAGACTTGGACGGAAGTACCAAACAACAGCTCAATAGCAGCTATTTCAAGTCATATAAGATTCATCCAAAGGTACCATAATGCTTAGAACCAGTGAGGCCCTATTGTGGGTTGAAAACACAGGGAGAAAGAGAGAGGGGAGTCACTTAAACATATGCTCTTGTCATTGAAATAAAAATCACAATATTCAGGCAGCATTTGAATTCATAAAGAATCTTTAAAAATAACTTGCATTTGGTTCTGTAACCTTTGAAAACATTTTAAGGAACAGTGGCATTATTCTGCTCTTCCCAGCCACTGCACACTCTTGGCTGTGAACCACGTACAACCTCTCTAAGGGAGAATGTGATTGTTAGAATCATAGATTTATAAAAGTGGGACGACCAATGAAAAGTTGTCAGAAACTAGTTCAAGAATCAGAAGACCTTGCTGGGCATCTGCTCCAACACTAATTAAGTCCAATCTGAACAAACTATTTAATCTCCAAGGCTCAATTTGCTTATGTGAAAAACAGGAACAATATTTGTCTTGTCTTGCTCAAAGTTGTGTAGATCAAATGAGATAATATATATGAAAAGTGCTTTGATTCTGGCAAAGCAGGCTGCAGATCAAAGGTGTTCTCCTCTAATACAACTCCTAATCAGTAGATAAGAGAAACGAACTGCCTGAGATTAGGTGGCACCCACATTTTAATGGACAGGAGGACCAGAATTAGAATTGGGGCTTGGACGGATCTGGAGAGGGAGAGTTTCCTCCTGTGTTCATGGTCGGGGGTTGTTTGGAGAATCCCTGTTCTGAAAGGGGTCTGTGAATTCCCTTTCTTTTCTTTATTCATGCCCTGATTTTCTCTTTAGCTGGGAGTAACTCAGGACCCATAGGAATGAGCAGAGACTTTCTGCTCCTTGAATTGGAAGTTCCTGAAACAGTGATTCCCAGCTCATGTCCCTTAGACTTCTAGCACAAGGTCGAGATGGTAGGAACGAGTTAGACCTTGAATTAATTCCAATAGAATGAATGCAAAGCTCTGTAATAGAATAAGCTATATATTTTATACCCATTTCTATTACTATGCTTTCAGTGTAGGCAGCTGCTATTAAGATCGTTCAGATGAAGTTTATCTAACTGCATTCTGAAATCCAGAGTGGCTTTTGTTATTTTATTTTCACTTAAATTAAAGGCTATTTAAGGTACAACTACTAAGAAAATCCCTCTTATCCTCTAAAAGAAAACTGAGGGAAATTGTGGCCTAATTTCTTTCTTCCTGTGTCTGAATGAGTAGATAAATTAGGAGATAAATTCAGGGGAACATATACAAGATCAAAAGTATGTGAACATCCTCCCCCCTAAAGTAGGTGGGAGCCTGCTTTACAATAGCACCACCCAAAAAATATACATCAAGATTTAGTTGATGAGTATTAGGATGCAAACAATGGTCTTTTTATTCATTTGCTGCCATCATATTTCTTGTTTTCCAGAAGAAAAAGTCACTAAATACTTTTAGGAATTTGGTTTTTGTTCAGCCTGAAAAATTTCTTGAGGTAACTTGGCAAATGGTGTTTTTCAGAGCCCAAGCTATCAGTGGTAAAAGTTTAGTACTTAGGTTTAGATTCATACTCAAAAATATGGAGAGTGCAGAATTTTTTTTAGAAAAGTATGTGCAGAACCTGGCCATTCTTATAAATCAGCATAGCCAGGATTTCTCCTAGCAGGATAACCTAAAGAGTGAAGAAAAATTTACAGTAATTTTATTTATTGGCTTGGGAGGATTAATAACAAAACATCAATCACAAATATATCTTAAATACGAAAAATGGGAAGATTGTTGATTTAATTAGTAGTAATAATAATGATAGAGCTCCAATTTACTGAGCTCTTGTGCTCATTTGTCTATAATAACCTTGAAGGGTAGTTCTCAATGTTGCCATTCTGCAGGTGAGAACACTGGTGCTCAGAGAGATTAAATAGTGAATCAAAGCCATGGGGCTCATTAATGGCAGTCACCAAATTCAAACTTGCTTTCAACTTGCCTCAGAGTCTAAAGGCAAACTTGAGCTTCTGGGTTAGATAAATTGAGAGAGAAATTCAAGCCATGTTTTTGCACCACTGAAGCTGGTATCTATGCTCGGTCTTTCAATAGCAGATATGTATTTCGTGAAGTCTGAAACATAAAAAATTTTGAAGAAAGCCCGTTAACCTCCTTGAGAAATCCATCTTGGTGCTGACTTCAAGAAATCAGGCAACAACTAACTCAGGCTCTTCTATCTAGATGTGGGTCTAGCTCTAACCTAAAATCAAGGATCTAGGCAGCTGTGATACAGACTGGGGCAGGGTGCTCAAACTTTATTCCCCTTCTCTTATGGTTCTTATTGTTCTGCCTTCTTTACTCTAAAAGGATATATAACAAGGTTCCTACCGCAATGGTGGCTTGTTAAGACATGGGCTCTTAGCAGTAAATATTACTGCTCATACTTGAGACTCACAGCTTGCGGATGTGTGAGTTGGTTTTCTTTTTAAAATGAACACACTGTTTATTCAACATCCTAGGTATTGATTGCCTGTGTAGTAGATAGTAGGCAGGTGGTTTGTCTTTAGATTACAACAGAGAAAAGGAGAGATGATTCTCACCTTAATAAAACTTCTATCTTAAAACTGCTCGCACCACTCCTCAAAAACTTGATGTAGTCAAGGTTCCTCTTTTCCTTTCACCATAAATCCATGGAATGTGTGGATTTTTCCTGTGAAAGTTTTCTGATTCATTTCTAATTCTCCTGTTCTACTAGTTCAAGCTCTCCTCCCTTCAAACTTAGGTTATTAAAACACCTTCCTTAAAGGTTCTTTCTTCTTTCAACAAATATTTCATTGCATCTCAGGTAGATGCACTGATTCCTCTTTCTAAAGTTTGCTCCATTTTTTCTCTGGTCCATCTTGTGTAGTAAAAATAGTATTCTTCTCTATCATTGGATCCTTTAGAGGTTTGGTCCTGGAGTAATAACACTGCCTACATTAAAGCTGACCATGACACAGAGGATCTCAGGAGTATTTATGAGATCATGCCATTTTGAGAAAGAACAGCTTGAGTTAACCTGAAATATGATGTGGCTTGGATGGATTGTGTCCTGAGCTTATCCTGGGGTGAGGAGAAAGCTGAAACCTAGAAAATACGGAAGGCAGATGTGTTCATTCTGAGCCATGGGGCCTGCCACTCTGGAAAGATGCCTGGTGATCCATAAACACTTATTAAGTGATTGTGCCCACTGCTTCTCGCGTGAGAAGTCTGGCCATAGTGCTCAGCCCTGTTGCTACCATCAGGCTCAAACTTATACTTTAACCTCTTTCCTCCATCACTCATCCTCAGGCAGATTTGGCCTGATTGCTTTTGTGTTTTTGAGAATATTATGTTCCTTCCTACCCATGTGCCGGCGTGTGCAATGTCTCTTCCATGCCCATGTCTCCCTCATGCTCTAAAATACAACTCATAATGCCACAGAGTGTGTTCTTTAGTGATATTTTCTCCTATGGCCTCCACTGACCACTTCCCTTCCTGTATGTAAGTCATTCATCAGGTAATGGGGGAGATGTGGGCTTGGGGTTAGACTGCTGGGTTTTATTTCAAAATCTACGTATTTACTGGCTTTGTTATATTGGGCGAGTTAATTTGCTCACTATTTCTCTAAGTACAGTGGGGTAAGCTTTACTTGCCTAATAAAGTGTGTGTGTGTGTGTGTGTGTGTGTGTGTGTGTGTGTGTGTGTGTGTTACAGAGGACTCACTGACTCGCCTGGAGCACTCTACCTGTAAGCTACATTCCTAGCCCGATTTTATTTTTCTTTTGAGAAAAGGTCTCCCTGTGGTGCCCAGGCTGGCCCTGAATTTGTGACCATCCTGCCTCAACTTCCCAAGTAGCTGGGACTGCAGGCATGCCCCCACATGCCCAATGGCATCACAGTGCTTTTCACAGTCTTGATATGCACCTTAATCAGATCTTGGGGATATTTGTGTCTTTGCCTTTCTGAATATAGAGGGATCCTCACTTACAGTGGTTCAACTTACAATCTGTCAACTCCACGCTGGTGTGAATACACACCTCTCAAGCCTTTCTGTCTTTCACTTTCAGCACAGAGTTTAAAGATTACACAAGATATTCCAACACTATTATAAAAATAAAAAGCCTGTGCATGAAATGCTTTTGCCCAGCTGCTGCAGATGTAAGTATCCTGAACACAGGTGAGGTAGATGAGGCTGAGTACCACGTTCTGTAGGCTGAACGCGCTGTTTTCCATCACACCCAGTTCAGGATACATAAAAGTGTCCAGTAAATACCTAGTGGCACCGTTTATATATTGGACAGTTCCTGGCAACACATAACATAATTATCTCAGGCAATGCTACAGGGCCTGTCTGAGCATACCGTTTATTTTCACTACTGTCCATTACCTGTCCCTCCTCTACCCTGCACTCCTGGCCCCGGGCCCTCCTACTTCATGTGAGAACTCGCCGAAGGCTCGGGATTATTTTGAATTCCTCCCAACCTGTCCCTTTTCCGTATGCCCTGCCCTGCCCTCCACTCTGCTGCGACAGCCGCTCTGCTGCACTGTCGAGCCAGAGGGCCCAGCTCTCGCTTACCCCTCCTGCCCTGCCAGGTGAGCCCCCAGAACAGCATTTGTCATCCTGTCCTCCCGCTCTGCTCATTGACTTACCTAATAAAGTCCACACTCCCCAGAACAGTCTTCAAGGCTCTTCATAAATCTCTTGTCACCTTTCCTGGCAACATGTAAATTTTATTTGGCTCCGTGTACTGTACTCAGTTGTAGTCTGGAAATCAGATTCATTTGTCTGCCTGAAACAGTCTTCTCGTTTCCTCTTCATCGTTTGGGTTCTGCCCTTTTCCTCACTTATAATACACTTTCTTGTTCCCCCATCAATGAAAATCAGGATAAAATTCTGTTTTCTTCCTCCACCAGCCAGCAATGACCTACATGTTCTCCTAAACTCAACAATAGAAGCCTATCATTACTGTATTCTAGGCAATATGCCAGGGGTTCGGGTCACTGATAGGAACGAAGGGCAGTTTCTATTCTAAAGCAGCTCAGTGACATCCCTTTCTAATTCCTATAGCACTTATTAAAGCGTTCATTTTGCCTCCAACAACACATTGCTCAGCTTCTTATGCTCTCTTCTATTATTCATTTGGGCAGCTATGAAATTACTTTATGCTGATTAATTAATATGTAAATAATAGAAAATTATTGCTCATAGTTCTGGGGGGGGCTAATATGTCTAGGGTCAAGACATAGGCAGAGTCAGTATTTGGTGAGGGTTCACTCTCTGCTTCCGAGATGGTGTCTTTCTTTGTGCTTTGCCCTCAAATGAGAGAGGGGACAACGCAGCTCCCTTCAGCCTCTCTTATAGGGCATGTCTAAAGGGTCCTCATGAGTGACCAAGTCACCTACCAAATGACTTACTTTTCAGCACTATCATAGTTGGTATTAAGTTGCAATAATTTAATTTAGGATGGCAAACATTTGGACTATAGCACCAGTGGAGAACATTTTGATATAAGGAAGCTGATTCAGTAAGGCTAAGTGACTGCTCTAACTCATACGGTGGATAAAGATCTGCATGGTCCTTGCAGTTTTTAGAAAAGCAAGGTCAGACTGAGTGTGAGTGTGTGTGTGTGTGTGTGTGTGTGTGTGTGTGTGTGTGTGTGTGGTACCCACGGCTTTTGCAAAGTCACTAAGTTGCTGAGGTGAGCTGGAACTTGCAGTCCTCCTGCCTCATCCCTGAGGCCCAGCCTCAGATTGACATTTTATTGGTTATCCTAACAGTACCTATGAGACTACATGCTGAATTTGAACTTGTAAAATGAAAAGTTCTGACTTTTGCATATTGACTTTAGTTTTTGCTTTTGCAACTTTTACAGCCAGATTTATTCATCTACAGATCACTGCAGTTTTAAAAACCTACTATCACCCAAACATCTCCATTATATGGATAACTTGAGAAATGCCACAGCCGGAGAGGTTTTGAAATGGTGAACATTTTCAGAAATAAATGTGTGCATTACACCAGTGTTGGTGGTGTAATGCAGCTTGGCTCTTGGGCACTTATACTAGAATTTTAATAACAAGCAGAGAAAAATACCTGACTTAATTTTCAGTTCTCAAATAGGGAAAGTTTGTGCATTTGCAATAAGATACTTTTCGGGTGTTACTGACATAGGCAAAGGCAGAGTGGGCATATTTTCCTAAAAAAGGAACCATTTTCAAAACCCAACAAACACAAGCTCTACCTACAAAACAAAATCTTTGCCCTCTTCATTTGAGAGGAAGCCCTCAATAGAAATGGGTCCTCATTGGGGTTCATAAGTGTTTAACACACAATGATGTTAAACTTACGTATCTTTTCTCTTTATATTCAGAGTAATTTTTCTTCAAAGATACATAATGCCATTTGGCTCTGTCCTTCTTCGTATTTATTTTGAAAGGTTAGCTTTATTTTACGGCCATAGATCTGCTTATAAGTAGTTTACTACTTATAAAGCTTTAGTATTTAGATGAATTTGTGAAAGAATTTCATGAGGGGATAAGCATGTAAGGAAAATGTCAGCAATACAGAGTAAAAGTAAGAAATAGCTGACCAGGGTTTTTTATTACCATTACCATAACTTGTACCCTTTCTGCACCATTTTCACCCGACATTAATTCTCATGGGTTCAAAAGATATTCTATGTGCCTATGTGTTGCAAAGCTGCTTTCAATTATTAATAAAACAAGCAAATATTCAATAAGATGCACTGTGTGTGATACAAGACTAAAGAAGCTTGCAAATCTGCTTGGTTTTATTTCTCCATCTTGTAGGTAATTGTCTAAAACTCAAACAAAAATTCCCTGTCTGCTTAAACTGGAGCTATACAGTTAGTGGTGTGTCCATGTGCCCCTCGTTCTCCACGGGTGGAGAACATCTGAGCCAGTGGCATGTCCCCATCCCTTATCCAAAGCTGTGGTTTGTAGTGCATGCTGACAGAGTGGAGTGGATACTCCCACTGGAGTCAGTTTCAAGCTGCCAAGGCAGCATCAAGATGTTTTGCAGATTAGGTCAGGAAGTACATTTTTTTTTTTTTAAGGAAAGAAAGGTTTATTTAGCTTACAGAGGAAGTACATTTAGAATGGCCACGTTGACACTTCTACATGAGCAGAATGCTAGGCTATTGTGGGGTGTTTTTAAAAGGCTACTTTTCTAAATCATATTTAGATCTCAGACTGACTTTCTGAAGGGAAGTGGCACCAATACACCCCCAGTTATTGCCCCTTTAGTTGAGTATAATGTTCTTGGGGTTGGGAGTGTTACTCAGCAGTAGGTGACAAGGGCTTGGTCACAATCGGAGCTGACCATTGACTTCAAGCTGAGGTATTCAAGGTTATATATATGTGTATGTTCTTTTAAATGGAAATACACTCAGTAATTTCTAATTTCAAAAGTACAATAGGTGTGAGAAGTCTGTCACACTAGTCCATTTGCCATCAAATTTTCTTTCCTGGAGACAAACCATCTTGTCAGTTTATTGAGTAATTGTACAAAGCTGTTTTAGGCAAATGTGTGCATTCTATTCTTTTACCCCTCCTTTTCAAAGCAGAAGCAGTAGCATATTATGCATAGTGTTTTGCAGCTTGGTGTTTGATTGCTAATAGAAATTGAAAAATGTTTTACTTTTATACAGGAAGACCCTCCTTACACTCTTTTACATCTGAGTAAAGGCTATGTTTAATAATAATAATAATAATAATAATAATTTGTCCAAACCTTCTCCTGTTGATGTACACCTGTCTAGCTTGTTGGTTTTCATTTGCTTACATACACAGAGTTCCTGATACAGTGTTTTGTGTATGTGCAGTTTATCTATGCATCCATGCATATAATCTTAAATGCATTCTCAGATTAATTTCTAGAAATGTAATTTCAGTTTCATAGGGTTTATACACTTTTAATTTTTTTGTGTGTGTGTGGCACTGGGGATTGAACTCAGGACCTTGCACTTGCCAGCCAGGCTCTTATGCCACTGAGCTAAATTCCCAGCCCTAATTCTTATTTTTTGCTCTTGCCAAATTGCTTTCCATAAAAGTGGAAGAGATTTAGTTTGTCCAATCCTTTCACCCACAAGTGTGTTATCCATTTGGATCTTTGCCAATCCAAAATGTGAAATGTATTTGGATGATTTTGATTTATATTCCCAGAGTCTGAGAGAGATTGATTCTTTATGTTTTATCTAAATGTAGTTTCTTTTCTATGAGATATCTACACATTTCCTTTATTTGTGTTTTAAAGGGACATTTGTATTGTAAATGATACAGATAGGCTATGGATCCAAAATTTTTACACATGGGAATCTCAGGTTTTCAGGGCTATCTAGTAACTACTTCTGGTTTTCACAGGTCTGATATGACAGATTTAGTATCAAATTCTTATATGTTTATTTATCTTTCTGGACTCAAGTTCCATTTATGTCTGTGTGTATGATGACACTACAATTCAGTATTGCAATTAATAATCAAAGCTTTAGTCAATGTTTCAATAACTGGAAGGTCTAGTTCTCTAGATATTTTTGTAAACTTTTCCTGGTTCTTTTTCACATGAACTTTGGCACCAACTTATCTTCTTCCAAAAATTCCTTGACTGATATTTTAGTATCACATAATACTTAGAGGAGAGCTGAAAGAACATGGCCATCATTGCCATTTTTTTGTTTTTGTTTTGTGTTCTTTGTGTTATTTTACCTCAAAATGTTGTGTGCTTATCTGTTTAAGTCTTTTCTGTCTTTTAATAGTTTTTAAGGTTTCAACCTATAGTATGTGCTCATTTGTGTTAAATTCATCCCCAAGTATTTATTTTTATGTCTCCTTTAGGAAAGCCATGTTTCTGTTGAAGCTTGAGTCACCTGACAGTGCTTGAATTCCATAGCTGTGAAAAGAATAGAAAGCTGTCTTCTTTAAAAAACATACAGAGCTTAAGTCCCTGCTGACTTTTGGATATAAATCAGTTGGAAATAAATAAAGTGGGGCATAATCTTCCTGTTCAATAAGAGTAAGTTTATATACTCTATTGAACTGAAAATGGATATAAATAAATATCAGTTAGCTTTATCATCCTAAAAATTTAAGAGGTAAGATAAATTTCTATTTGTCTCATCAGAATGAGTTAGTTAACTGGGTTAAATCAGTTTCATCATTAAAGTTTGTGTCTTTTCTCCCTTAAAAAGTCACCAAGTAAGCAGCTATTAGAACCCATAAGTTAAGATGGCTATGGCAGTACATGCCTGTAATTCCAGCATCCAGGAGGCCAAGGGAGGAGGACTGTAGAGTTGAAGCCAGCCCGAAGTGTGTAGTGAATGCAAGGCCAGCCTGGACCACAGAGGAAGACCTTGTCTTACCTTCCTCTCTCCAAAACCCCCAAACAATGACAGTGAACATACAGTTTAAATCACATGCATCTGTGATATCTTAAGATACAGAAGGGCCAGTGTGAACTGAGTGCTGCTTGCCGAGCATGTGTTGGACCCTGGGTCCCACCTACAACCCTATAGAAGAAAGAAAGGAAAAAGGAAAGGAAGGGGAAGGGAGGGGAGGGGAAGGGAGGGAAGGAGAGGGGAGGGAAGGGAAGGGAAGGGAAGGGGAGGGGAGGGGAGGGGAGGGAAGAGCAAGGCACAAGGGAAAAAGCTAATGGTCTCTGATGCTCCAGCACAGCCATGGGATTCTACTGGTTCTTGATGGTGCTGCTTCTGGTCAGCCCTGACCCTGGTGAGCATGTAAGCATCCTACGCCTGGTCCCACTGCGTTGCCATGGAGGTCACAGCTCCTGCAATTCTGTTCATAGCATCCCTCCAGTAATGCTTCTTCTGACCAGGTTCACCAGACTCCTTAAGTATAATCGACCAGCATTTTTTTTCCCCCTTGGTCCTAGCCATTCCATCAGTTCTAGCAAAGAGTTTATTAAATCAGTTCATACTTTATAAAACTGTGCATCCCATTTGGACGCCAATGACAGCACCTTGCGGACACTGTCGATGACAGACAGAAGTTAATGCACACAGGAGAAGGACTCCTAAATCACACTGTGCATTTTGTATTCTCAGTCAAAAGAAAAGAAGAATTTCATTCCTCCACACCGTCTTTCCCCGTGTCTCAGGAGCCTGACACCTTCCTCAATCACCTAGCTAATGTGCGGAAAGAATGAAAACTCTTTGAGAAATCAGTGACCCGGAAAGTTAAAAACCAAAAATTATGAAGCATCCAATGGCATGCTACTTATCATTCCCCTTCTACATAAAATCCGCCACTCACAGCTTCTGTAGAGCGGCTATATATCAAAAGGCCCTGTGACTGGGTGGTGGATGTGATTTTATACTGTAGATACCAGTGAGGGCTAAATTTTAGACACAGAGCAGCCAAACTGCAGCCCCAAATCCCACTAACTTATCACAAAGCACCAACATCACAATTATCCCTGTATAGGTGACGCTCAGCTGCTGCGGTGATTTTGGCTCATGTATCATAGGTTTGCCACCGCTGGTACATGCATAATTACATATAAACTATTTTATTATACAACTATGATTTGCTTATTAAAAAGCCTTAAAAAAACAGAGAAAAATAGAACCAATCTGTGATTCATTTATGCTCTGAGCACAATCACTCTTTTGAACATCATTTTATACACTAGATTTAAAATTTTCATCCTGTATAACTTACTAAAACATTTCTCTAATCTCTTTTAGTTGTGAATAATTTTCAAATAAAGTAGAGAAAGGAACAGAGTACATTTCCCCACCTAATTAGCTGCACCAGACGGCAGGACTCAGCGGTAAGCGTGCAGCTTTTGGGTCAGATGCGGATTCCTTGGCTGCATCTGCATCTGTCTCTCCTACACGGTCTTCCCTCTTGTTCCTACAGACTGAACTGCTTCTTCTACCTGAGTACATGTCCTCTTAGCATGAATATGGCATTTGCTTTTCTCTCTTGAATTTAGTAAGGTAGCTCTTGCTAATGTGATGTCAGCGGAGTGTGAAAATTCCAGCTTTTATCTTAGAAGTGACCATCTATTATTTGATACTGAAAACAATTATATTAGTTAGGATTAAATAAAGCAGTAAGTGATTTAGAACCACCTCCTTCCTCCAAATTAACAGACTTAAACACGCTTAAAAGTTGGGCTCATGAAAGTCCACAATTTGCAGTCCTGGGAAAATAAGACATTTCAAAAAGTCTTAGAAGATGGAGGATTTTTGCAGCTTTCCATCCCCCCACCCCAGGAACGTATTCTTGTCTCTGAGACCAACAGGGCTGCCTGAGCTCTGGCGTTTGTGTGTGCAGTGCCAGCTGACGGAAATCAGGAAGAATGAAGGAATGAAACAAGCCAATGCTACAAGCCCACGGTTCACCCCCAGACTCAAGGAGATGGAGACCGCTTTCATCAGCGTAGGCTATTCTCGGCGCATCCGGGGCTGTTCACCTTCTCCAAGAAAATCAGGGCTCTATTAGTAATAAAGGAGCAAGAATGGCTGAAAGATCCATTTCCATGACCTTCATCTGCCACAATGGCAGAGAGCTTTGGTTTTGTGACATGATCAGTATAACATGGTGACAGTAACACCCAGCACTTAGGGCATCAAATGAGATTCCACTGGAAAAGGACTTGCAGGACGTAAAGCCTTTGCAGGTTGTGTGACACATGGTCGTTATTGAGACAGTCATGGCTTCGTCGAGTTGATGTGACACAGTTGACCATACTGATCCTATGCCAAGAATTTTTAGATGATTTGCAGATAGGTGGCCACTGTATCTAACCCTGAAGTTAACGTTGCCCTCTCTACAACGTTTTACCTATGGCACAGCTCAGGATCTTGTGTGTATACTTAGAAGTGTAATCACTGAGTCAGGCAATGTTAATGGAATAAATTGTGATCCCTCTGGGACAGTAGAGAAGTTTCACATAAATCAGGGAGTCAAATTCTCCTTACATATGCACAGGCAATTATATACATTTGCACATAAAGGTTTTGGAATTTAGGGTGTCACGAATATACACGAACAGACTCAATTCTGAGACAGATTCATTTTGTCATGATTCTAAACTGCTTCCAACTACATAGAAATCAATATGAAATCAAAATGACCTACATTTTATACTATAAATGAAATCAAAATGTAGCATAAAACAAGCAGGTTTTGGAATTTTAAAGAAAACTGTAGACATGTAAGATACATTTATCTAAGAAGTAGATCTGAGATAGAACTAAAGAAAGGCTTTTAACTTAAAGCAAATACTTCTGTACTCCCGCGAAAGCATTTAGTTTTTAAATTGTATTGTCTATTTACATCAGACTGAGAAAATAAATGTCATTATTGTGCCCATTACACAGATGAAGGAAGTGAGGCACAGAGAAGTTAAATCTCTGTCCTTTACTGATGTACATGGGAACCCATGCAGATTGGCCCTGGAAATCATGGATGCCACACACAGTCTGTTTTGGTAAAACTGGCAAGAGGAATACCTCTTCTTTCAGATTTTATTATGAAATCAGAAGACTGCCTTCTGAGAAGCAGCTCATCCCATCTCTGACAGTAATCACTTGGGGCTTCATACAACACAAAGCTTGGCACAGGATCTAGCAGACAGGGGTTGGGCTAGTTTTCTCTTTTGGGTTTTGGAGTGTTGAGATGTGTGTGTGTGTGTGTGTGTTGTGATTATGTAAAGTTCTACATGGGCATGCACACACTGAGGACTAAAGGAAAAGGACAAGTCAGATCTGCCAGGACAAAACATGAAGGAGGTGGTGTTTTCACTGTGCTTCTCTCACACTTTATCTCGGCTCAACTCCCTCTCTGCCTTCCTGGGGTCCCCCTGTTCCTGGTTCCCCCTGTGTGTTTCTACTCCCGCCTGCCTCACCCCTGCCTGTGATGCAGAACTGAGCTATTGCCAAGCCTCAATGAATTTCCTTTTCCAAGGGATCTAAACAATGAATTTATTGATCATCGAAGATCTTAACAGAAATGAAGAAATGCACTGACTGCCCCCCCAGACTTATATGCATTTTGAGTTATAGTGGGTGGCGGCTTAATTTGTTAAAGTTAAAATTTTAGGCCTTGATGGAAACTGGAGGGCGAGGAGTAATTATTGGCAGGGATTTGCACCTCCCCTCGCACCAGCTGAACCTCTTCTGGTTCGTCAGGAAGAAAGAGAAAGGGATGAGGCAAGAGGAGGGGAGCGCAGGGGAAAGGAGGGGACTTGGCCAGCAGACGGTCATCCTGGCTTTGCTTAGGGGCCAGTTCTCCCATCCCGCTCTGCGGTGTTGGTGGTAATGACCAACGAGACATCCGTAGTCGGCTCTGCATGCTCATGTGGGCACATTCTCCTCATCCTGGTCACTTCCTCTGTCTCCATCCCGAAGTGGGGACATGGCGCAGACCCAGTGGCAGCAAGGGGCTACAGGTGCTTAAAATAGCCTTCGGTGAGCACCTGGCAGCGTCTCTGCCTACAAACACCTAGCACTGCATCTGCCGTGCCCTAAGCACGCACCACCTGCAGTATGCGTCACCAAGACCACTGACCTCTTCTGCGGCGGCACAGTGCGATTACAGGTGCTGGTGGAGGAGGACAAGCGGCTCAGTGTGAGCCATTTGCGTAAGGTCACAAACAGTAAATGCAGGGGCTTGTGTGCAACCCTGGGGCCTTTTCCCAAAGGCTGTTTATATTTTTTCTGCTTAGCTTCTGGCCTCACCTCCTAAGTAGAGACAGAGCAACTACATTCCTCGCTCATTTTACTCCTATAACCTTCAGAGGAATGTTACACAGAGCTACACCTTCAAATGGACGTTGGGCCATACTGGGTTTAAAACAGTTTTTCATGAACCCTGAAAACATTTCTTACAGTGAAATATCATGTTATCAAACTATCCAAGTAAAATGATAAAAATGGCCTCTATTCGTGGAAAACATTCGAAGCGTGTGGGTAGTTCACAAAAGTTCAGGTCACACTTTAGAGAAGCCTGCAGGGTCTTGTGGAGAAGATGCCCACGCAGGCAGGAAATGCAGAAATCTAAATATCAAGGAGTCGTAGAACAAGACATGCTTCATAGCTCCTGCGCGCTTTGCAGCCTGATTTTCTCCCACAGCCACTCTCGTATTCTCCCGTCCTATGCTATCAGACCCCTTGCAAGAGCCCTGAGACAGGAAACTGGAGCAGAGGCAGAGTGATTAGTGTCCTTCTGAAAGAACAGAACGCAAAGTGCAGATTGTTTTAAAACTACGCTTTGAAAGCTTTAACTTTTTGGTTCATTATTTCACGTACAGTTACCCCTAAGGAAATAATTATTGACAGTCACAATGATTAAATCAAATACCGTTATTTTCAATATTGCTTATACACCCAATATCTTGGGACAAACATAAACTAAATTTTGAATCACTGAATATCAGTAATTATATTTGAACATTTGGATGGTTAAATAGTTAGTTCCAACAGTGGAATACTGTGTAAGCATTTGAAAAATTACATTTCAATATTTGATTAAATAGTTTATTTCAGTAATGCAGCCATCTAATACATAAAATAATCTTTTGCCACACTACTTCCAGTGAATAAGGTAGTCTGTGTTATATGATCTCATATTTGAAAAAATATATGATATGTGTACATGTAAGCATAAAAAAATACTGTAAGAGGCATAGAACAAGTGTAAATTTAAAAGATGTACATGGTAGTTATCTTTGGGAATTAAGGTTTCATGAAAATTTTTCCTTCTTTTGATTATGAACATTTTCTTATTTTTCTATACTGATTATATATCATTTATGTCCCAGGAGAAGAAATATTGAAAAGAAGAACAGTAAAAAGTATAGAAAAGATCCCTTACATGGAAATCATGTAACAGAGTGAACAGGCTGCTCCTCTGCTCTGTACAGGTGCATTTTAGAAGTCTATTATTTATTTTGTGCTAACAAAAGACATTTTTTCCCCTACAGTTCCTGCCTACTCAGGATTGTAATGACCATGGCTGAACTGACTGTGGCTGGAAGGTACAATTATCATGTTCTAAGCCAAGGCAGAATCACATTCTTATCCTTGAATAAAAGGAAATAGTCATTTTAGAAACCACTAAAATGGCATGAACAGCAATAAATATAGATTCCCTTCTATGACCATCCCTAAGACACTAATATTTCAGGAGGTGAAGAGTCACCAAGTACCAACCAGGGACTGAACAGGGATTGCTGAGGGATGGGGGAGGTTTGACAGAGGGTGTCACTCTATGTATTCTTTTCATTAAATTGTAAACAATATGCGGTTCATATTTAAATAAAATATTTGAATAAAATCAAATATTTAAATAAATTGTAAACAATATGCTGTTAATATTTAAATTCAGAATTAAAAAATTATCCTTATTTTTTTCTGTCATCCCGCTATCTCTTCACCATGCTGATATCCAGAGTATCTATGAGCTCCATATTGCCAGGCATATGCATATCTACAAGTAAACAACATTGTAGAGGGACCAAGACAAATGGTTTATTAAATTTAATGCCTGATACAGAATTTTAGGTTTGTGGTCTTCAACTCAAATTTAATATTTTGGGGTTTTGGTACTTATAAGCTTGACAAATCAACTTTCTGTTCTGGAGTTAAAGGCAAATAAAAAGCATTCAGAAAACGTCATGAACATCAAATGTCAATTGCAACACAAGATTCTGATACAACTGCAAGCAAATCTGAAACATATGGATCGCATTTTCCTTGCAATAGTCTAGCGTTTGGAAGGAAAAGTCTGTGTAGCAATGTGTTATAGCTTGTCAGAAACCCCCAAAATTGAAAAATATTTATTTATTTAGATTTAGAAATGGGATAACCATTTTGCACCCCCAAGAAACATAATTAAGCACCAAATTCCACTCAACCCTGTGTGGTACCAGAGCCTGAAAGAGTGGATCCTCCTTTTTCAGTTGTAATGAACTACTTCATATGTGGAAAGTATGGAATCTAATCAGTGGAGGAGCCAAGAAGTTCCTTCCTGGGACTCTAAGTACCGCATGTAATCAGCATCAACTTCTCTCCATATCCTCTGCAATAAACATACATTCTAAGTAAACACGATGTGAAGACCCAAACAACTGTACCACCTAAGTAAAAATTGGGAGCCTGTTATGGAAGCTGAGCCTCCCGACAATCTCCCCATCCAACATAAATTCCTGAGTCTCCACTGAGTTAAATACTCAGAAACACTTAGGGTCTCCTCTAATTTTGTTTTGTTATTTTTGAATGGCGTCTCACACCTTTGTCCTAGGTTTGATTTAGCTGAAGTTCCATCGAGGAGCTCTGTGTCCCAGCTGTTCACACCTGGTTAGAGGACAGTTTTGTTGCTATGGCTCTCTGCTCTTCGGTTGTTATCTGTGGAGGTGTCCTTCACAAACTCAGAAAGACCTCTTTCTGGTTAGAAGGCTTTTCCAATTAGCAACCCAATCAAGTGAATTAGGTTAAGACCTCGTCTTTGGCCTTTCTTAAAAAGTAACATCATCATAAACACACACAAAACAAAAATCTGTAAAGTTTTGGTCCAGGCCCTCTTGGCGTTGCATCTTGGTTTTGCCTCTTACTGGGTATATAAACTGGAACAATTACCTTAAATTCTGGATCTCATCTTCTTGTTTTGTAAATACAGAGATACTGGTATTTTCTGTATTGAGTTATTTCAAGAATTAATGAAATAGAGTAAACTGTTTACCTATCAGACTGCTTGGTGTGTACTAGAAGTTCAATCCCTTGCTATATCTCCTAATATCCTAATAAATATATTCTATGTGTTTTTATTCAGATCATGAAAACATCGAGCAAATAATAAAAAATAAATAAAAATCGATCAAGTAATCTTAAACAACATCCACTGTCTGTAAAAATTCTCCAATTTCCGATACCTAAGACTAGAGAGAGGAATTATAAAACACATATGCTGAAATTATGACCAGTATTCTGGTTTTATGCAACAAATTAAGAAACTCCTAAAGGACAGAGGAAATGAAAAAAATTCTTTGTCTTTCTAAAATCATTAAGTATTTTCAGAGGAGATATAAATCCAATCAGAATTTTATAAGGAAGAGAGATGTCTTATTTTTTCCACACTCTACATATAAAATATATATTTGTTTTTCCAAGATCCTAAATACATTAAAACATTTACAGATGCTAGCTCTTTCCCCTTTTACAGATACTACAAACTTGCTCAAAGGATATTTGCCATGAGCAGGCTTTGGGGACCAAGTTAAAGAAAAAATTAGCCAAGAGAAAGCGATGATTCTGATTAAGTAAATTCCATTGAACTCTTTCTAGTAAGCATTATTCAGGTCATGAATGCTAATTTGTCCTGCAGGGGGCTGTGGGTAATTGCCCAGAAAAACTATCAGCTTTATTGAGTCGCTACAAAACAGTATTACTGAATGGTACATTGTAAAGGAAGACAACCTTGATATGTACTCAACAGAAGAGGGTATTTTTCTTTCCCCAACTGAGAAGATTTCATAGCCTAGATAGGCAGGATAATAAATGGCGTTTTGCTTAGAAACATAAAGCCACATCAGTGTCACTTCCTGTTTAATAGTCAAATAAAATTCCTGACATGCAAAGTCTTGTATCTGAAAAGTGCCACCAAGATACCCAAACAATTTGAGCTTTCTGCATATTGAAAATTGTGTAGAATCAGAACCATCTTAAAAATGAAGCAAATGTGGCGGGCCGCATTCCAGCGGCTACACAGAACTGCTGACATGACTAAAATCTAGATAATTTAGTCCCATATGGGAATCCGTACCACAATTATATTGTCCCTGCTCCGACACAGCCCTGATTTTGCACTCCTTCAAGCCTGGCTTTTTATAATTTTAATTCCCTTCACCAATAAAGCAATTTGCATTCACATAGGCTTCCTAGCTAAGTAAGAAAAAAGAAGAAATCTGCTACATGACCTTGGTCTTTTTACAGTTGATTACGAGGAAACAAACTCTTCAACTAACCCATTCTTTCATCGTTTTTTTTTTTTTTTAATTGATGTGAAACATCGTACTATAAACTGCAGAAGGCTACACACCGCAGGCTGGGGGCTCACACAATAAAATGTGTTTCGAATCTCCTCATTTGCTCATTTAGTGTGATGAGGTAAAACCCATCTTCCACTTGCCCAAGTGTATATCACGGACAACACTCAGATGATGAAGAGACAGTGTTCTTAGGAAAAACAAAACAGAAGATGAAAGAAAAGAAAAGAAGCTATTATAAAATAGTGAAATCTAAAAAGGTGGGGTTTTTTTTTCAACTTCCCACCTTTTACTGAAATAATTTGCAAAATGTGCTTACTGGATTCACTCATGCCTATCCTGATGCTTCATAAATGCTTAATAGAAAATAATAATTTCCTGAACATTTTATTTCACATAGTGCTAATGTAAGATACATTCACAGGAGATGTGTTCTCCTCTTTTGACTCACCTTGCTTACCTGAAAAGACAAAGCAGCTCAATAAGAAACATGTGGAAAGTATAGTCCAATCAACAATTAAACTCTGATGGAAAAAGTCAGATTACTATTAAAAAGCTCCTTGGCCCCCGCCTTCCCGTCCATGAAGAAAACAGAGGTGCAACTTCCCTCTAATTAGTAACAATGATAGTTTTAGAGAGCTAGACTATTAAAGAAGCAATCCTAAACATTTTTAATCACTTGTATATTGAAAAGTCTTTGGTCTTCTTTAGCTGTTGTAATTGTAAGGAAGAAAAATGTCCCCAAGGTACTGGTGGCATTTTGATTGTCTTTGATTATTATTACTTTTGGAAGGTTTTATATTACAATGACCAAGTAACAGTACAGTACCTCGTTATAGTTAACTGAAATTTTTTTCTGTTTCTTGGTGCTGGAAATCAAAACTCATGACCTTGCACCTGCCAGGTGGGTGCTATGCTGCTGAGCTATATCTCCAGCCCTCACTGTTATTATTTCATACTGTTTTTGGAACAATATAAATTTCAGTTTGAGAGATAATAAGAAATTTTGCTTATTAGAATTTTTCCCCAAGATCAAGAAATAACTTCATCTAATCTTTGTTTAGCATTTACTTACAGCATAAAGATATAGTTGAAATGTGAAGACTTTGATGGTATTCTGAGTTAATATGATTAAGCTGGCAGGGCATGCTCTTCATTTACTTGTGAAAACTTGTGCGAACTTGTAGATTTTCACATATTAACCCAAAAAGACTATTTTTCCTTGTCAACTTTTTTTTTTAAAGGGGCCTGTGAAAGGTACTTCCTATGAAAAAAGACAGCTCAATAATGGAGAGTTCAGACTGTGCATGTGTACTAATCATGAAATACTCCCAAGTAGTTTTCATTCCTTCTGTACCCTGACAATGACAAAAGGGACCCAGCCAGGCTCCACCTTCCCCAGGGCATTAAGAACAGCCCTCGGTTCTCTCTGTAACTGTAACCTATGTTTATTAACAGCATTTCAGTGAATTTTTTTAAAAAAATCAATACTATCACCAATGCATAACTTTTCTCTTTCTAGCCTTGAGAACTTAAAATTGTTTTTTATCATGGCTCATTTTAAGGGAAAATGAGCACCATATGTATTTCATACATAATATTAAAGAACCTGAAAAAGTGTGTTTGTCAGATTAACGCCTCTGGTTCTAATAATAAGTTTTGTTTTTCAGGCTTCTTTTCATTACTTACCTAGGGCCTAATCTAACATCCCTACCCTGAAAAAAAAATATTCCCTCTACTCTCTGAAATTGGGCCACTGGGGTGCTTGCGTGCTCCTCTCAAATTTGTTTTAAACTGGAGGATGTGCACCTGAGAAATACTGTCATTATCTTCAGCGTTACACAGTTAGCTCTGTAAGCAATAATTATTAACATGAATGTTAGCTCAGTCTAATTTAGTTCATTAGCAGAATAACTCCTTTGATTTCTAAAGAGGCATCATGACACTAACCAGTGGGTGGGGCCAGCCTGTTTGTTACCATCACTCATTTAACCTTTCCGCCTTACAGCAGTGTTTGTGGGATGAGCATGAACTAAATATATAGCAGAACTGTGCAAACTTTGCATTTGGGGCTTGATTGTCTTTGGCGGAAGCCTTGGAGGAGTCCTTCCTACTGTTGTCCTGGACTTACGTCTGTTGGGCAGACTTATGAGGATTATGCAAGCTGCCTCTTGCAGGTATCTCTCCAAGCCCTCACACGCCATTGAAAGCCACCGCTGTCTGAACAAGCTGCTCTTTTATGCACACAGGGAAGGCTGGTGTGGACAATTCAGCAGAGAGCCTGCCAGCCACTGCAAGACAGGGGGGTACTTCAGCTTCTGCCAGTGCCTGGTAATCCATCTGCTCTACATACAGATGGAAAATAGAGTTTTGTTACTTGAACTAGTTCTTTGGGCCCTGTGTGAAGGGGTCTTTTCTCCTTTTTGTTATTTTAACAGTTTTTAACATCATACCTCTTCTTGTTAGGAATCTGGTTCCATGATTTTTGCCACAATACAGGCAGCCACTAGATTTTACAGTAAATGCATAGGAACTGTCTGTCCAATTGCTGCAGACACCACATCAGTTATAAAGTATGCATTTGAGTAGGGCAGAAGGTCAAGCCAGTGGATGGCTGCAGACAGAGGGAAAAAGGAATGTGCCTGAAAGCAGGTTTTTGCCATGTCACTTACGTATATTTTGCTAAGTGATTCCTATGAAAGAAAGATAATGCACCTTGAGAAGACTATGAGCTACACTGTCACCAAGAGTAAAAGCCAAGGCCACCAGGCCCTAGATGCTGGTATGGGTGTCAGAATTACTGGCAGCCCTTTGGTTCTGCCAGGCTTTGCACATTGATCTCCTATTCCTTTTGGCAGTTGAAGTATCCCATTACTCTAGATCTTAATCATTCTGAAACACAGGGATTTGATATGAAAGGAATGTGGCAGTGGTTGAAAGAAAGGATGAAGCAGGGCAACTTTAATCAAAACGTGAATTTAGTATGAGAGAGGGAAAGAGGAGGTATCGGATCACCCACATTAAAAGGTAGGTGAACTACAGCAGGAATGGGGCCACAATTTTAGGACCTGAACCTAAAGGAAAGGTTAATGGGCGGGAACTTTTGGAGCTTTGTTATTCAGACTAAGTCCTTGTTAGGGCTTCTATCTAGAGGTCCTGCCAAAGCCTCAAGTACTCATAGGCTGGGCTTTAGGGAGGTGGCTGGACCATAGGTGCATGAGGTTGGATTAGGGTATGTGATACTGGGATTAAGAGTGTGTGATAACTAATTTGGTTTAACATATTTCTGGGTGTGGGTGATAGGAAGGCCTATTCTGGGTGTGGGTGGTGTCACCCAAAAGGCTTTCAGCCTGGACTGAATATAAAGGGAAGTCTGCCGCCATTGCTTGCTGCTGCTGCTGCCTGCTGCCTACCTTGCTCTGGACTGTTTCTCCTTTTCTATGCCGCCCTGCCTTGAGCCCCGCTGACTGTGAACTGAAACCTCCACAAACTGTGAGCTAAAATCAAGGTGTCCTCCTTTAATTTTAGGTGTTGGGTATTTTGTCTCAGCAACAAGAAAGTAACTAAGACAGTCCTGAAGATATTTTCAAAGTAATAATGAATTTTCTTGGTGAATATTTCACCTTCCAAAGTTTACATCAGAGGGATACCTGGAAGATAAACGGAGGAGGACGAGGGCTTCCAAAATTCCTTTCAAAGTGGTGGTATCCTCACTTGTGGCTCACACATTGCCTACCCTGTGTTTGTGAGAATGTTGGCAGGGCCAGACACTTAGTGGTAGTACCTGCATTTCCACCTCCAAGTCCTGTAGGGCTCCTTGCTAGCTTCAGTGCTCTCTAGGCACCATTTTGAAATTCGTAACAATTTTACCTCTGAACTTGGTTTTCCTATGTGAAAAAGATACATGTGTCATCCTTTGCTGCACCATTGGAATATAGCATTTGTGATGTTCCCTGAGCGAGAATGCTAATGGATTACAGAGCGGCCAGTCAGAGAGCCTCAAGTAAGTGCAAGAAAAGTATGTCTGAGAAAGGCCTCGTGATGATGACACAAGAGAGAACTGAAATATAAGGCAATAGGCGGCTCTGTTTCCTTTCAGCTTTCCTTACTCATCAGCATGATAGTGAAGATAGAACTTGCATGTATCAAGAAGTGAAATAAAAACAGCTGAGTTAGTTGTGTGCAGCATTTCCACCGTTCTGGCAAGAATAAAAGGCATATGCATATCCAAACCACAAACTATGAATTCTGTAATTTCAATGATTCCATGTCACTTAAGCGCTCACATTTGCGTATAAAATTGGCACCACACAATATAAAATTGAGTGCTAAAATTCATACTAATAGTTTATGATTTTTCTTAAATCCTCCTGCCTCAGCTTCCTATATAGCCGGCACTAAAAGCTTGTGCTACCATACTCAACACTTCTTGCTAATTATTCAGCTTTTGTCTCTATTGTTCTTCACTTTGTGATATATGCAGAACACTTCTCTCCTGCTGTGCTCCTAGGATTGGTCCCAGGACCCCTACGGAAGGTGACAGCCTTTTGTAAAATGGGGTAGTATTTGCACATATCCTATGCAGTCTTCTCCTATACTCTAAATCTTCTCTTAATATCTAATACATATAATGTGGATCCGGAGCTGGGGATATAGCTCAGTGGAATAAGCGCCTGCCTAGCAAATGCAGGGTCCTGAGTTCAATCCCCAGTACCGCCATATAATGTGGATCCTAGGTAAAATGTTTGGGAAAGACTGGACATTAAATAGCAAATAAACACTATGATGAGTCAAGGGAAAGTGGAGGAAAGTGAAAAGATTTTCTTTCTTTCTTTCTTTCTTTCTTTCTTTCTTTCTTTCTTTCTTTCTTTCTTTCTTTCTTTCTTTCCTTCCTTCCTTCCTTCCTTCCTTCCTTCCTTCCTTCCTTCCTTCCTTCCTTCTTTCTTTCTTCTCTCTTTCTTTCTTTCTTTTAATTGAACTCAGGGGTAGCTCTTCTGCTACTAAGCTATATTTTTTTATCTGGAGACAGGGTCTCAATAAATTTCCCAAGCTGGCCTTCAACTTGCAGTCCCTGTGTCACTGCCTCTGGACAAGCTGATTACAGACATGTGCCACTAGCCTGCATTCACTGCTCTTTGGACAACGCCCTACCCCCATTTTAATTTTGCTCTGAACCAAACAAACTATGTAGCTGGCTCTGAGAGTAGAAAATATTTCTATCTGAACAATGTAAACTGGGATGTATTCCTCGGTAGCATAAACTTTGTACCTTTCCTAAATTATTTGATCTCTGATATCTCAATGACAAGGAGAGTGAGCAGAGGAGGTCCTCCTTGGATGTAAGGAATTGAATCGGAGCAAACCTGTCAGTCCCATATCACTGTTCCACTCAACGTGGCTCTGTGGCTTGATGAATCCCTTTCTGGTTCTGACAAATGATACATGACCAGCTGCTCCTCCGTGCTGCCTCCCTCCCGAGGACAAGACAAATGGCCACTGCCTCACAGGGACCAGAGGACTGGCGAGGAGCACGTGGTCGATGAGGAGAATGTCACTTATTAGAGGCCAAGAAGCAATTTGTAAATGAATTAGTAAATGAACAATACCCTAGGGGCCCCAAAGAGTTAATCTGCTCTTAGAAGATGAGTGATTTACCCATCTGCACTGGTAAAATCAATCCCTTGTTAGAATTGCTTAATGTTAGCGTCACCTTGTCACACTTCCTATCAATATTAAGTCCGTCTTAAGAGGAGAAGATGCTGTGGGCGTCACTGCAGGACAGAATCTGTTCTCTTCTTCCCATGGGACTTCCATGGGACTCACCACACACTGACCAAATCAGTGCAAAACATCAACTGTGCCTTAAATACCAACTTATTAGAGAAGCAATACCTGGCCACACTCCCCAAAATAGCAACACTTTCATTCCCCTTCTTATGTATTATTTTTCTAAGGAATGTGTTCTCAGTATGTGGCTCAGAGTGACCTAGAATTCCAGGGCTCTAGGTACCCTCCTGCCTCAGCTTCCTATATAGCCGGCACTAAAAGCTTGTGCTACCATACTCAACACTTCTTGCTAATTATTCAGCTTTTGTCTCTATTGTTCTTCACTTTGTGATATATGCAGAACACTTCTCTCCTGCTGTGCTCCTGGGATTGGTCCCAGGAACCCTACGGAAGGTGATAGCCTTTTGTAAAATGGGATAGTATTTGCACATGTCCTATGCAGTCTTCTCCTATACTCTAAATCTTCTCTTAATATCTAATACATATAATGTGGATCCTAGGTAAAATGTTTGGGAAAGACTGGATTAATCTTTATTGCAGGACTTAACAGGGCCTTTGATAGATCTGGGGTTCACTGGTAGTCTCCAGGAGAGATATAGTACATGAGCCAGTTGGGCCATGGGAGATTTTTCTCCCCATTTAGAACAAGTGTACTTTGGAACACATTTCGGGAAATGTCAACTGATAATTTATTGACCTTACAGAATTTTAAAGGAGCCTTTTACCAGAGTAAATCCACCTCTTCCCTTCGTGTTTAATGTTTTCTGAGGAACCCTTTCTTGTTCTAATTAGAAAGGCTGTCCCACCCTGTCCTGCTCTTTCTGCTCTCATCACATTTTGGATTTCACATTAAAACAAGTTCACTCCTGACCTGTACTTGACACAAGCCCCATACTTTTGGTTGCTGTGTCCATTCTGATCTCTACATATCCTATAATTCTGTGCACTCACCAGACTGTTTCCTATAAACAGAGAGGTCCACATGGAATGGCCTTTGCATAATATTTAGGGCAATCTTGTGCATAATACGATGTCTGAAAATGATGTAATGACATTGATCCCATTTTAAAGAAAAAAGCTGTGGTAGATGTAAGAGAGTAAAAAGAAAACTCCAATTTTCTCAGTTCTAGGTCTCAGAATTCTCTTATTCTGACTGATGTTAATGCAAAAACAAAGAGAAAGCCTGGGGCCAGGGGTAGTGCTCAGTCATAGAGCTCTTGCTTAGTATACACAAGGTCCTGGGTTCAATCCCCAGCACCACTGAAAACTAAAACATAAAAGAGAGAGAAACATGCTTGATTTCGATGAGGGAACTAGAATACAAGCATTATTGCCATGTAGCACATTTTCAAAACAGAATGACTAAGACAGGATTTTAAGGTACAATAAGCCTTAGCAGAATTAATTTGCAATGAAGTCACATTGGAATTTCATGATAAAGATTCACATGTCTTTGTCTTATAAACAAAACAAAACAGAACAAAAAGCTGCTCATAGTTTGTGTCCTATATAGAAGTGAACAAGTACTATTACACTAGTATTTCTCTAATAAGGCATCACATCTGTCTTTAAATGTGCAACATTGCAACAGCGGTAAACTTTGGCCCTGGAGGCGGAGAACTATCTTCGCTACTTTCGCTGTCTTCCCAGGAAACAGCAGCGCCAGTCAGGCAATGGAGGCACCTCTAGTACAGAGGAATTTGAACCTGGCTTGAACATATTATCATTGACCTAGAAATATGTGACTTTGAGGTGTTCCTCTTTATATTTTTCTCTTTTGAAAGAGACTTAAATCAATAGTTTTTGGTGTCAAAGAGTTTCTTTGAGGAAGGGGCCAATTTTTCTTTAAGAAATTTGTTTTATCTTTTCCTTCAGTTAGAAAACATATGTAACAGAAAATGTATCAGGTTAGTCATTTTTAAGGTGACAGATACATTTACATTGTCCCGCACCACCACCGCCACCATCTGTTTCCAGAACGACTTCATCGCCAAACAGTCTCTGTAGTCATGAAACAACACCTCCCTACTTTTCTTTGTTCCTGGTCCTTGGATCTCCTACACTACTCTTTCTAGGAATTTGACTATGCTAGGTACCTCGTCTAAGTGGAATCAAACAATATTTGTCCTTTGTGTCTGTTTTATTCCACTTAGACTAGCGTCTTCAGAGTTCATCCATGTTGTAGCATGTGTCAGATTTTGAAGGTCAAATAATAGTCCATTGTAGGTATTTGCCAAAGTTCGTTTATCCCATTGAGCTACAGATGGAAGGATGCTAGTGGTCTGAACCTTTTGGCTATTATGAATAATGCTACCACTAACACTGGTGTACACATATCTGTTCAAGTCTCCACCGTTAATTCCTTTAGAATATACAGAAGTATATTGGAAGTAAATTGGAATTGTCAGGACATATGGTATTTCTATGTTTAAATGGTTTGTATTTTCTGACCTGGGGGTTGGACCCAGGTCACTCTACCACTGAGCTTCATTGCCTTTCATTTTTTATTTTGACACAGGGTCTTACTAAATTGCCCAGGCTGGTCTTGAACTTGCAGCCTTCCTGCCTTATCCTCCCCAATCCTGGGGATTGTAGGCACACACCAACACACTTGGCTCTCTGTTTCAATTTTTGAGAACCACTGTCCTCTTTCCATGCAGCCTCCACACGATTTCCTATTGTACAGGTTTCCAATTTTTCCACAGCTCTTCTAACACACGCTTCTCTTTGAGTAGTAACCATGTCTTCATGAAGAAACTTGCTTTCTTTTTCAGTTCATAAATATTTTTTTCCTCTTCATTCTGTGTGAAACACCAGCAATAAGCTTCCTAAGTGACTTATACCAGGTCGAGATCCTTTTGTTATTCTAAAAATAAATTATTCATTTTTCCCTAACTAGACCTATTAGTTTTTTTGAGAAAGTACATGTATTTATAAATAGAGATGATGCGTATGTATGTGTAAATCTGTTACTGTCATTCTCTTTGTGTTGCTACATTAACAACACTGACTGCTGCAAGAATAATGGATGTGAATATAAAACTGCTATCTGAATTATAAAAAAGGAAGGCCAGATCCTTTCTTCTGACACCCAATTTTGTAAGTATTTATAGCAGTAGTGGGCTTTTGTTTTGGAGCTGGCTAGTGATGGAATCAATATATCTCCTTTAACTTTTTTGCATTCAGGTTCACATCATGCCGCCTCACGTAAACTTCATAAATACCGATGCATCCTGTCTGTGGGGTTCTCACAAGGGCATAGATTCTAGGCTCAAATGATGAAACATTACCTTTGTTACAACCAACACCAGCAAGATGCGCCTACTAAATAAGACAAACAGGTGGCTCAATGTTTCATGATAATTTTAACCATTGGGTTCAAGTCCCATTCCCTCTTCTAAATTAACTGCAAGGAGATCCATCACCCAGGCCAATAACTGGCATGGCAGCTTCTGCGGACCCCACCATAGAGGCTCCCATGACCATGGGTGTGAATCATAGTATTTATGCTGCCTAAGGCACTGGCGGAGGAAAACACAACCTAGACCCAGCTGATTAAGCTGTAGCATAAAACAACACTTCAGTAGTCAGGAGCGTGACAGCCCACAATGGTTTATTGGACCAAAGAGTATAACACTGTAATTTACTTCTCTAATACATGTCATGTTCTCTCTTATTGTTTCCCCTTATGGAGTGAAATATGTACGAAAGAGATTGCTGTACAAGCTTCATGTGTTATGGCCCTCCAAAATTAGAGGGTAACAAACTGTCTTTATTATCCTGTGCCTTTGGTAAGCTGCCACAAATCAGAGAAACCACTGCAGGTGAGCACGGAGTGGTTTAAAAAGTCAAGGCAAACTAAAGACTTCATGTCTCTGCCTGAAGCTATTTTTGAACTACAGTACAGAGAGACACGATTATTATACTTCCTGGCCCTTCCTTTTTATTGTAAGTTCCTAACCAATTTTTTTTTCTTATTGACAGGAAACCAGGATTTATAAAGCCTGGCTCAATGCAAATATTTGAATGCTTAATTTTGTCCCCCTCCCCTAAACATAACAATATAAATTGAATAGTGTTTTGGTGAGTTTATTTTTCTTTTTAAACTGGAATGCATGGCTGTTCTCCAGCTGAAAATGGCACTAGTCACAGATAATTTAAAGAGAATAGCTTGCTTGTTTGTCAAGCAAACATGTGTAATCTGATGAAATTATTAATGTCATAGTGTTAACTCTCTTCGCATAAATACAGTTAACAGTGCTGACACTGCAATTATGCTCAAACGTTCAGGCTCTTTGCTTGTTCCTCAATCTGTCAGTCCAGGATGGGGCAGACAAATTGTGGTGGGCACTTGACAATGCACGAAAGAGATGTAAACCTCTTCTGATTAAACCTTGATGAAAGATTAAATGGTTCTGAATGCTTGCCAGATTCTTACGATAGGACATTTTTATCCAGTGGTAATAAAAAGTACTATTCAATAGAGGTCTTTACAAAAGTAGTATGAGGATATCACACACACACACACACACACACACACACACACACACACACACTGTATGTACATATGCATATGTTTGATACAGTAAGAACAGTGGCACTTTCCACTTTCAATACAAACTTTATATCAAGATATTTATACTGTGCAAACTGCCAGATTCTTGTAGTCATTTGTTCTGACAGGAAACACTACATATTCAAACATTACCCAATATTACTTTCTGCTGTCTTCAGTGCACCAGTAGTTGCTCAGAGCATCCCATTCAAAACAAGGATCCTTGCCTTCATCATGTATATTTTTTACTGAAATTTTTACCATATTTATACTAGCAGAGGCAACACAGAACAGCAATCTGGCATCTGCTTCACCTTTTCCCCTTTACATTTCGCTCACTCCTTTGCATTTTTGGTCTCAGGTCAACACTATAGCATTTCCTATGTCCAAGGAGTGTCCTAGCTACTTCATTTTGTTCATATCATTTAATTTTTTACTTAGACACAAACTAGTAATTTCTTTTGCAGATGGTAAAACCGAGTTACAGAAAATCTAGCTTGTTTTAAATCACATAGCTAATACAGATGGAACTAGGACTTGAATCCAGATACAGGCAACAGGAACTCATACCCTAAGAACTTGGAATCTGCTTTTGTCTTCGATGATAGACTATTAGAAAGCTTTTTTGTGCTATATGTTTAAACTTATTGTATCCTCTCAAATTCCCAACCTACCTACATAAAGAAATACTTGCAGGAACTTCATAAAATAATTATAATACTTATTTTAAAAATCCAAAGAATCACGGACTTGAAATCATTAGTGCTCATACTGAGAAGTACACAAAATGGAAAATTTCTTTAAATGAACCAACAAAGAAACCTCTTGCATTTCCACATTGTAGTGCCTGGAGCAAACACATTCATTAAAAGTACAAGGAAATGGGGGACCCAGAGGAGGTGAACTTGGCTACCTGGACCTTTTTGTTGACTTGCTGAGGGCAGATAAATTGAAATAATAAAGAAAACTGGCAGCTCCCTATTCTTGTTGCTACAGTTTGTTGCAAATTCAAAAGGAACCTACCTGACTCATTCCTGGCCCCTTTGTTCTCATTATATTTGTTTACAGAAATTGTGAGCCTGCGTTCCTTCTTTTCCATGATGGAAAACTTGTACATTCATAACGATAAAGGGGACAAGGCAAATCTACAATAGAAAAAAATACTGTTTTCTTCTTTTAATTGTATTTAACCATTTTTTTTCCCAGTTTGAAAGTTCATTACATTTATTTGTCATCAGGGTAATTATTTTACACTTGTTGCTAAGTGTGCTGCTTGCTTTCTGAGGAACAGAATCATTAAGTTCATTTCTAAGCTCTGTCTTCCAAATTCAATAAGCACTATAACATTTCTTTCCTTGTATGGGAATTCTAAGGTCTTTTTTTTTTTTTCCTCAACAGCTTGAATTCCTGTATTCTGATTAAGATAGATGAAGTATTTGCATTCTATCCATATTCATCATCCTCTTTCAGAGTCAACTTAAAATACCATGTTCGTTGCCCAGGCAGACACGGGCAATGTGTTAGATGGCTCTGCAGCTTTTTGTTTAGATGGATAAGGACCCATCCCTTTTCACATCCAACAGAAGAGGTGGTCGCTAGGTGAATTCAGGCTGTTAAGGAACCAGAACAATCCCTGTGTCTTTTGTGTGTGACAGAAACTGTAATTAATGATCCCCCCATCTTTTTTTGCTAGAGGAAAAAAAAAAAAGAAGGATGTGCAGTTGACAGACATTTTATTAATAGTTTCTGCCAACTTGCCATGCATAAAAGGTTTTATTGGTTGCAATGCCAGTGTAAGAAAAAGTTCTTTTTGATGAAATGTTCAAGATGGTTGTTTTATGGATGAAAAATGAAGGCAATCTGTCTACTGCCGCTGAAAGTTTGGGTTTCAATAATAAAATTAAAACGATTGTGACATTTTCTATTGTGTTATTTAACCATCTGCTTCCTACTGGTCTAATCAATGGTGGCATTACCAAGGTCCCCTCTATTTAACAAGATGACCTGCCAATATTGTGTCTCATGGCAAATTTATGAGGGAGATTTATTATTGATAAAGGTGTTTGCATATTTGGTGACTGCCATTCTTTTCCTAAGGGGGAATTCTTTCATCTTGGGTTTGAGAGTCAAATGCTTAGCTTGACAAACAGCAATGGGTGTTTGTACTTCTTCAGTAACTAGAAATGTAGCCACTATACTGGCCTTCACTGAGTGATTCACCTACGACAAATTGTCCTCAGGTGTGACATGGGTGACTTTAAGTAAGCATGTTATTTTCTTGTTTAGCAATCACTAAAAGCTCACCTTCTGAAATGTTTGCTGAACATCAAAAAGTTGAATTTGGTCACCTGAGTTAGACGTTTTTTCCCCTTTAAAATTGTTTCATGTAAGTTTTTCCTTTGAGTCGAGCTGATATTTCAAGTGACTTCTGCTCATCAATTAAGAATGGGAAAAGCACACTTTACCACATGGATTGACACTAAAGCAGGGAAGGAACTTCCTCTCAGTTCCCTTAATCCTCCTTTACAAAAGGGTGAGAGGAGGGATGTTCAATATTTTAATAAGTCTTTGGATTTTGTTGCAGCCCAAATGCAATTTAATTAGAAATGTGAAACATTAGGTACTAAAGTACTCAAAATATTGGCAAACATGTAAAACACTTGCTTTATTTTGCATGTCATAATCATTGTTAAATTAAGTAACTCTGAGTATCAGCTCATATATTTTATGAACTTTAATTTTTAAAAATCTTAAAAGGTTCATATTTGGGGACAAAAAAACCAGTTGAAAATGTGTTCTTTACACATTGATCTTCAAGCAGTCATTCACTTTCTCTGGGAATTTTTATGTAAGCTCCCTTATTGGGAATATGCTAATGACATCCACCATGATTACTGATTTTCTTTGAATCATTATTCCTCTGTGGGCAAAGTAATCAGAAAGGGAGAACAGGAGATTTCCTTCTTGCTTGCGTGCCTTCTCCAACCATCTGCTCTATTCTGATTCATTTGAATAAGATCTGCAGTTTTCAGACTTTTTACTTTGGTATTCTAAGGCAGTTGAAAGCTGAAAAGGAGTTAATAGTTATCTATGTTACAAATGTAGTTCTCTGGTGCATTCTAAATGTGAACTTGCCTGCCCGGGGTTTACATGGGCAGATTAATTTTATTAAGCAAAGGATGGTAATGTAGGTTAGCAACTTATTATTTGGAATGTGTCAGTTCGGAGTACTTTTTTTTTATTAATGGCCTTGAGCAGACACTGAAAGAAAAAAGCTAATGACATACTAAAACAAAATATCCCATAGTGAAAAAAATTAAATTAGAGAGACAAAAAGAGAAAGAATTTGTAGAAGAGTAATGTTGTTTTTTTTGCAGTAAGATTTGTAGGTGTCCTAACAAGAAAATTGAACTCGAAGTCTTCTGGGCTATCAGCCACCAAAGTGCTGTGTGCTTGTGGATGGGTATAGTGATCCATTATTGCAATTTAAAGGGGCAAGACTTTATTAGGATTCATGGTTTCAGAGGTTCAAGTCCATGGTAATCTGGCTTCAAAGCAGAAATATTATGACAGAAGGGCATGGAGGAAAAAAACAGGTTGGCTCATGGCATCGGAGGAGTGGAGGACAGAAGGAGATCCCAAGAAGAAGGGGCCATGGGCCAGCTGTAGTTTCCAAGGTCAAGCCTCCATGGTGCAGCAAAATGCACCCAGAAGTGTGGTTTACTAATGTTCTAGGAGTCTATAAAGCCAATCAAACTGACACTCGAGATTAACCATCACAAGGAATTGAGCAGTTTCTCATGGTTCTATTTTTTCACGGGTGACATGAAATGAATATCGGAGATGATCTTTAAGGTTTTCCTCATCAATAAAATTATGCTACTCTATGATTTATTTCCATAAAACAGATTATAGATGATGGAAATGTTACTCTATATCTTAGCTTAGGCACAGACATTTGATCCTATCCTGGGAAAAGCTACTCCAAAACAAAATAAACTGTCCATCTCAGAGACTCCCAATTATACTTTCTAAGTAATAAGCATATATCCAATTTTATACATGGGATACCATATCCCTTTAGTTTACCTGTAACCAGTCTATTGCTAGAAATGTTGTACAGGTCTCATTGTACAGTGAGGGAAAATCAGCATCATTCTGGAACTCCTAACCAGATAGAACCAGATTAATATGAAGAATTGGCATTTAGATAGGAGAGTTTGCAAAGTGTGGTGCTATTAGGTTACTGAACACTGTCAAAATATGGAGACATGACTTTGGGAATGTTGACACCGCAATGTTCAGCTGATTTAAAAGTGAAGCCAGTGATTAATGTTAAAATTGTTTGAGAAAGTGTCTCTGTTTGTCACACTCGCTCAATAAGGCCTTCTGTTTTCTCCACATTGAGAATCTGATTGAGAACAACCCAGCAGCCCCTCTTCCACTTTAAACACTTGAAAGGCTTCTCTGCAAGAATGTTGTGGGGTTTTTGAACAAGTGTGATAACAACTCCTGACCCAAACTTCTGATGAGACTGTTTGTTTGTGATATGAATGACCACTGACCACCCCCTTCTGCCTTGGAAATGTTATCCTTCTTTGCCTGTGCATTTTCTCTGGCAACAATTACTGACTTGTGTTTTGATTTCTGATAGTTCTGGCATACCACAAACTGAGTGACAAAGCCAAGACTTAAATAGAAATTACTTCACTGGTGTGTTTCAGCTGACCAGAGACAGTCTTGCCCAAAATAACCTCCACTCCCCTCCTCCCATATATTCCAACAAAGGGAAGAAGAAACATACAGCCACTCCATCTTCTTTTGTGATGTATTATACAAATAGAATACTTGCGAGAAATAAGACTAAAAATAAGTGAGCATGAATATATCTTAATATTTTATGAGATCAGATTTCAAGGGCCTGACATTAAAGAGAGGCAGGCAGCCAATGATACATGGAGACTAATATTTATGGCAATGATAGGCTCATTTTGATGAACAGCAAATATTCTTTCCAAATATTCTCTTGGCTTTTGACCATTGTATTGCCCTGTATTGTCCTTATGCCATGAGGGGAAGCCCGATATTCATGTACTGAGCTGTGATGCTGTTACATTTAGGCTTTTAGACAATTTTCCTTTATTTATTTCCTCCTGGAACATTTTTTACATTGAGGACTAATATCTCTGGCTCTTATACTTTATAGAGCTGTGTAACATTTAGATAAAAGCCATTTTTATTACTACTAGAAATTATTTTTTTAGAAAATGGAGATGTATTCCTTTTTTAAGCTCTGGCTAATCACTTACATACCTTTATATACTTATTACTAGATTTAAAAATATACCTTGCATGGTAGATATCAGAAGAAGACATAATCCAAGATCATTCACACTATGCACATACTTCTCTATTCCCAAGCAAATGACCTTCTCGTTGTGTTTCTGGCTAGAGGAAGAAGGTCCAAAAGAAGTGCATTCATTCGTCCCTACATAGGCAAATTTCAGATTGATGTCAGCAGCGTACTCTGCATCAGCAGATCAGAATAGTATGTGGATGGCAGTATTAAATGCCAGGCTGTCTAAAACTTCTCTCTCAATGCAGAATATTGAATGTGATACACAATTTAGAGGATGAGTTTATTTGTTTGAGATCAGTTTTTCCCAGTTTAGCAATGAAACGTTCGTAATTTAAATTTAAAACATTGCACAGTGATGATTTTCAGCCATTAGAAAGAAACACATTTGTACTTAGGAAGGCCCAAGTAGTTTCACTTAAAATGCACTTTTCTCCTAGCAATAACCTAAGTATTTTAAGCATTATTACATTTTTCATTCCTGTGTGACTTCTGTCAATTGACTGTCATTATCAGAACAAAGTTCTTCACATTTAACTGCATTTTGGTCTTGCAGAATATACACAAAACTAAAATTGATATCTAAAAGTGAAAAGAATGCAAAGTGTTTATCATACCTTTGGTCACCATAGAAGATAGTTATGTAAAAATACTTTCCAGTTATATTCAACATTTAATTCTTACTTGAATTTTTTCTTCTTTGTTATTAATTCAGTCCACATCTGTAAAGTGATGAGAGGTTTCAACATTTTGGGTTAAAGGTAATTAATTAAAACATTAAATTGGAAAAAGGATGAAAGAAGACTACTGGAGAATTTGGAGTGTTGACTTCCCACTAGAAACATTTATAATTAATGTATGTCTCTTTTTCCAAATAAAAGGGAGATTTCTTTTCCTTCAGGTGAAGTCCCAACAGCAAGTAGTAAAGGGTTGGGTGGAGGACACCATGGCTGCAGAAATTTATTTAAACGAAATCACATAGCATGTATTCTTTTGCATCTAGCTGTCTTCATACATATATGTGTTTGCCTTTATGTCATAGATAACAGAAGTTTATTTTCATTCCTTTACAGCACAACTCTCAATGGAATGGGGCATTTCATCCTTTAAGGACATATTTGGTAGTGTCTGGAGCCATTTTTTGGCTGTCATATCTTGGGGATTGATTGTTACTGGCATGTAGTAGGTACTTAAGCCAGGGATGCTGCTAAATATCCTCCATGGTATAGGTCAGCCTCTCAGGACAAAGAATTATCAGGCCCCAAATATCAGTAGTACTGTGGAATACTTCATTGTTTTATTTATTATCCATTCTATCATTCATGGACATGTATGCTATTTTCATTTCACATTTTTAGGAACAAAGTTGTTATGCAGTTTACATGTTCATATCCTTTAATGTACATATATTTGCACTTTTCTGAAGTATATATGAAGGACTAAAATTACAGGTGTATTCAACTTTAAAAAGTAATGTCAAAATATTTTCCAAAATGATTATATCAATTTATACTGTCATAAGCTGCTTGTGAGAATTGCAGTTGCTCCACATCCTTGTAATTCCTTGGTATTTTTGTTTTAAAAATTGAAATTATTTTTGTGGAGATTAGCAGTATCCCATTTCAATTTTAATTTGGAGTTTCTTAATGACTAGTCAGATTGAGAACATTTTCAAATGCTTGTTGACTGTTTGGGTACCCTGTTTTGTGAATTCTCTAATTTTTCTTTCACTTTTTTATTGTTTTTTTTTCTAATTTTTAAAAAATGTACTAAGTCTCTTAAAATATGTAGAAAACAAAAAACGTTGAATTACAAGCCATTGCTAGCTTTGTAATTGCTTATTTATTTGCCTTTATTTATATATCTATTGAGATCTTTATTTTCTCATATGGCTTTAGTTACTATATAATGCTTTTTATTTCACCCAATGAGACCTCCTTGAGCATTTCCTATACTGTAGTTCTAGTGGTAATGAATTGCCTTAGCTCTTGTTTATCTGTGTTTTAATTCTTCCCTTACCTTTGAAAGAGAGTTCTGCTGGATAGAAGATTCTTTTGTTAATAGGTTTTCCTCACCACCACACTGAATAACTTGGTCATTGCTTTCTGCTCTAAAATTTTGTTGAGAAATACAATGCTATACATGTCTCACAAATCCTTTAGGCTCTGTTAATTTTTCTTCAATCTTTTAAAATTCCATTACTCAAACTAAATAATTTCTACAGTCCTAAATTCAAATGCACTAACTTTTTCTTTGATCTGCTTATATGTGCCTTTGCATTGCTACTGAACTTTTCAATTCAGTTACTGTAGTTTCCAACTCATCTTTCTAATTTTTAGGTTTCTATTTTTTAATAAATATTTTCATTTATGCATGTAGCATTTTCTAGAGTTTTTCTACTTTCTTTTGTTGTTTGAATATCTTTAAGACAGCCGTTTTAAAATCCTTGTGCAGTATGTCTCTATCATGACTTGAAAGAATATTTCTGAGTGTTTTTCCCCTTTGAGCCATACTTTCTTACTTCTGCATACATCTTATGACTATTTTGTGTTGGAAAGTGAATATTTGAATTTAGTGTATGTTAACTCTGGAAATCCTATTTTCCTGATTTTCAAGGGTTTTCTGAGGTTGTTAATATTTTTCCTTATTATTTTTTCTTGTCTTATTGTTTTGTTTTGTTTTGGGAATTGTTATAAGCTGTCATGGGACTGAGGATCAGCCTACAGTGTAAATTGAAAATATGCTCATTTTTTTCTGAGCTGTCACTTTTCCCTGGGCATAAACAATCACCTTCTCATTTTCCTCATATATGCAATTTCTGTTGAATGTCCCAGTTTTCAATGTCGAATTCCCAAAAGGGATTACTTGAAGGAAATGGAGAAACAAAGGGTGCCAGTTCTTTAAACCCCCACAAAGTTGTTTCAGTGGGGAGGCTGCTTGTCTCTTTGTCTCTATGGTAAGAAGCAGCAGTGGTCTGACGTTTGCTGGACAGAGAGCAATGCTCACACCTTTTGCTAACTTGTGTCACTGAAATGAAGACATTACTGTGTGTACCTGAGAAACAGTCAGTTTCAAAGTATGTGTGAAGAAAGCATACTTTAGATTGGCATACGTGGACATACTTCTACATCTCTTCCTCGGCCTGTTTTCCAGCTAAATGAGTATTTAGATAAATTCAATCTCAAACTTCATGGAAATGGTTATATGCATTGACAGTGGGTTTTTGTTTTTGTTTTTGTTTTGTCTTTTTTGAGACAAGGTCTTGCTATGCAGTCCAGGCTGGCCTTAAGCTCACTTTGTAGCTCAGGCTGGGCTCAAACTTGTGATGATCCTCCTGCCTCAGCCTCCTATGAGCTGGGATTACAGGTATATGCCATCCTGCCCAGCAACAGTGTTATTAAATATACAACTTTAGCTTCTTCTCACTTCAGTGAAATTCTGAAGTTTCTAATACATCTTTTAAAAACTTTATACTGACTGAAAAAAAAAACTTTATACTGACTGATCTTCATGTGATTTGATCTTTTTTTATTTCTGTTTTCAATTCATTCAATTAGCCTGTTCATTGCTTCCATCTGGTAGTAAGACCACTTTCTTTTACCTTGTAAGGTCTTAGACATTTTCAACCTGGTATTTACATTGTTGAAGTTTATTTTTCCCTGTGCATTTAATAATCAAAAACTATAATTAGAAGTGAAAGAAATCAATAATTTTAAATATGCCAAATATGAGATCAGTTTTTTAACTCTTATGTGCTGAGTGTGGGAAGTATATCTCGGCGTACTGTCCAAGTGGAAAAGGGTGTGGTGGAAGATGCCTGTCTGGGTTACTTTTCTCTTCTTGCTGAGACAAAACACCCAACACCCAAAATGAATAAAGGAAACGTTTATTTAGCTTACAGTTTGTGGAGGTTTCAGTCCATACTTGGCTGGCTCAGAGGCACAGTGACACATGGCACAGGGCAAACGTTCATGGCAGCAGAACACAGCAAAACCACAAGAGCAAAAAGGAGGAATGGCGGCAAGCAGCCTCTATCTACCTCCCATATGTTGTAAACAGGCTATCCCCACCCAGGGGCTGTGTAGCTATCACACAATCTCCAGGCCCTCCTCTTCCACAGGCTCAGGATGTGTACAAAGTAAGCACCTTGGCTTCCTGCTGAGTCATTCAGCCAAACCTCTAGACTCCCCAAGTTGACACAATGTATTAACTATAACAATGCCTATAAATTTAGAGGTAAGAGATAAATTCAGAAACTCCATGTGGTACTTTGGAAGAAAAACAGAAATAATAATGTATAGTTTGAGACTCACTTTAAATAATTCCTATCTGCCCAATAGTATCATACATTTTATTTAAATTTTGTCTTAATGTAGTAGATTTTCTAGATTGCCCTAGATTTCACTGGACTTGGCCTTTTGAAGTTCAATATGTATATATTTTTTCTCCAAATTGGTTAATAGTTAGTATATAGATGTCAATGTTTTACAATTTTCTTTTGGACTGTCCTTAGAGACAATGTATGGACCCCACAAATACATTAGTTCCTTTAAACTGATGAGCGAGTTGAAACAGAAAAATGAAAATAGCTTGGCTTCTGACCTTGTGAAGCTTGTAGTCAAGTGGGAATATTGGCCTTGTAAACACATGATGTCAATAAAATGCAGCAAGGGTCAGAGAAAAGGAAGTGTGTATAAAGGTTCTGTCCATATGTGCTTTGTGTGACTTGTTTCCTTATTTGTTGTGCTACACAAAGCTATTTTTAAAAGCAAACTTTTCAACCAGGCATGCTGGCACACCCCTATAGTTCAAGCTGCGTGGGAGCTTGAATCAGGACAACTACTTGAGCCCAGGAGCTTGAGGCCAGCCTGGGTAGCACAGTGGAGATTGTTTAAACACACACACACACACACACACACACACACACACACACACAATAACAACAACAAAAGCAAAATAACTAAACTCCTCTCACCATTTATAATCTCCTCCTGTTGAAGATATGACACAGAAGACTTCAGCATGCTTCTGCTAGAGAGTGAGCCCACAAGCTTGCATGCAGAAGCTATTAAAAAGCCTGCTAAGCTTAAGTCCACACCAAGCATGCATGAGCAGGGTGCTGTGTGTAAGGCCAGGCTGCTAGCCCAGTCCATCTCATCTCACACCGAGGTTAACTCTGAGTCTTTGCTTTTCTGTACTGATGGGCTTTGATCTGCAGCCCTTCGCTTGATTCATCATTTATACATGATGCACTGATAGGTGAATCAGGCCAGACTGCTAATCAATGTTTACTTGACTGGACAGGGCTTTCTCTTTCCCAAATGTTTGTTTATTCATCATGTAGGCAGGGGTATGGCTCCACAACAACCTTCTTAAAGCAAAAAGGTCACAAGTCTGACCTCTGTGTCTACCCTGCAACTACACTGTCTAAGAAATTATTATTTCCCTAAGAGAATTGGGGTCATTGTTCTGAAGGCATCCTAGAAACACCTTTTAAGAACTAAAATACTGCATATTAAACAAAGGCACGGAAGTACCATTGAGGCCAGATCAAGGAGCATTTTGATGTTTGTAGTTTTATCATATTTCCAATATTAAGTACATAAACACTATTTTGATATATAATAGGAAACTTACCAGAAACAAATTTCTAAAGTCTCAAAATCTTCAAAAAGATTGAAGCAACATGGAGATTATGCTTTTTATTTGAGTTAGTTATGCCTTTTCCAAGTATCTTGTGGCACAGACCTCTGTATATTTCCCTCTGAATTTGTCTTACCTTGAAATTCCCTGACTTTTACATTTTCTTCCAGTTTCTCACGCCCACATACAACTCAGATGAGTAACTTGGCTTTTGCTCTTCAAACATAATATTTTCTTTTCAGTTTCTTCTTTTTCTTCTGTGGACCTGATTTCCCAACCTAAGCTGAGCTAGTGATGCTCTACTGAGGGACACTGGAATATCAGAGTTCGCCGCAGCATTGAAGGCAGAGTGTAGTTATTCCCTTGTGGCACTGTCGCTGTCTTTCCCTGCATTTGTCCTCTAAATCTGATTTTTTCATTCAATTACTAAACCAAATTAAAAGAAACAAAAGGAAAACTAGCTTCTTTAGGATGCTGTAGACATAGGGAGAAGCTCTCGCTTGCGTATACTAACTTCCCTTAAATAGCTCTCATGAGAAAGGTATCTAACGTGCAAACACTCTAATTTTAAAGAAGACATACACGATATTTAGATATCTGAAAATTATGTCCTTGCTATAGTATATGAAAATATGGAGAATCATCATGTTGAAGTACATTTTTTCTTCTAAGACAGTTACTTTTCTATGTATTGATTTTTTTTTTCCTTTTATTTTAGTGCTAGGGGTTGAGTCAGTGTCTTAGGCATGCTAGGAAAGCATTCTGTTGCTGAGCCACACCCCCAGTGCTACTTTTTTTCTTACCTTTCAAAAGATTTTGCTTTAGCCAGGAACAGTGATGGACACTTTTAGTCCTAGCTACGCAGGAGGCTGAGGCACAAAGACCTCTTGAGCCTAGTAGTTCAAGGCCAGCCTGGACAATATAGTCCTTGTTGAGAAGAGAAAGAAATGGAAGGAAGGAAGGAAGGGAGGGAGGGAAGGAGGATGGAAAAAGGGCAGGAGGGAGAGAGATAGAGAAAGAAAGAAAGAAAGAAAGAAAGAAAGAAAAGAAAGAAAGAAAGAAAGAGAGAGAGAGAAAGAAAGAAAGAAAGAAAGAAAGAGAAAGAAAGAAAAAGAAAGAAAGAAAGAAAGAAAGAAAGAAAGAAAGAAAGAAAGAAAGAAGGAATTGTGCATTGTGCCAAGTTGTTAGAAATTAAGAGCTAAATTTATACCTGTATTTGTAGGAAAGATAACCTACTATGTGTGGCTCATGTCAAAAATTAAACTGAACCACATCATAGTTTGGGAAGGAAAATTAAAGTGGCTGTTTCTGCTACTAGTTTTACTCAGCAATAGAGAGAAATCCTTGTAAGTGTTGTTTACACAGTACAAAATTCTTGTAAAGTCATGGAGCAACAAGTCTGCTGTCTGACCCTGCCTTTAGGCTACTTAAACACCTGTGGATTTATGGAGTTCACATGTCTACAAGGCTCTGTGTTGAAGTTCATTCAGCAACCTGTAGCCCAAATAAAATGATCTATTGACTTAGGTGAGCTTCTTTGTTCCTGAGTAGTCCAGTGGATGACAGAAGTAGAACAGAGCTTAAGATTCAAGAATGCAGGGCGGGGGATATAGCTCAGTGGAATAAGCGCCTGCCTAGCAGGCGCAGGGTCCTGAGTTCGATCCCCAGTACCGCCAAAAAATAAAAAAATAAATACCATCAATAATTTTGGGGCTGGGGATATAGCTCAGTGGAATAAGCGCTTGCCTAGCAAGCGCAGGGTCCTGAGTTCGATCCCCAGTACCGCAAAAAAAAAAAAAAAAAAAGATTCAAGAATGCATTCTTTAAACAGTTAGGCTTAACAAGGAAATGTAGGCATATTTTTATCGCTTGTGTTATTTTGATCACTCATGTGTCTAGTGACCTCTAGCAGGTATAAAGATGCATCTGGTAGGCAAGCTGGCTCTTTTACATAGACCATTTACACAATTTAAGTTTGAAAACTTATATCCTTTAGAAATGTACACCCTTAAAAATGATCAAATATAGACCCTCATTGCCCTAATTAAGTTCATCACAGTTGCTTTCATTCAAGGATATGATTTCATTTTTTGAAAATCAAAGACACCATGATTTAAAGAGCATTCAGGCTTTTTCAGGAGAGTTTCAAATGAACTTATCTTATAATTATAAAACATGTGTCTTCCATTTCCCCATGTCTATTAAGTTTTATAAAAGGAAACATGCTTTGAAAACACCTTGTTTAAGCTCAGACTTTGAGTCACATCAAACATAAAAAATAACCTGCCCCACATCTCTCTCATTTTTATAATCTAATCATTCTTTGACTGACGCTCTATGGAAATATGGATGATTTCACCATGCCTGTGCCTGGCTTCTATTACACATTGCTGAATCATATCTATGTTTCTATCTATCTATCTATCCTCTATCAATCATGTGTCTATCTATGTTTTCCTATGCAGTTCTGAGTTTTCCATAGTGCAATTAATGAAAGAACGAATTACCCAAAAGCAGAAATGGAGATTTCTGAGGCGATGATTGGCTCACATGCACACTCTTCCTTTGCTTATTTATGCCAGGACTATTCCATTACTCGTCAATACACTTCTGTACTGCTAAACAGCGTGCAAAGGCACTCGGCATTCATCTTGACTGCTGTATCGCCTTCTTTTTGAAAAGTCCCTCTCATGCTTTTAGGATATGACAATAATCATGTTTCTTAAAAAAATGGCTTACGAGTCACATGAAAGACTCTTGTCTCACATGTGAATTTAGAGTTTTACAGTGTCCATTAGAGACTACCTCAGGTGGACTGAGTTTTGGAAGAAATCTCACGTTTACATTGGGTTTGGGTTTGAGTTCCATGATGGAGAGCTGCTGCCACGGCGAGCCCAGGTCCTGAGAATGACTGTTTTCTCCCCTTGTGTCATCTGGGAGTCAGTTTTTCTATAGTAAACTTTGGTGTTATGATGTGTGTCTGGATGTCCCCCCCCCACCAAATCCTCATAGTCATGGGGTGGGCTTCTAGAGTTTATGACTGATCCTTGGCCCAGAGCTGGGGTTATGCGTGTGAGTGCTACACCTGCCTTGGGGTGGGGAGTTTGCATAGAGTGTAAGGGAGGGAAAGAGGCTGTTCTTTCACTCCTTCCCCTTTGCTCTTTTGCTTTTACTGTTTTCTGCCACCAGAAACTCTTGCCCTCTGCCGTGTGCCACTCTGCCAGCTGAGTATAGACTGAAACCACCACAGACTGTGAGCTAAATAAGCCTTTCCTTCTTTAATTCTTGGCATCAGGTATTTTGTCTCAGCAATGAGAGAAAAGTAACCAAAATATTAGAACAAACTGAAGAAAATGATCACACAAATTCAAGTAAAATCAGACATACACAGATTAGAGATATTAGGAAAAAACAAAGAGGAGATGGCAATCATTTCAATAAAATTAGTGTTATATTGTGAATGTCTATGTACTTACTATGAAATGTAAAGATACACCTAATGAAAGTATAATTTGTATATATTATATATAATTTAACATATAAAGGTATATACTGAAGGAGTAAGCCTTAAAATAATCTGTAAGAAGAATTATTTTTATCTATAAACAGAACCCTAATTGTTGTATTCAAAATATAAAATAGACATGTTTTCATGCTGCAATATATTTTAGTGATTTTATGCTATTATTTTAGAGTAAAAAACTGACAGTAATAGAAATACAGGTTAAAAGTAAAGGAAAAATATTTAGTGATTTCTCTGAGATTAAGTGGGAGTTTATGAAGATTAATAATACTATCTCTACTAAGTACTATGACATCAGTTTCAGAATTACAGAGGCGAAATCAGGTCTAAGAAGCTATTTGCCTCATTTAAAAATAATAATCTAGGGCTGGGGATATAGCTCAGTGGAATAAGCGCTTGCCTAGTAAGCGCAGGGTCCTGAGTTTGATCCCCAGTACTGCAAAAAAAAAAAAAAAAAAAAATCTATATAGACTTCAGAATAAAAAATAGTGACTAAATATTATCTTTGATCTTAAAAAAATTTCTCTGATAATAAACCAGCATTATTTAGATAAGAAATGAAAAACATGCATTTTCAAGGACATGCTGGGTCACTAGAAAAGTCCTTCATTAACTTTTTTCCAAGAGAAACCAATGCAAAAACATATGGTGCTTTAATTAAACTCTCTTTCCTTTTTTGGGCCACAAATTACATTCTGTTCTGTGTGTCGGAAGTAAATATTATCTGTTTCTACTAAAGCCCAAATAATTCATTAATGCAGTGGTCACAGAGCTAAAATATCAAAAAACTATGAACAGTTGGTGGTTGGATTTTTGTTTTCCAAGGTAACTTCTAACCTTCTACATAGTCCTTTCAGGCTGGAACAGGAATGAGCCAGGTCTGTAGGAAGACAAAGTTGTAGGAAACTGTTGTGGACACAACGCATCCGGAAACATCAACAGAATACAGAGAGATGGGTGGGAAGGTCCTCCAGGTATGTCGGTAATTGGCTGGAAAAAATGGGAACTGGATGTGTATAAAATGGAGAGGAAGAAACCGGGAAGAGCTAAAAATTCAGAGCAAGGTGGCGTTGAGAAGCAGGATGACGGGGAATCTTCCTGGATGTAGCTACAAAGCGTTTGTATGTAATCTGCCAGCTGCGAAGTGTTTTCTGACCCTCTTTGAAAACCAGCGCATACAGTAAATGGGGCCAGAAGTGGGTTAGGGAACACTGTGACCTCATTTCACCTTATTTAGCTATGTGCCAGAGATCTCAGCAGGTAGTTCAATTAACTTCCACTAGTTAAATGAGATGAAAATGAGGTTACCCAGATTAACAAAACACGACTGACGACCCTCCTCCAAATCGGAATGGAGAAGGGTTCCAGCAGGAGCTGTGGCTGGTGGGGCCCCAGGCCCGGGCCCATCTGCCCAGCAGTGCCTGAGCCTAGGCCACATTCCTCCCAGCACCCTAGCGGGGTAAGGAAACCACCTCAAGCGGACGGCTACAGATGGCCACCGAAGATGACGCTGATGAGTCACTCTTGGAATTTCCTCCGCTCTTCCCAGAATCCACGTGAATCTCAGTGGAGCTCATGTTGCCCACGTGGTTTTACACCTGAGAGAACGTGAATGCCAAATTCTTCTTTTCTAAAGCTTTAGGTTAGACATCTCAATTAGCTGCACAATTATTTCCACAAATAATTTTCCAGTATCAGCTTTTATGTTTAGTGTGTCTCAAAGGATTGTCATTAGAAACTAGGTAGGAATCGTCTGAAAAATATTTAATAGAATTGTTTTTAGGGGTAGTGATTTTTCTTTGGATCATGCTTATTTAAAAAGGTAAAGACAAGGATGTCAAACTATGCATAGCAGTTCAGTGGCATCTTTTCAAAATAGGGGGCTTTGCATGGGTAACACTGCCATTACATATAAAAATTATTTTAAAATTTGTGTACAACATTGTGATGGCTGCGTGTGGTGTTATCACCAGAATGACTGGTGTAAAGTCCTGCATTGCTTTTTGTATATCAGTTTCCTCACCTGCAGAATGGGTTTAAAGATATTACATATCATACTGTTTCTAAGGATAGAGTGAATTTATAAAATGCATAGTAGTTATATAATGAATGTAGCTAGTTTTATTTTCTATTGTTGTATGTCAAAGAAAATTTTTAAAATTATACTTCTGAAGTGTAACACTCCCATATTGTAGGCATGTAATAAATTTTGTGTGTTCTTTCTCTTCTTTAAAAAGAAAGTATACTCTCTTTCCCTGATATATTTATCTATGCCTTGTGATCTTTAAAAACTGTTTCCCAACTGTTTGGCAGACTGTGCTTTTGCTACAGGTTCTGAAATTAAAACTTCTAGTATGATGCATTATTCTGCTTCAGGAAATCATTGTCAAGATAAGCAGCTGATAGCTTTTAACAGACCAACTGAGATTGTTTCAGACTCATCAGAATATTCAGAAGGTAAACCAGGAATCTGGAAAAGGAGAGAAGGGCCAGGGGACAGCATACGAATCAATATTTTTAGTCAGGCATGGTGGTACACACCTGTAATCCCAGCACTAGGGAGGCTAAGGCATTGTGAGCTCGAGACCAGCCTGAGCTGCAGTGAGTTCGAGGCCAGCCTGAACTGCATAGGGAGATCCTGTCTCAAAAAGACAAAAAAGAAAAAGATTGTCATGCACATGTACTGTGGCCCCACCATGACTAATCAGTGCATACTGCAAACATTAGAAAAAGTAAATTAAAAAAACACATAAAAATAATTTTTAAAAATGAAGGAAAAAGGAAGGTAACTGGCATTGGCTGTGCCTGTGACTGTGTGATAGGGTACTGCCAATGATAAAACTCGTCTTTGATTGGTCATGTACTAGCCAAAGAGGCGCAGCTCACAATGCCTGAGCCAAAACCCAGGCCTTGAAATTGCCTGGTTGGGGTTTGTTAGGGTGGAGGCCCTGGTCCAGGCTGGGTCATCTGGGGCTTCTGCCTGGTGTCCTGTCTTGTGCTGTGTGACATGGAAAGGCCCTGGCACCTGCTGCTGCCATCATCAGTTTAGGGCCCACCTAGCCTTGGCTTCAGTTTCCCCACCCATAAGACCAGAAATTTCAGAACTGTATTAGATAACTCCCATAAACATCTTGCTTACCCTATGAGCTATTATCATCCTAAATGCTACTAAAAAAGATAATTTTGAGACAGAGAGGACACATGAAGCGATTTAGTAATTACTTAGAATATTATGTAAAAATGCAATGAATTAATTTTAAATGCTAACTACCCTGACATTATCATTAGACACTTTATGCACATATCAAATTGTAACCACCCCCATGAGTAAGTGCAAATAGTATATCAACTAAAATTTTAAAAGTTTTTAAAATAAAGTAATGTAAAGTTGAATTAATTTTCTTTTTCCAAGTGGAAGGTACATGGTACCTTCAGAGTCTATAAATACATGTACAGAGAAAAAAAAGGGGGGGCTATTTTAATCAACTCTGCCAATCATTTTTTTTTATTAGTACCAGGAATCGAACTCATGACCTTGCTCTTGCCAGGCAGGCACTTGTGCTGCTGAGCTACATTCCCAGCCAACTCTACCAATTGAAATGATATTTTACACAGTATTCCATGCTAAACATACAGGGTACTCTGTACAGAAATGAGTTAGATACTGTTGGTTCAATAACTGTAGAGAAAAACAAGACAATTAGCTCTGACATGTAGCTCGCTGCGCAGGCTTAGACTTTTAGCACCCTGTGTTATTGAGAAAGAACAGCAACGAAACAGAATGTGCACCTAGAAGCATCCCATTTTTGTTCAATTGAAACAAGAAAAAAACTTCAAATAAAGGCATGCAGATGCCAGTATTTTTTTTTTCATAACTTGCACTGATCAACAAGTGTCACCCAAAAATGCTAAAAGCAACGAGCACACACTTTGAACTGCGGGTAAACAGTGACGACTGCGTAGCCTTTCTTGGTGTGAATATCATTAAGGAGTATCTGAACACTGCTACTATTAATAAGACGACTACAAATTGTAGCCGACCGAAGCAGAAGGAGCCTTGAATGTATTTGCTGGGAATTGCTTCAGGCTTAAACACCAGAGACTTGAAACAAACTGTTCTTATCACCTTTTTCCAAACAGAGATTTAAATTTACAATGAAAGTGCCAGCGCCAGCTGCACTTAAAGAAAGCACCACATGTCTCCATAAGCTCCAAGAAAATGGAAGGGAGCCCAGTTCAAGCTGGAGGTATCGTCTTGCTCTAGCCAGCTGGGTGACACCACGCTGAAAGTGATGAGGTGCTAATTAAAGTGAATGAGCAGTGTCTCATTGTAGGCACCTGCCAGCGGCCTGTGCAGAACCAGCTAGAGCACTGGGCATCCTGCCTAGCCTGCCGGGCCACAGGAACCCAGCGTGATTTCCAGCATTTCTTATCTGGTACCTCACATTTAAGATTTGCCCTGCTGTATTTTTTTTGTTGGAGATGAGGACTCCTCCTGCCCCTTATACCTGCTCACCAATTCTCCTGAGAAATCATTGTCACAGGATGCAAAGGGTCAAGCACAGAAGCTCTCTGAAGGCAGAGATTTTTTCTTAAACGACAGATTAAAGTCTTTGTTCCAAACAAACAAACAAACAATGCAAAAACCACCCCCAAACATGCAAGCAACACAGTGTCAGGTTGTTCCATTCACACGTTTCACGCCTCTTCCTAGCTGAGCCACACAGGAGGATGCTGGAGCCAGGATCGCACGGCAGTGATGGATCGTTTAGGAATGTTTGCAGCAGCTGCGGGAGCTGCCTTCCAAAACACAGAATGCAACATGACCTGAAGCCGCTGAACAGCTAAAATAAAGGGAGAAGATCCTGTCTTCCTGTTTACAATAACTTAGGCTACCTAAGCGTTCGTGGCATTAGCCACTTTGATATGCACAGGTACTGAGGATGGACGGTGGAGTGTATGTAGTAAGTAGTTACCCTCATCCCGTTCATTTTTCACACAGTTAGTAAGTAGACTGCTTCAGCTATCATTCAAAATATGCCAAGGAACATTCCTCTCAATGAACTTTTAGGGGGCTGTGCAGTCTGTATTTCCTTTCTCTCCAAGATCTTTCTCCAACCGAGCCTGACACCATACTTTGCAAGTCACTTAATCTCTTAGTGCTTCCATTTCTTTATCTGTGACATGGGCACAAGAGTTCATCTCCAAGGGTTGTGCGAGTGACATGATGTGACACACCTGAATGGTAGCAGTGTACAGCAGGTGCACAGTATTGGCTTGGCTGTGGATCTGTGGCAATGATCAACCAGTCTGGAGGGCTGGAGGCAAGGGTAGGTCTATGCATAGAGAAGATGATTTTTATTGAACCGAGCATGGGTGGAACATCCCTGGACATGTCCACAGGGCAGCTGGAATGCAATGATAATAATGTTTACTGGACCTGTATTGGACAGGAGGAGGTGGGCATAGTGATTTAAAAATGCAGAGTACAGCCATGCACGATAGTACAAGTCTGCAACCCCAGCACTCTGGAAAGCTGAGGCAGGAGGATTGTAAATTCAAGTCCAGCCTGGGAAATTTAGTGTTTTATTGACACCCTGTTTTAAAATGAAAAAAATAGAAAAATACCAGGGCATAAGCTCTGGAACAAACAAACTGAGCTCAGCAAGGTGGCACACACCTATAATACCAGCACTTAGAAGGCTGAGACAGGAGGATTGGGAGGCCAGCCTGGGCTACTTAGTGAGTACAAAAGCAGCCTGCACTACATAAAAATTTTAAAAACAAACAAACGAGCAATAAAATACCTTAATCCATGGCAGTTGATGACATTTTCCAATATCAAGCATTTGCAACAAAAGGATACAATCTGAAAGAAAATCTACTGTCAAAGCAGGAGGAGCCAGAAGAGGAGCTTTAGAAAGAGCCAGAAAACACAGGGGTTTGTATACTAAAATAACAATGGTGCCTAAAAGGAGGTGAAAATGAGAAGCGTCTGTGGTGCTCTGAGAAGTGGATTCCTTAAATAGCGAATGTGTGAGATTTCTGCAGAAGGGAACGGATCCACTGTAAGGAGTGGAGAGGATGCTGGGAGGATGGGAAGTCAGCTGACACCATTCAGTTACTGAATTTGTCTGGGAAGGGGAGGGAAGAGCTGGCATATGGAGATGGTGCCCAGAGAGGGTTCAGCGTCCTTTCCTTCTCTCCTTTTCCTGTCTGCGATACTGGACATTGAACCCCAGAACTTGCACATTCTGGGCAAGGGCTCCAACCCTGAACCAGACCCATAGCCCTTCTTGTTTTTCTTTGAAACAGAATCTTGCTACATCACTCAGGCTCAACTTGAGTTTGTGCTTCTACTGCCTCAGCCTTGTGAATAGCTGGGATTAGAAGCATTTGCTACTGTATCCAGGGATGGTGTTAACTTTCAGAGAAAGCAGGGACACTGTTTTCTCGATAAATGTAATTGATCTACTTCTCTCTTCATTAAGCACTGGGATAACATCTGTCACATATGCAGATTTTTTATATATTTTCTGTTCTTCACATATTTACAGCTTTACTTAGAATAATTCACCCAATGTGCTTTAACTTCTCATTGTCCTTTAAGGTATAAGGATGGAGATATCACATGCATAATTACGTGTATACATGTCCCTGGCCATGGACTTATTCTAAATATCTTGTGTGAAGAGTTTTCTCTTCAGTTGGAAAAAGAAATCGAACCTCACTCCTCAAGGTCAATATAGCTAGGATTGTCTCATATCCACTGATGCTCTGTGGTCTCACTGGTTTTCTTGGAGTGCCGGGGAACTTCGCCTTCTAGAATAGACATGGGGTGCATGTCACTTGTCCCCAGATTGGTCTGCTGCATGAGTGGCAGAGATAACTAATTAAGCATGCCCATCTTCCTGCACAGATCTTAGTAGCCTCAAAATTATTCTGAACACCCTTTTGTAGGGAAGCCTTTATTAACCCAAGGGGACAATCGACTTGACAGTAATTAGCCATTCCTAGTTTTTCTTCTTCTCCATCTTGATCTACTTGTCTTTGCCCTCATCACTTACTGGTTTCCCTGTCTTTCTTTGGGCTTCTCTGCCCAGCTAACCCCATGGAATGTACTTTGGGTAGGAAGAGAGCATTGCTTCTCTCCTCATGAAAATGAAGTTATTCAGAAAATCACAACAAATTACAGCCTCTTTTTTCCATCATGCATTAAATGATGGAACATTTTAGATTGAAAATGACCAAATCTTACTGGATTTAAAGGACAATAATGGGCATTAGCAAGCTCTAACAAGTTAAAAAAAAAATAAAATGCTACAATCTCAGAAGCCTAGAGAATGAATCACGGTGACTGACTGCTCACAGGCCCTGGGCTGTCACGTGGTGGACAGACACCACCTAACAAGATGGCTTTCGCTTTTTCTTTTTTTTTATAGGAAAACTTAGAAAACTATATAAGTGGCAAAATATGTCTTTGTCAAAGTTACTATTTTTCTCTGTGCCTTGAATCTACGTAATGATGAAGTGTTCAACATGCTCAAAACTCAATCTCAAACAGAATGACCAGTAATTGAAAAAACAAAGGTAATTGGCCATGAACGATGGAAGAAATTTCACTAAGGATCTCACTGATTGAAAAAGGTTCAATAACTTCAAGGCACTGGGAATATTTTAAGCACCACAAGCCTTAATATGAGTCTATTGGCAGGGAAAATTTAAAAGAGTTCTTGATAGTATGGCATCATGCAGTGATTTCACTCTACTCTATAATTTCTCAAATGGACTGCATTTGCTGAACTGACCAGCAGCCCTCCTCTTCCCTACCAGCCACTTCATGTCCGTTAAATGACATAGGTCTTGCTTCCCTTACCATAGCTGTGCAGTTTCCTGAATGTGCTTGGCTCCAGGCACAAAAGGAAACATTTTCCCCTGCAACTATTGCTTTCCATCAGATTGTGAGAGATTTGTTCACTCATCCATTTACCCAGTACTTACTACACATCTACTATGGCCCAGGTACTACCTTAGTACCTTGGAATGTGCAAGCAAAACCAAACTAAACAGAATAGATGACACAATCCCACCCTTGAGGGGTGTAACTTCTAGTAACGAGATAGACAATAAGTATAATAGATTTTTTTTCCTGTTCCAGAACTCAGGCATGTTCCATTGGTTTTCTGGGTTTTTTTTTTTTTTTCATGTATTAATTTCAGCTATTGCAAGATTCACTTCCACACAAATACAAATATTTATTTCATAGTCAATTCAAAAGCTCCGATCCTTCCCCCAACTCCAATCTGTACACCCTAGGAGAGCTGCGTGGAGACAGAGGACACTCCCACCTTCTTAATCTCCAGGTTCTCCCTGCTCTCTGTCATTCCCCGCCAGGTCCCATTCCCTCCATCGGCAAGAGGCCCTGGTCAAGCTATGGAAGGACTCTCTTCTGACACTCAGCTGCACATAGCAAGGGAAGCATTCACCTAAAATTTTCCACAACCCTGAGGATATCTACTTCAAATGAAGCATCAATCTCTCCTTCAGCCCTGCATTGCAATCTGAAATAATCATTCTCTTTTGAGTTGCTCTTCGTTCAGCTGAAATGGAAAAAAATTCACATCTCTTTTCTGACAGGAAAATGCAGTTCAACTGCAGTTCTACTCCTAACAGGCCCATATTTCCTCCCTCCCTCCCTCCCTCCCTCCTTCTGCTCCTTCCCTCCCTCCCTCCCTCCTTCCTTCCTTTCTTCTTTTCCCTTCCCTTCCCTTTCTTTCCTTCTCCCTTTTCTTTTCTTTTTTTTTTAAGAAAGGGTCTCATCATGTTGCCTAACCTGGGCTTGAACCTGCAATTCTCCTGCCTCAGTCTCCTAAATAGCTGGGATTAATGGCATGCACCATCACACTACTTTTTATATTTTTCTTTTATAAAGCATTCTTCATTTTCTAACTGGTCTCACAGAACTAAGCTGGAGATAGATATGCAATAGAAACCAAAGAACAATTTTTCTTATCTATTAGCAAGGACCTCTAAGAGGATATAACATGTTTTTATTCACTAGAAATATCACGCAACCACATAGTTTCAGATGACCTGATAACCATACTTAAAGAATCAAAGGACATTTGTGAAATTGATTGTAATGTAATTCTTTTTAACTAAATTAATTCAAAATTTTATTATTTCAGTGTATAAAGTATTGATGACATATTACACATTGTTTTCATGCTGCGTCTTTCCAATCTAGTGGACTGAATTCTTGCAAAGCATTTCAGTTCAACGAGAACATTTCCAGTGCCCAACAGCTACACGTGCTTGACGCTACCAAAGCGGGCAGTGCAGGGCTGGTTCTTCCTCAAACGAGGGTAATAGGCACTTTATCTGCATCTTTTGGACTCTTAATGAAACTCAGGAACAAGTCCAAGTCAGTTTACCATCCAGAACCAGCAGAAATCTTTCTTGTGTATAGTATCATCCCCTTTGGTGCTTCTAACCTCTCCGGATCTCCTGGTCTGGCTCCTCCTCTGCACCCTCCTCTTTCTCTTCCGCCTTTGCACCCTCCCGCCCCAGCCCCCTTGCCCTTCACCTCCGCCATTCCTCGTTACCCTCACCCATCCTCCTTCCTGTCCTCCCCATCTTTTCCCTCCTTTTCTATCCTCCGCTCTCCTCTTCCTCATCCTCCTACCCCATCTCGGATTTGCTTACCTCGATGCATCCAGCTCACCTAACAGACCTCGGCGTCCTCACTGTGAACAGAATTCCCATACAGCGGTAAGGGAACCACCAAATGGACCCTCAAACAAATATTCTTGCCTTCAGTTTCCTTTGCTTCCCCCTCCTGTCTTTATTCTTTTTTCTTTTCTAAAATATTTAAAATGTTAAATTATAATCTCATGGAAAACATTGCCAGTTTGCAGTGTGGATGTGAAAAGGCAAGCAAAGACAAAGGGAAACTTTCTAAAATTTTATTTCCCAAAATTCTATTAAAGTGCTCCAGTTGTTGAGCAGAGGAGGTTGGCAATGCAGGAGTCCACTGTGGTTAAGTGCCGAGAGAGACAGACACTAAAGATTTCACTTAGGATTTCTTTAAGGAGAGTGGATTTTCCAAGTTTTCCTGTCAGCTTCTGTCTTCGCTTCTTTTCTCTCATTGCTGAGAGAAAATACCCAACACCCAAAGCTAAAGGAGGAAAAGTTTATTGAATGTACAGTTTGTGGAGGCTTAGTCCATACTCAGGGAGCTCCAAGGCAGGGTGGCACATGGCAGAGGGGCAACAGTTCACGGTGGAGGAAGACAGCAAAAGCAAGGACAGAAGGGTGAGGTGAGTCTCTTCTCATGTCTTGAAGAGTATCCAATCTACTGGAATTAGGGCAGTGTCAGTGCCATCAGCGGACTGATGCAGCAATCGCTCACCCTCAATCCCAGCATCGCACTACAAATCAATCACACACTCTAGATTCAGCCACGTTCAAAAAGCCCTACGATGGCATAGACTTTGGGGGACCATCTAGATGCACACCGTAACAGCTTCCCTGGCAGAAAATGAGAAGACAGGCATCATGATACATATTTAGGGAACAAGTAAACAAACGAATATGAGAAACCAGGATGGGAAATACATGAGTCTAATAGTACTACATAACAATAACTGTTTATTTTTAAAATTAAATTAAATTAAATTTTTTTTCTTTGTGGTCCTTCTCTTTTTTGCATAAATTAAAATCTCTCAACTTTTAAAAAAGAGTGACTTGGATTACATTTTCTTGATCAGTACAATACTTTGAAAAACCGTCAAGTTATCTAGTATGTTCAGAAAAAAATATTGACAGTAATTTGCATGTTAAATACAGAAAATTAAACACTCAAACTCCTAGAATTGAGCTTTGACAAGAATTTAAATTATCTTCACCCAGGTCACTGTTAAAGTGCCCAACATTTTAAAGGAAATTATTTTGAAAATATTTTACATCATTTCATCTCTCTGAATTAAGTATTGTAACAATTTTAAGGTAAGAAGTCAGCTTTAAAATGAAACATAAAATTTAGAGCTTATCCAATTTCTTTTTTCTTTATCCAGTTTTGAATAACAGAGATCTCATTTGCTGTTTCTGTAAGTAAAGTAATAGCAAAAAACCTAATTAGGGCAATTATATTCTGCCTATATATATTTTCTTAGCAATTTAAATTTGACTGAGGCTTAAATATGTTTCAATTTAACAACTGTTTATACCTGGATAAGGTAAAGCATTTGATGTGGTGAATTTCATATCCACTCAAATAATATTACAATAAAATTCTCAAAAACTTTTCAATATTAAAGGGAATACACTATTTAATCATTAAGTAGGATTCTAATGAATCTTTATTAAACCTTTCAGATAAACATTGTATTGACATCTAGTGGCTACAGAGGCAGAGAACAGATACAATATGTTGAAAACACATTGCTTAATGTATTTCCCACTTAAAAATTTCTTGAATAAAAATTGGACAAAATATATACAAACTACTGAATGTAAACTTTCTCTGTTCTATGGTAAAATGCCAGGGATGAATTTGGGACTTATGAAGTAAGAATTATATCACAGCTACCCAAGAAATAGACAAAAAATGCCAGGTTCTCACTGAGAGATCTATTCAGAAATATAAATAGTAATGTTTTCAGGCATTTATAGAATTCCTCTTATGTACTAGTCCTGCAACTTGCTTAATAGTTCTTCTCTCATTTAGAATTCAAATAAAATATTATTTACCTTTTCTTTTGCCACTGAGGAACCAGACCACAAGCAGTTATTTGCAGAAGGTTACACAACTAACACAAGTTAGACTTTGAAACTAGATTTGTTCAAGCCTGAAGTCCACCCTCAGGTAAACCACTCTTCTTTCTAGAACATAAAAAAGCAGCTCTGCATACTAATGCCTTTATTTATATGAAACAAATTGAAAAGAATTACATCTATCATTTTAACTCCCTGTCTAAAATTCTCTAACAACTGAATCTTGCTTTTCCTTTCTTGAGCAATTATTCTTTCTGCATATAATTTGAATTTGTGCCTACAGCCAGGAGGCAATGTACATAATCCTGTGACATACGGGTCTGTTCAGTACAATGCACCACAAATAACATAGGGTGCACTCGCTGGGGCGCATGTTTTCAGCTTTCCAAAAAATCTGTGTTTTGTGTTTCTTTTCCTCTGAAAGATGTATTTGAAATCAGTCATAGGAAAATGTCATAGTGAGAAATAAATTCAGGGCTGATGGTGTAGCTCAAAGATAGAGTGCTAAGCATGGGAGTAGGGGTTAGCAGTGAGGGCAGGGTTCAATTCCCAGGACCACCAAAAAGACGAAGGTGAAGGAGAAGGAGAAGGAGAAGGAGAAGGAGAAGGAGAAGGAGAAGGAGAAGGAGGAGAAATAAATTTACTAGAGGAAGCTGAAAAACTAAGGCCAGGTAGTGAACTGGCAAAGGAGAAACTGAGATGTCAAAAAGCACTGGAGACATGAAAGGGAAAAGAACATTCTGTGAGGGCAGAGTGTTTTGAACAAGGAAATGGTGGGTCAGAGCTCTGGGTGGGCAGAAAGAGGTATAGAGATAGATTTTACAGGGCTCAGCTTATGTAGGAGACAGGCCTTTGGGATGCGAGGCAGAGGGTAGCCGTTCTTTCCATAACTGGTCAAAGAACTGCACAATTTCCACAATCAGACAAAGAACAGCACACAGGTACCCTTATATGTATGTACTGCCACCAGTGGAGTGTTTTCCCCCTGGAGTTTTGGATGACACTGGCTCAGTGTTAGCTGTGCCCATCTGGATAAAATGAGCTGAAGAAATGAAGAAAAAGGCTTAAAGAACATACGTGATTTGGAGGCCTATGACAATTCCAGGAACTCTAGAGGGTCTCCAGGTCATCTGTGCTATACAACCTCCCGCTGCAGCTCGCACGTCCCTTTGGTGTAGAAGCATTTATTAAGAATTGCTATCAATCCACAGGTGGACCCTCATCCAGATCTGTAATTCGGGGGTTAGCTTGGGACTGAAAGAGCCTCAGGGAAAAGAGACTAGGGAGAAGAATTGGCTAAGGTACGGTTAGGGGACTCATTGATGAGATGTTCACAATGAGCAGGGGAAATGACGTTAGGTCTGAGAGTAGCATTTTTATACAGGAAAGCCATGAGCCTATTGGGAGAAGGCAGAAAAGTAGTCTGAAAAAGAGAAGTCTACTAAAATGAGAGAAAAATTCACTAAGGATCTTCACTTAGCCCTGGGATGAAGATTGAAGAAAGGAATAGGGCCTGCCTGTGGGTTTTTGGATAAACAGAAAGAAATAGATAACCCTGACAGGGAAACTCTTTCCTGTTTTACCTGGTGATAAGATACCAAAAAGAGCTAAAGATGAGAAATTGAATAAGAGCTGAAAACTCAGAGGGATAAAGGTTGAGCTTTAGTAATTTAGGGGATGAAAGAAGTTGAGAGCAGATGAGAGGCTGTTAGCCCGTTTAACAGAAGCACTGAGTATGGTGGTATAATCCTTCTCAGATAAGACAGCAGATCCAGGAGCCACACACCTGAAGTCACCTGCAAGATGGGAAACAGTTCTTTTAACCATGAATACAGAGGACAGTGCTGTCTTTTCAGACCGATCCTGTGAAAACCAGAAATAACTTCGGCCATGGTTTCTCAAATTTTGCTGCAAATTAGAAACTTCTGGAACACATATAAAGCTTTCACGACACTTGAGTTTATCCCACATGGGAAAGTCAGATTGTGTGAAGGGGGAGGGAGGCCTCAGATTGTTGCTGTTGTCTGTTTTGGTGCTGGGTTGAACAGAGGGCCTCCTGTGTGTGAAGCAAGTGCTCTACCACCAAGCTGCGCCTCTGCCCTAAGCCGTACAAGTGTTAGAAGACCCACTGATGATTCTCATGATTCCTACTGCAGCAAAGTATGAGAACTTTGATTCTCAGGCTTGGGATATTTGAGAGGAAAATAAAGAGTAGGTGGTGGGTGGACAGGCTAAGTAGAAAGAAATCATCTTATGGTGTGAGAGGCGTGGCCCACGAAGACCTTGAATCCTGACAGTGGCCACTTGCTGGACTATACTTGTTCTCTCCATCCTGCTCTTTGCCTGTGACTCCCACGCAGTTTAATTTTGTCATTGTGATACATCGGGTGTTCTCTTACCATCTCACTAACTTAACATACTGAGCACACAAATTACAGAACTCTGTATGTCAATTGAAAAACGAAAAATGCTAGGTTGATGAAAACTTGGCATAAATTAGCCACAACATATTCAAAAATGCAGCCGGAACGCTGAGCTACACACAGGATATGCATAAAAATCTGATGTGGTGATTATTGCATGCACAGGGTATCTGATTCATGGGATCATCCTTTAAATATTAACTTATGAGGTATCTGAAATGCTTCGATTCAAATTTCTGAGGTGACAGTAAGTAATGCATTTTGCTGTGCTTTGGTTTTACTTTTTCCAAATGAAGTTAGTGTTTGGTGTTATCACATAAAACTAATTTTCACATAAGGATTCAAGTCCATTAAAAAGTCTTGACAAATTACGGGGTACATTTTATTTTGGGGGGATCAGGCTTCTTTAATTCTGCATTATCCATCTTTGCTTTGATATCAAAAAGGATTAAAATTTTAAATATGGTCAGCTAAATTGATAATGTGAATTTAAAGCAAAAAAATTTTTTTAAAGCAAAATTATTTGTAAGACACTAACATCAGCACCTAGGGAGAAGGCTGAGATATTAGCATAATTTACACGAGTAAAGATTTTACCCTCGTTATTTTTGCCAATTATCAATTACTGGTCAGTGTTGGAATCATTCACCATAATTATTTCCCTAAGGTATCTTCCCTGGATAAAGTTTCATCTATTTCTTTCCTTACAAAAATGATATTCATGTTTTCTGTAAGATTTTTTCACTCTATGGAAAAATATCATATCTAAACTTTACTATCAAGGATTTCATTAACACTTTAATTCTTTGGGTTTTAAATATCTAAAGCGAAGAGCTGAATTTATCCGTGGTTGACCTGAGAAGTTCCTAGAAAGAACAAATTAATGCTAGCTGTTTCATATCTGTATGTTTTTTTTTAAATTTCCATTTCGAAAAAGTTTTGAATTTGAATTTCGAAGAATATATATATATTCTTTCTATGAAAATCAACCCCAAAGCCTGCGAATACCAACCTTACATTTGAATTCCTACCGACTCCTCCGATTGTCTCCTTCCTGTATGAACCTGCCAATCAGTGGTGGAAAGTGCAAATCACGCCCAGACACCCCAGTCTTGCTCACAAAAGTACCAGTCACAGAAAAAATAATACCAATTGGTCATGGATGGGCAGGAAATCTCGCCAGGGATCTAAACGGACAATAGAATTTATTAAGTCCATTTTACTACAGCCCAGCGTTCCCTGCATGCAAAGATTTGGGACCTTAATTTCAAAGTCAGCTAAAACCAGCTAAGATAACTTATATTCATTGGCTAAGCTCAGACAGAATCACTGTGAAATGTCTTGGTTAGTGCTTTTGGCTTTCAATAATAGCAGCAGTATTTATTTTTATTCTGTATTTTTCTCTCATTCTTTTTATAGAGAGGAAAGCGACTTAGTGGGATGCTAGTTGTTTTAAATTCTTAATTGGTCTGCATTCTTTTTCAGTTGCTTATTATTTTCAAACTTCAATCTTTCAACTGACTAAACATCCACAAGGAAGATATTTCCCGTTAATTCTCCCTAGGCAGCAGTTCCCCTTCCCAGAGCCGCGGCTGCATTTATTACCGAAAAGCAGTTATGATGTGTGCATACGGCATGGGCTAGAAAGCACTGCAGCCTCAGGTCACAGAAGTGGATGAAGTTCAGTGATCTGATTGTCCACATTATGCAGAACACCAACATTCTTTAAGTGCTGGGTTTTTTTTGTTTTGTTTTGTTTTTGTTTTTTTTTTTTTGCTTTTAGTTTTAAGCGGCAGCACATTTGCTTTCTTCGTGGTGCCAGCCGCAAAGGGCTGGTGTGAAGGAGGGAGAAAGACTGCACTATAGTTAAAGAATAAACAGTAATTAAGTAATTACCTTGCAGAAATCTCCAGAGTGATCGATTATCTCTCTGGTTTATAAGAACAGGACTGGGAATACACAATAATTGATTTCTATTACTTATGTCTACTTTCCTTTTAACTTTCCAAAGAAGCAACGTAGTTTAATTGACTTTAATTTCAGATTACGTATTTTTATGACTTCTGGAGTTGGTGAGAATTAGAATGAGCAGAGTTGCTAGCCCCATGAGCCATATTATCAAACATATTATCAAAAGACATGGTGTGTGTGTGTGTGTGTGTGTGTGTGTGTGTGTGTGATATCCTATATTTTATGTGATTGCAAATCCTGCACTGTCACTGCCATGCTTTTACCTTTTAGGGGAGTTACTTGTTAGTTTGAGATTGATTCGGAGAACTACAGGGTCTATCACAATGTGACCCTGAGAGACAGTAATAGAGACGTGTGGGTGCACGCACACACACACACAAAAATACACATATACACACACACACAAATATAATAGCAGGCATTGCAATAGAAATGACAAACGTGTGAAACAGTCACCAGGCAGGGCCAAGCTGGGCACCAGCACACATCCAGTTGTGCTGGCCCCGCTCTGATGTCATGCTACAGTCAAGTTACTGTGAAGTTGTGGGGAACAGAGTTTATTGAACTCCCCATCTTGTACTGTTGTATCATGAAAATCAGACATGTTTTGGAATAACTATACGTACTTTGGTTTCTCTTCAGATAGTGTAAATCTTTTGCCTTGCAATACCTATATTCCTTTGGCTGGAAATTGAGGCATATTTGCTGCACAATCAGATAGAAAGGAGACCCTTGGCCTGGACCCATCAGCAGTGGGCTTGGGCTGTACAACATTTTGCTGTTAGACGAACACCAAGATGGTACTGTGGGAAGCATCATCTTTCCTGTCTTCCCTGCAGATTATTTTTGGAATATTTCTGCTAGTCTTTTTCTTTCTGTGATTCTTTGTATCTTTGATATACCACATATTCCTCCCTGACAATACCTTTCATATCATGTTATATACTGGTTAATTGGTCATTTTTCCCTTTTATGGAAGAATTCTCCCTTTTAAGTTTTCTTTTCTTTCTTTTTTTTTCAGTGTGTGAAGGATGAGTCTCTAGTGACTGATATCTGCTGGAATGATTACATCATTACATTTCCATTTCTCATTATGGACAGAGGTGCTTAGGGCATCATTTATTCTGTGATACTCAGCGAATGCACATGCTAACAGAGCAAAGAAGGGCCAAACAATGAAACAATACTTGTCTGACTTCAATGATACAAAGGAGCAATAGTGGCCCATAGAGAGATCTAAAACTTGCTAATTGTTTGGTAGACAGACATTTTGGGGATTCTGGACAAATGCAGATTCAGTTTTTAATATGATTCAGTTTTTATACTATGATACCAATAGGAAAAATCTACTAGATAAGCAAAAATCGTATTATTAACATCTGCAGCTTAAAAGACAATTTTTCTGAATGGGAAAGCTTTATTCCCTTTTTCTAAGCATGGAACACAATTTACTACTTAATGTTGTAATATGTTCAAATATGAGTTAATTTCAGTTATTTAATTTATGTTGCCTTATAGAAGAAAAATCACTTACCGAGTACCTAAAATACTAATTAATTTTTGATATTCAATTTTCCTGAAAAATACTGTAGATGTGCCCTTAAAAATTCAAGCCTAGAGCTCCCAGCGAGTAAATTCTCAATAAGTTGACAGACGCAAATAGTCTTCTGTTGAAAGAATTATTGCTTTTAAGTGGCAAAAAATATTTGTAATTGGAGGAAATCAGATTGTGGTATTTGCAGCTGCCATCTTAATAGCGAGTGATTTCACCGACAATACAGTGGATCCAAACAATGTGGCTGAAGTGTGTGACCACTGACAGGAGAGCGTCGCTTGGACAATGCCACCAATTGCATGAGTGACACCCAATGGTGGAAGAGTAGGCAACTGGGACATAGTTGCCTTGTGCTTTGTCAACTTTTTTTTTCTTTTCTTCTTTCTCTCCCTGGTGGCTATTTGTCATTCTTGGGCGACTATAGACTTCCCTTCCCCTGGACCTTTGTGAACTCTGCTGTCTTTGAACATCATGGATATTGCCAAAGAAACTATTTACTAGGCAGTAATTATATGCCACCCCTCGTGTAAAGGTAAATGATAATGAGATATGTGCAGAGAATAGGCAGCCCTGTCAAAGGGGAAAAGAGCGTCTTTTAAAACTTAGAGCCATACAAAATGCCTTATAGACTTGTTCTGCAGTAACTGTATCAATTAACCACGCTAAAAGCCCTAACTCAGATGGCCACTGCACCCAGCATGTCTACCAGTGTTTTATTATCAAGTCCATTATGATGAGTCCTTGTCCCAGACAAAGGGAGAACAGAAAAAGAATCCAGGCTGACAAATTAGACTTGAAATCAGTTTCATTTACATAACGACTGGAAGTTCATTAATAACAGAGTTTTAATTATTCATGCTCTTGTTTCACTAGATACAGCAGTTTTCCCCCTGCTGTGCGGGATGTCTGGATTAGCGAAAATGAACCTTAGCAAGCTGATGGGCTGCCCAGAAATTCCGAGGCTTTTCTCTTTTCACACCATCGGAGACGGTTGGGGGTGGGGTGGCTTGTGCAGACAAACAGCGGGGAGAGACGAGAAGGAGGGAGAGGAAGAGGCCATGACTGAATAGGCAGAAAGGACACCAGCTAGCATGAGTTCTTTGGGCCTACATTGCATGTTTGCTGAAAAGAGATGGAAAGGAAAGACGTGGCTGTTGTGTATTTGTACTTGATGGGAGCTCCCACCTGAGGCAATGACAGCTCAGTACATATCAGCGTTTTTAGGAGTTCTTGCCCGGGTGTAGTACTAATCTGACTGTGGGTGCACATGTAGTTCTTTTTCTTTGAATATAGGAACACGAATAGAGTTTTATTTTGATTTGTGTGCATCTGAAAAATTAGGGAGGAAAAATAAGAAATATTTTCCCCCTTTCAATTTGAAATATACGGGAAAACATGACAGACAGTGACCATTAATACAGTTTTCTTTTAATAAGCACAGTGGTGATATTTTCATTCTTCTCGGCCATACCTAATAACATGAAGGACACTTTCCTGTGAGAACAGAAACCACCTTCACCCTCAGCCATTTTCTCTTCACCTGTAAAGTGAAGAGCCCAGGGCCAGTCACACGGGGCTTTACTGCATTTCTGGTTTGTTTGCAGTCCTATACTTTACTAATTTGGGTAACTTTCACCAAAAAGAATTCGTGACAAATAAAATAAGATTGAAATTTTCCCAACACCTCCATAGCTCAGTGAGTCCTGAAAAGAGACCAGAGGAAAATCTCTTTTCAGTTTGAAATCAGACCCCAGCCAGAGAGGGTTAGCTTTCTGTGGCTACCTTGAGACCAGTTTTGGAGCCCAAATTCTCAGTTTGGACGAACCGGCATCTATTTTTTTTTTTTTTTTGCATAGAGAAATCACATTTAACAAGAGCTGAATGTCAAATGGTCTTTCTACATTCTCTGGCTTGGTTCAAATTTCACAAAAATTATTGTAATATCCATTTTACCAAGGAGGAAATTGAGCCCCAGAGAGATCAAAAGTGTAGCTTGTGAAAGAGGAAGAAATCTAACCCTGCCTGCCTGCCTCAGTGCCTCCCAAGCTACTGCACATCGGAAGACAATGACCACTTTCATTTTTTCCTATGGAGTTTGTACCATTTGTTTTATTTTTCTATCTTAATTTTCTTCACCCTCACACTGATAAATGACTTTTGACAAAATAAATGCAACAACTTATTTCTTTTTGAGAGAGATTTATTAGCTCTTGACTGACCCAAAAGTCATAAAATTCAAGTATTTTTACCACAATATATTTGGAATGTTTCAGGAGCAAACAAGATGCGGATGTGAACAAGAGTCAAATAATAGAATTACTGAGTAAAAACCAGAGAGACTACCTGATCATTTTATGTCAAACACATTTGTAGATAGACCTTATTTTAAAAAAAGTTAATCACTATCCCTGCCATCTCTCATTAATTTGAATTTGCTTCGATCTGAGAACTTATCCACCCACTGCAAAGGATCATCATGGAGCAATAAAGCTAACTTCTCCCCTCTCCTTCCCTTTCTTTTCTCCCCTTCCTTCCTTCCTTCCTTCCTTCCTTCCTTCCTTCCTTCCTTCCTCTCTCTTGTCTTCCTTCCTTTTATGCTTAGAAGAATTCATGCTCACTGGCTCATTTTAATTTTCATCCTATTCATCCCTTCCTGGTCAGTTTTTCCTGCCTCCTTGGGCTCCTTCCTACTTTTTTTGGCCAGGTTGGATGGGAGATTTTGAAAATGTACTGCTTCAGAGTGATCAGAAAATAACATATTTACAACATTTTTGTCTTTTCTCCCTCTCAAGTATATATAGATATTAAAGCACAAAGAACTTGCATGACATGCCTAAGGGGAAAGAAAGTATTTTGTAAAGATTAAACAAGATCTTTTACTAGTGGGCTACTCCAAGCAATATGCTAGATTTCAGTGTAAAATGTCATAAATGGACAGTTAACATGAAATAAAAGGGTCAGTATAGGCAGCTGGGACCTTATGGATACTCTGTCACATCCTAAAAAGTGCCGTAGTTCATCTGGAAATTAAGCCAAAAAGGAGACTCTTCAAAATCTTTGACCAGGGTTTACCACAACGATCTGTTAAATTCTTAGAAATTTTAAAGGGAAATTAAACCTTTTAAAAGACTAAAACAGGCCTGGTGTGGTGGTGCACACCTGTAATCCCAGAACTCAGGAGGCTGAGGCAGGAGGATCATTGTGATTTTGAGACCAGCCTGGGCTACAAAGTGAGCTCAAAGCCAGCCTGAACTGCATAGTGAGACTCTCTAAAAAAAAAGAGAGAGACTAAAACAATCACAAAAAGCTTTTACTGCTCAGTGGATCATGTGTTTGCTCTGCTTTAAAAATATATTTAGTTCTATTTTCTAGGCTTCTTTTTCCCCCCTTTTAATAAATTAGAAATATTGCCAAAGGTCGAACAAGATAGTGGAAGTTTGTGTGGGGAAGAGAAGCTGGAAGACGCATCTGGATCCCACTGGACTGGGCAGCCTGTCCCGCAGGCAGATGCCGCTCCAGGCAGGCAGGGGGCGGCTTGCGTTGATGTTTGATTTCCAGGTGTAAGTATTTACTCACCTAAATCCCAACCATAGCCTGTCTTCCATCTGCAGCAACAGTGAACATTAGGAGGTGTCCAGCTGATGGGGGTGTGCCAGGGACCGAGTCCTGAAGCAGGAAAACGCAGCAGCCTTGCAGAAGACTGAGGCCACAAGTACTTCTTTCGGCCCCCATCTTTTCAATGACTAGCCACGTTAGAAGAAGCTGTCAGAAGCACTTTGGTAAGAGGCAGGAAGCGCAGTTTCTAGTCCTGCTTCTGACCATTCCGTTCCTCATTAATAAAGTAAGTTACCACTAGAGGTGTATTCAGTTAACGAGGAAAAATTATATGTGCTGCCCTCCCCTTCCTTCCTTCCTTCCTTCCTTCCTCCCTTCCTTCCTTCCTTCCTTCCTTCCCTCTCTCTCTTTCTTTCTTTCTTTCCTTTCTCCCTTCCTTCTTTCTTACCCACTTGTTTTTTTCTGTGGTACTGGTTGTCCAACCCAGGGTCCAAGCATGCCAGGAAAGGACTCTAACACAAAGCTACCCCACCATCCCTGAATCTGTAACTTCCACAAGGCTAAGAGTCTGACTCTGTATGTCTGATCTGGGTCCCAGAAAATTTAAAAGGTTGAAGAAAATTTTAGGAACTTATAACAGAGCCTTATTATATTATAATAAGGTAGGCTTTGGGAATAATTACTTTTTAAAGTAAAATGCAATTTTTATTTTAACTTTACAAATGACTGAATTTGTGAATTTTTTTCTTAAAATGACTGAGGTAAACCAGCTGTTGGAAATTTGCTGTTGATCAATTTGTAAAAATAAATTTTTTTGTGTGATGTTGGGGATGATGCTGGGGATGTCTTCTGCTGAGAAAATGTTCTACCACTGAGTTACACTCCTGGACTCTGTATTTGTAAAGTCTGATTTAAAATAAAGTAAATCATTTATTTTAGTTATGTAGTATTGTCTTGGTTACTTTTCTCTCCTTGCTGAGACAAAATACCCAATGCCCAAAATGAAAGAAGGAAAGGTTTATGTAGCTTACAGTTTGTGGAGGTTTCAGTCCATACATGGCTGGTTCAGAGGCAGAGTAGCACATGGCAGAGGGCAAACGTTCATGGCACAGAGCACAGCAAAAACAACCAGAGCAAAAGGGAGGAATGGCGGCAGGCAGCCTCTTTCCTTCCCTTACACTGTAAACAGGCTACCCACACCCAGCGGGCATGTACCTCTCACATAATCTCCATGCCCTTCTCTTCTACAGGCTCAGGCTGTATACAAAGTAAGCACCCTGGCTTCCTGCTGAGTCACTCAGCCAAACCTCTAGACTCCCCAAGTTGACACAATGTATCAACCATAACAATTATAAAGTATAATGAATACAAAACAATGTTCTAGAAACATCTACCCAATTGCTGATTATTTTAAATATAGTATATATTATTAAAAATTATCAGTGTAGAACATTTATGCAACAAAATGAAAAGGAGCAGGTAGAAGGATATCAGACTGCAAAGGACATTGGTGCCAGTGTAGAAAGGCTGCCTATGGTACACAGTGGTCAACCGGCATGTGAAAATGTTTGCAAATCGAAGCCGCAAAGAAGTATTATCCAAGTAAGACAGGCAAGTGTCAGCGTGGATGTGGAGAAAGGGAGACTCTTGCTCACTGCAGATGAGGATGAGAACTGGTGGAGATGTTATAGAAAACAGTATGAAGTTTTCTTTGCAAATGGAAAATAGAACCACCACATGATCCAGAAATCCCATGAGTGAGTATTTGCCCAAATGAATTAAAATCAAGATGTCAAAGAGATACTTACATTCTCATGTGCATCAAAGCCTGATTCAAAAGAGGCAAAATGTAGAAACAGCCTAAGTGACCATAGAAAGATAAATGGTTAAAGAGAGTGTTGTATGTTCCTATAGGGAAATATTAATTTGCATTCATAAAGAAGGAAGTTCTGCAATATATGACATGATTAAAGCTTGAGAATATTATGTTATGTGAGTTAAGCTGGTGACGGGCAAACATTACAAGATTCTCCTTAGATTCATCTAAAATAATGAAAGTAATAGCAGTAGAGAGAAGAACAAGACTGCTAGGGGTTGGGGAGAGGAGGAAAGGGAGAGTTGCTAATTAACAAATGTAAAGCTTCAGCTATGCAGGATGAATGAATGCTAGACTTTAACATTGTGCACATAGATAATAATATGTTACTATAATTTAAAAATGTTTTAAGAGAGTAGATCTTGCATGATAGCTCTTCTTACCAGAATAAACAAAACAAAACACAAACTTTCACCAAAGACTGGCAAATTGCTATTTCCAGGTCATTGCCACTCAGAACCAAACAGAACAGAAAGTCCATGAGTTATAATTATTGATTTTGTGACTTTCTCAACATTGCTTAATTGCAGCTTTCTCAACTGGACAGTGAAAGTGATCACACTGATCACACTGAGTCTTTGTAAGAATTAAAGATAAAAACCAAGTAAAAGCGTGACAGTGGCTGAAAACACGGCAGTTATTATTGTTATCTGACTGGAAGTGAGAATGCCAGTTTTGTCCACTGGGCATTGAATTTATAATTTGAGGTTACCTCAATTCCATAGAAGTAAATTGAAAAGCACATATAATCTTCCCTCAATAATGGGATCAATAGTGGTTTCAAAGGTGGCTCCCTCTCCACAGCGATGCGGGGTCTCCATTGAGAGAGCATAACGGGAACAAGCTGTGACCAGAAGGTGATCCTGCAACAAAAGCTTTGAAAATAGCAAGCGCTCACATTCTACTCTCATATGCCACTCATGTTACACGCTAATTTAATACTGAAAAACTAATTCAGTCAACTGTTAGTTTTTACTTTTGTTTCTTTTTGCACCTGTTAAAGAAGAATTTGATGCAAAGCAAAATATAAAATATGTATTTTTGTTACTGACATTGAATTATTTTTCAATTATTTGATTCCTGGTCATAATTAAATATGGTCAATAATTAAATATTGTCAGTAGCATTATTACTGAGCAAAAATTTATTTAACAATGGTAAGGAAATCATAACATTATTTTATTTATTTATTTTTTTTTGCGGTACTGGGGATCGAACTCAGGACCCTGCGCTTGCTAGGCAAGCGCTTATTCCACTGAGCTATATCCCCAGCCCCCATAACATTATTTTAAAAGGGAAGAAAAATTTTGAGAAACAGAAATATGGGTAGTAGTGAATAGCTAACATTTGCTTAGTGCATTAGGAGCAGAGATCTTGCAATGTTTTGAAATTTTTAGAAAGAGAAAATTACCTTTGCGAGGCCCTGAGTTCAATCCCCAGCACCATTGAAAAAATAAATAAACTAAAATTAAAAATTAAAGTTCATAATCTGTTTAATTTACTAGACTGAAGACCACAGAGAAATTTAATAGTTTCTGTTACATTGCAAAAAGTGCAAAAGTTAAGGAATAAAAATTTCTCTCAGCTTGGAAAACTATCTTCACTGTGCTTCGCAGGAGGTAAATTTTGTAGAACTTTTTCCCTTTCCCTTCATACCTTTATATGTCTTTCTCCTAAAATATATTGGAGGGTTCCGTGGATTGTTCCTTAAAGCTCCACTTTCGAGTTTAGTTCTGAAAATAACACGATAAAGGAAAGAAAAGTGAAAAGACAGACGAGTTGTGGAAATGATGTAATAGTTTGGAAAGAGAATCGAAGTGGGAAACAAGGCAATGGGAGGAAGAGAACAGAAAAGCAGGAGCGAGAGAAATGGGTTGACAAACTTGAGAATAAACTCTGGAGCTACTTTGTGGGAAGGCGGTTCAAATGGCAGGCTCGCGCTGTCACAGGCAGCTGAGTCAGATAGGAACACCATAGGCAGTTAGACAGGGCCAGGCCCTGGAAGGAGCCAGGGCAGAAGATGGGACACCTTGCAAATGGAGAGATGAGACGGCACCGGAAGCTTCTGCTGGGGGCCGGATCTCAAGACAAAAGTTTAAGCAAAAGCCAGGAAGACTCACTAACCCAACCCCTTCCAGGAAAAGCCTCTGTTCTGTATTTGTGTCCGATGCCTACATGACTCGCTTCCTCATTTGACCCCAATTTAATCAATTTTACCTGAGCAATTATACTCGCAGTCTTATTGGTTGACCATAGTCTTGTCCCACCTCATGCCGGCCTTTCGATTTTCCTTTTTTTGCCCCACCCTGGGCCCACCTCACCTCTTGGTTTTGCTCTATAACCATCCCTAGAAAAGGTAAGTTCCTTGGCAACCCACTGGGTCCCGTTTGTCCCTCTCTTGGACAGCTTTCTTTTCCCCAATAAATATATTCTGCTCTTAACCTCCATTGTTCCTAAAACTCATTCTTCAGTTTTAGAGAACACGAACTCGTCCCAGATATCTTTCAGGTTGGGAGTTTCTTTTCCCTATATCTTCACCATGACCAAGTCAAACCATCGCTAATGCAACTGCTTGAAAATCTTTGGCTCTCATAGGTTTGAAAGCTGTGGCCTGTTTAGGAATGGAAGATGCTATGAAAATTTCAACAAAATATGGGTATTCAGGGACCAGATATATGGTCCATAGATTCTGTGAAGCAAATAACTATGAAATAGGAAAAAAATTACTTAAATAAAAACAAAATCATTTATGTAATGGAATCATTTGTTATGTCTTTAAATATTATATTTTAGGTAAATTACAACGTGTAAATGGTAATGTAATGCTTTAAAGATGATGTCATCAATAAATTGTAAGAGTGCATTACTAATTAAATTATTGTTAATTAAGGTAATTGCATAGATATGGACATATTTATTATTCTGTGTTTGTGATGTTACTATATCGCAATTTTAATTTAATTTAATTTTAATTTAAAAGCTTTGAACTTTGCAGTTATAAGTTTTGTATTTGATTTTTTTTTTTTTTTTGCGGTACTGGGGATTCAACTCAGGACCTTGTGCTTGCCAGGCAAGCAGTTATTCCACTGAGCTATATCCCCAGCCCAAGTTTTGTATTTGAGCTGGGGATTTAGCTCAGTGGCACAGCACCTGCCTGGCAAGCATGGGGTCCTGAGTTCAATTCCCAGTACCAAAGTAATAATAAAAATAATAATAATTTTGTAATTTAAAAACTATTTGGATCCTTAATTTTAAGAATCTAAATGCTAACTATCAAAAATTCACCATGTTCTTTCCATCATCCCTCTATAGCTTACATCACTGGTTCATTCTTTCTTTTTTCTGTTTCCTTCTCCTCTCTCTATTTCTCTCTCTCTCTCTCTCTCTCTCATTTTTGGTAGGTCAGTACTGCAAATTGAATGTAAGACCTTTGTACTGAGCTGCATTCTAGCCTTAGATTTTTTTTTTTCTTTTAAATTTTGGGACAGTCACTTGAAGTTCACTTGAAGTTGCCCAGGCTGGGGTTGAATTTGTGATCCTTCTGCCTCAGCCTTCCAAATTGGTGGGATTGGCTGGGTGTGGTGGTGAGTGCCTATAATCCCAGTACTCTCAGGTGGCTGAGGCAAAATCACTGTGAGTTCGAGACTAGCCTGGGCTACAAAGTGAGCTCAAGTCCAACCTGAACTGCATAGCGAGACCCTGTCTCAAAAAGACAAAAAAAAAAAAATTGCTGAGATTGGCTGAGGATTTGGCTCAGTGGTACAGTTCTTGCCTTGCATGTACAAGGCCCTGGATTATCCCCAGCACCACATATACACACACATGCACACACACCAAACAAGCAGAATTGCTTGAGTCACAGCCACCATATTCGCTTTTCCAGCCATTCTAAGGTCTTCAGTCTAGCTGCAATTGCCTTCACATTCCAAATTTCCCTTAGAGTCAGTGGTAATTTCTTATGATAATGTTGACACAGAAAATATTTTTTCTCTTCATCCTAAACCCCACGAAGAAACAAAATATATGTAAATTTCTTTGATTGCTTCTCCTTCACACCTACTCATAAATGACTTCATCGGCTCCTAGAGAGCAACAACACAGCACAGTATGTGGCTCTGCCTCTGTGCTCTTCAACAACACATTTCTGTGGGACAGGGTGCCACAGAACAGCATGCCCAGCACTGGGCATTTCAGGCATGAACACATTTACTCTCACGAGGAAACCCTTAACTGTTTCCGCGTTCCCAGGTAGCAGTGATCTGCCAGCTGCCACACAGCAGTCGCTGTGGGAGGAGGAATGAAATTCAGGTGTGGCCAAGTCCCACAACCACGTTTTGTGAATTCTGCCTCCTTCCCAGTTATCCATTATATAAAAATGTCCTAGTCTCCTGTCCATGTGCTGCCCACAGGCTACTGAAAGTAACATCCTCAAACACAGATACCAGCCAGTGCTTTGGTACAGTGGTTGACACAGAGGTGCTCAGAATAAATTTTGGAAAAGGATAAAGAAGTCAAAGTTTCAAACTTAGAAACTGTTTCTCCTTTTTGGTTAGGTTTCTGGTGACCTGGCAGAGGCAGGTCCATCTTCTCCAATAATTGAAAACCAGATAGAAGTTCAAGTGTGTCATATGCACCTGCTGCCGTTACACTTAGGGCCCTGAATTTAGTGTTTACAGTCACCGACACCGTCAGTACGTCCAGTCTGAGTTTCTGCAGAACAATCTCACCTATTGTTAAAGTAAGAAATTATCAAAGTCCAAGTTGGCATACGCTTTAGAATTATGAAGATTTAGCTTCAGTTCTAAAATATATAAACAAATATGGTTTGGTGGGGCCAGTGATTACAGAAAGGGAAAGCAAGGTGTATTCCATGTATGAGGTCTTCATGTCTAAATATTTTCCTAGGTGTCCCTATACTCCAGTGTTCTTTTCCCTTTTTTTGTCTTTATGAGACAGAATCTCACTATGCAGCTGAGGCTGGCCTTGAGCTCACTTTGTAGTGTAGGCTGCTTTCAAACGTACAATGATCCTCCTGCCTCAGCCTCCTGAGTGCTGGGATTACAGGCGTGTGCTGCCACGCCCAGCCCTTACTCCAGTGTTCTTGCACGTTCTCACCAGGTGTTTTCCAACGAAGCACTTCTGGTTGACTCTGAGAGGAAACCTTCAGGTAGGTTTCATGCAGAAGATGAAGACTGCATTAAGATTAAGTCTGAAATGTACGCTGCCAATTAGCCCTCTAGTGTTTCTGTAAGCCTTGAATTTTTGATGCGATCAATGACACCAGTGGAGCCATCTTCTGTGGAGTGGTTATTAAAGATATAAAGATCAATACAGAGATGATACTTGAAAATCTATAGCACAAGATAATGAATCTCCACGAGAGCCTGCTAAGAAGAATGTCAGCAAACCAAACAGAGGGTTTGTGCGTAACAAAAGTATCTCCTGCCAGTAGAATGGAAGCTACATTTTGCATGAGACAGAAATCTTCAGGCCACACTTATAATACATTTGCAGGACAAGGTTTTAATAAGATTAAGACACAAGCCTCACTGGGCAATAGGCTCCTGTTTCATTTACAGGAGGAAAAAAAAAAAAGAGACCAAGGAAAAAGAAGTGTGGTGGGGGGAGTGAAAGGAAAGAGATGTAAGACTGAGTCAATAGTGCCATGATTTAACTTTAACTAATGACCAAATACCATCAAAACTTTCTCTGTCAGTAATCCTCATTCAATTTCTTTTAAATGAAACATTATTTGCTTGCACCTTAAGTCTGTAAGTACTGATTGTTATTGGAGCTGTGTATTGGAGCTTCACAGAATAGTCCAAATTTAATTTGAACTGGGGATTGATTTTGTTTCCTTCAAAGGAAGATTTTTTTTTTCCCTTCCAAAATTGAGCCTGTGCATGACTTCGCAAGTTCATCTCGCTTTTCTCCTTGACACAATTGTAAGTGACATGAGAACATTTATGTGTTTTGTCCTTAAGGGACACCGCAAATGAGCTAATGATGCCACAAATGACTGAAAGCTACTTTAGCCCCTTTACAAAATGTGGATTCCCTGTAATTTTCTATCATTGGCTGCCAGGCAAAGCAAAATTAAGCAGGCCTGACACAGTCACCAGTCCACTAAACCATTGTATATTTAATAGATAAAGAGGTTTATGCTTGAGATTTCCCAATTTCTAACTACGTAAATAAAGTTTTATAGACAGGGATTAAGAGAGGATGTGTTTTTGTGTACGTGGGGTGGTGTAAGAGTCATAAATATTTCTATTTCCTTCTTTCTCTAGGGACGTGTAAAAGTCCCATGCTGGAGCGTTTAAGTGGCTGCCCTGACAGAGGGACACCACGGAATACTGAGTCCTTAACAGCAAAGTCCGGCTCTTCCTTAATCTGTAAACTTACTGATGTTATGGAGTGGTGTCTTTGTTTTTCTTGGAATTTTTTCATCTACTGCTCACTCTGGTGCCGATACAATTTCCAGAAAGTGAAACAATGATTAGTTTATGCCGCTGCATAGGAAGTTTGGTTCTCTTTCTATTTTCACAGCATGTTTCAAAGGGTGACTTAAATCAGGTCTAAGTTGTTCTGGGGTCAGTGAGGCTGGTATGCGCAGATTTTTTTCCCCAACATGACATGTAACAATAAGAGAGCTAGACACACTTTATGTAGTTTTAACAAGTCTTCGCAGTTTTGGACCTAATTTGTTTCCCTCCCCTTTATGCCCTGAGGCTCCCAAACCAAATGAACCATACGTTAGCGTAAAAGAAGGGGAATCAGTTTAGACTGCCACAAAACGCAGACCTCTTGCTGGCAACCTCAATCTGGACACAGTGTCCGTACTTTAAATATTCCATTGTCTTGATCATCCTGACCCCTCATGATTGTTCTCCCCCACCTGTAATTGGGATTAAAACAAGGTCCTTCACGCTGAGCTGCAGCTGTACTTCTTTAAAAAATATTTTATTTGGCTGGGCATGGTGGTGCAGGTCTATAATCCCAGCACTCGGGAGGCTGAGGCAGGAGGATTGTTGGGAGTTCGAGGCCAGCTTGGGCTACAAAGTGAGCTCAAGGTCAGTCTGAACTGCGTAGTGAGAGCCTGTCTCAAAAAGACCAAAAAAAAAAAAAAATTATTTGGAGACAGGATTTTGCTCAGTCATTAATCGCTCCTGGCTGGGATCCATAGGAACCCTCCTACCTCAGTCTCCCAGAGTGACGAGATTAGAAGTGTGCGCCGTCATTCTCAGTTATGATTCTCCTTTCGAGCCGCACAGCTTGGAAACCTCAACCCTCTCACAACTGTTCAGTTTACATGCTCAGCCCGGGTCTCCATGCACTGAGCTTCTATATCTTCACCAGCAAAATCTGTGCTACAGATAGATGAATATGTTTCTTGGTTTCCAATAGCTCCAGAATTGGGGTTTATTTTAACCTGCATAATCTCTGAAATCACTTTTAGTTATTATGAAAAAATTACATAGCCAGGTGTGGTGGCACATTCCCGTAATCCTAGCCTTCTGGGAGACTGAGTCAGTAGGATCTCGGGTTTGAACCTAGCTTGGGTAATTTAGTGATTTTATGAGAACCTATCTCACAATGAAGAGCTGGGGATATAGCTCATTTCAGAAGTCCTGAGTTCAGTTCCCAACCAAAGAAGTGAAAAATATATTTCTTACAGACAGGAAACTCATAGGTGGTGTTTAAGAAATATTTTTATACAGTTTTTGTATCTCATATATAAGCTGTGGCAATATTTAGCCATTGTAAATCAGTAGTCCTAGTGCATCAGAGAAATTGAAAGAAAAAAAATGTTCAGGAAGATTGCATAAAACTTTCTCTTATGAAGGTCTCAGTTTACATATTTTTGTGAGGGAAAATAAGTGTGTTTAACATTTTGGTCAAGCGAAAAAATTCACATTGTCTAAATGTCTAAGCCTGGGTGGAACAATAAAATCTTATTCTTAATAGATGGAAGGGTCAACTATTTTTCTTAATAAAAGGAAGAAATGAGAGGCATAGCAATTGTTTAAGAGCTAACTCCTCTCTAATGGACTAATTGGTAAAAACTTGAATCCAAATTTTGGGTAAATAAATCACATACAGTGTATTAAGTGTTCAGACAATATGTGTTTATTGGGCAACACTGATTAAACCCCGATAAAATAAAATATCAAATGGGAGGGGAAGCAGGCCAGAAAATGTAAGTATGGGCTTATGAAAAGAGAATACTCAGTAAAGTCCTTGATGACGTATTTAGATCTATATTAGAAGTCAAGAAGGAAGTAGACGTGTTATTCTATAATACCATGTCTTATTTTATAATCTAATATTAACATTTTTTCCTAGCACCCATAGAATGAAAGTGATTTTATATGTTGGAAATTAACATACAAAAGAAGTGGACAAAAGAATTACCCAGGAATTGCATACAGGACCATATGGGAGTTATATTTTTGTAAATAAGCCCAGAAATCTGAATACCTCTAGGTATCTACAAGTCCATGGTTTACCAAGCCTCTGAATGGTCAAATCTCCTGCTGGATACTTCAAGCTTATGAAACTGGGGAACTCGATAAAACCAAACCTTAAAGGATCTAGTTTTACAGAAAGAAAGCAGGATCAAAACAGACTAAGGCAAAGAGGATTTAAAGCTAACATATAACTTAGTATGTTGAAAAAAGAAAAGGATTAGAAAGAAATACAACAAAACATTAGTGATACTTTTAAGTGTTGAACTAAACAATTTCTTTTTATTTTCTCCTTGCATGTTGTGATATTTACAACTTCTCTACAATAGGATTTTTACTATAACTAGAAAACAATGGATCAGTAAAAAGTGCAATCTGTTGAAATTACTACTATTTACAAATTGAAGGCATTTCACCACTGGCAATGCCTTTGGCTATAAAGAAAAGATGATTTCCCTAGAAGCACTATAGTATTTTACAACTAATTAATTGGGAAGGCTTTGGGCAAAATCAGAACTTCAGATCCTGAAACCTGAATCCAGTGAAGATTTGATAGACACAAGCAAGGAAAAGTAAGTTCAATGGAAGGTCTTCCCGACAGCAAGAACGTCCTATCCCTGAGTGTGTGAAAATATGATAAATGTGAAATCAAGGCAAAGGGAGCCTTATATGAAAGTGCATAGTGAATGAGAAGAGATTAGAAGGTAAACTGGCCTTGAATTTGAAAATAAAGAGCCACGAACATGACTCTATATTTTGAATGTCGAAATTAAGAAAGTCCACTGGGAAATGAGCTTATGGAATGAGAAAAATCAACATAACTGCAGTGAGATTCATTTCTATTTTGAGGCCCTTCAAGGCATTAACATGGGGGTCTGTTTTATTAACACTATAGCCTGCCCTTTACTTCCAAGAGAAAGCACATATAATGCCTGTACTCATCATAATTCACTTTCTTACTTAAATATTCATTGATTTTTCTGAATCTGTAGCCCATCTGCTTGCAAAACTTTCAAGTACTTCATGGAATGAAACAATAAGTACTGGTTGATGTTAATGTACATACATGCAATAAAACTGTCAGCACAGTCATCTCCCTGGTACCTGTGCACATCCCAAAAGCATCACTAGACAGTGAGGCAGCAGAGTCTGAGAGGCAGAGTACATAATGGAAAGAGCACCGGCCTGTGGCCTCAAAGGGATACGGGTTCAAATCCTAGGTCTGGCTCTTGCTGCCTGCTACATTTAATCAAATGATAGCTCCAAAGCCCACTTATTTATATTTATTTGTAATCTCTGATAAAAATTAAATCAGTTATACAAATAAAAGCATATAATAGTGACAGATACATAATAAATTCCCCATAATAGTATTATGATTTTTGTCATCAGTATAATTTCAGAAAATTTGACTTTCTTTCTTCTCTTTTTTCTCATTTTGCAGTCCTGGAGGCCCAGGGACTCATGCCTGCTAGGCAAACACTCTGCCACTCTCTTAGCCTATCAGTGACTTTTCTATGTCTCCAACACCCTACTAGGAAGGCCTCATGTCTAGTGGATGAGATGAATGGGTAAATTTAATTTGCAATTTTTTGAATGTATTCAATGAATATGAGGGGATCCTTTTTAAATTAACATTTTCTTCTTGAAATGATGAGATCAATGGGGTAAGTGAAGTAGAAAGGTCTAAGGAAATATGGACAGTAGGGTGTGAACTTGATGCATGTTATAACTTGCTAAAACATTTTGTCGCTTAAAATATTTTTTCTTCAAATCAGTCTTTAACATTTTCTTTGTCATTTCTTCAAATTGTATATAAACAAATAATTAGATAGATGTTAATTACTCAAGATCATTCAGAAATTTCAGATGTAGATTTGGGGTCAGAGGCTCAAAATACAACTCCTGCCATGTATTACTGACAATGACACTTTCCTAAAATGTTGGGTACAGGGAATAAGCATGACCCATTCATATATCTTATATTAGCATTGCGATCAAAGTTGACAGCATTGGAAACCTAGGGAAATGATGATAGAATATTTAAAAAAAATTAAAATATCTAAAGTATTGCACTAATAATTGTCTTAATTTCTAATATTATGCTTTCTATAGTAATTATTATTTACCCTGTTTTCATCATATTATAGACTTTTAAGACCTATTATATTTACCTGGTATATTTGAAAATAACAAAATGAAAGAAATGGGTAAGAATGACAGAGGATGATATTTATTACTCTTATGAAAATTGTTGGGAGATGAGATGTAGCTCCATGGTAGAGTGCCTATTTAAAATCTCTGAGGCCCTGAGTTCAATCCCATGCACAAACATAAAATTAACTCTACTACTATTTGGGACTAAGGGTTTAACTTGGTTTTAGAACACTTAAAGTACCATGCCTAAAGTCCTGAATCTGATTTGCAGCACTTAAAAATGTTATTGTCTAATTCCTATTATTAATGCCTGTTCTTTTGAAAATTTTTAAAATATTATTTCTGAGCCAGGTGTGGTGACACACACCTGTAATGCCAAGCCCTTGGGAGGCTGACACAAGATTGTTGTGAGTTTGAGACCAGCCTGGGATACAAAGTGAGCTCAAGGCCAGCCTGAACTGCATAGCGAGATCCAGTCTCAAAAAGAAAAAACAAATTATTATTTCTACTTAGCTAACTTTTGTCCCTTTATATTAGTAATACGTATCACTGTTGACTAGTCATGTAACACATATATTATAATACTATGTATAGTACATATATGTCCCTGGATTGGATGTCTAGTACCAGCACCACCACCACAAACCACCACCCCCCAAAAATAGAGGGGAAAAACAGATTATAATAATATTTTTAACTTAAAAAGTTTCTAACATCAATTGAGATCTTCTAAAACTAACAGATTTTACTGTTTTAGTAGATGACTGGTTTAAATCTTACAATACCATATTCTGCATTTGGGTTACTGAAGTTAAATATAGCTCTAATAAATGATAACATCAGTAATAAATGTCTAAATAAAATAAGTCACATTTATACACACGTAAGATGCCGATTTCACAGACTTTAACCTTTAATATTATCTTTGAAAAAACAACTGAGACTATGAATTTAGGATTGGAAATATGGACTTTGGAGATGGGATTGCCACTTTATAAATGTAAATAGGACAGTGACCAACTACATTTTGGAAATGGAAAACTAGGGCAGAGATGGCCAACTCTGGACTGAACCCAGGTGCTCTGGGGCTTTATAAACCACACCTCCGTGTCACTTTCTTTAATCTGTTACCTTTATTCCTGAGAGGAAAGAAGGGGAGGGTGGAATTGAGAAATACGCTTTTCCTAATGGGGGAAGGGGAAATTAGATGCGTCCTTCTCTTCTAGTTTTTTCCCGCCATGGTCATACTTCCCAGAAAAGAAGGATGCATGTGAGTGGAAATGTAGAGTGTTGGCAAATCTACTTACTGGAGAGATGAAGTCATTAGCCATACATAGGCTCATTAAGCTCTAACGGCGATCATAATCATCACTGTGATTTGGGAGAATGGTGCCTCCATCCCCTGAAAGGCTTTTTATTTTGTAGTTCCCTTTTATTCTGCTTCCTGAAACTCTATGCCAATTGGTGTTTGCATGTTTCTGAAATGACCACGAAGCTTCTAATTGATTCCCCAACTACCCTGGGTGCCAAGCTGGCGAGCACCTCATGTTTAGGTCACATTCCACATCACAGCAGGCAGGGCTGGGCAGGACCCATTCAAAAGGCAATGGAATGACATTCTTTTCCTTCCTGGCATTTATGCGGAGGCATTACATAACTCTTTTAAGAGAGTGGCTGCTGAAGGGGACTTGAGGGTTTGGTTTCCTTAGTAATTCCCCAGGGTTAGGTCTGTATCTCAGTCTTAAGTGTGTATTTAGCATAAGTGACTCTCTGGGTTTAATTCCCAGCACCATCAAATAATAATAATAATAATAATTCCCATAACCACCATATTGTGCACTGCAGGGACGTGGAGATCCTGAGACAAATGGAATGGGGAGGTGGCACAACAGTGCTGGAATCAGTAAATTTAGTGCTCAATACATACAGTACCAAGCAATATTTTAAGGGCTATATACCTATTATGCCTCAGAACTTTAAAACAGGTAATACTATTTTTCTCATTTTATAGATGAGAAATTTGAAGCTCACAGTTATACAGCTGGTATAAGACATAACCATCAGTTGAGTTGTTAAAAATCACGCAAATTTGAATTTAGGCTGGTGCCAAAGCTTAGGCTTTGGGCCACTTTACTATAGGTGGAATCACAGATCTTCTCTGAAGGTACCTTAACGTAGAAATGATAGCTCCGAGGAACACACAGCTTTTAAATCAGAACTGGGAACACAAATGATGGATGTCACTGAGATGAGTAGAAATGAGGCTGTGCTCTCTAAGCTCCTGCATCCCATGCTAACTCATCTCTTACCATCTGGGATGATAGAATCTCTAAAGTGGGCTGTTTTGTGCCTCATCCTCCTGCTACAAAGATGCCCATCCTAACAGTTCCTGGCTTCATTTGTGAGAACGCAGTTTGAATTGATCGGGACTTGACTACTGTGACTTGAGATGTCCAGGCATACCCCAAGGCAGGAGCTCCCTAAGATCACCAGAATGCTTTTATTAGAAACCACGGTAAGCAGCCAGCCTGAAGCAACATATGACAGATAACCTGACATGTATAGTTTCTTATTCCTTCATCACTACCCAGAAGCACAATCATACTCCTCTTACCCAATATCTTAGAAAAATCACTGACCGATACCACACAACACATTGAGACCATGCTTGAATTCATACCAAAATCTAATCCGTTACGTCTCGTTTAGAAACTTATCATTTACCTTAGGAATCTATGTAAGCTCCATACTCTTCTGAACTAGTTGGAAGCTTTAGGATAAGTAGTCTGTGACCTAAAAGAAAGACAAACAAATCCACAGTTCAAATTCAACCCGAAAAGCAGCTCAGCAGGAGCCAGGACGTATTAGCACATCCATTAAAGTTGTACTGTATCAGATTCAAATCACTGAGGCATTTCCAGTTTGGAGGTACAGATAGGATACAACGTAGGCGAGACAGAATACCGGAGTTTGCACCCCTGTGCTTTAACTGTTTGCTCAGACAAAAAAGCAATGGAGTCTACAAGGATTTCCTGAAACTGAACAATGTAACTGGACCCGGGAGGGAGGAGCAGGCTGCCACCCACCTGGGGAGATGGGTTAATAAAAAGATCAATTGCACTCTTATCTTGTTAGTCACGAGACAGCCCATTGATGCGCCTGCTTTAAGTGTAAAAATACAGGCCAACCTTTGGAAAGCTGCCACCAACGCTCCCGAACCCTCTTCTTTCTGTGCTCATGATAGGAGGGAACAGGCCTTGCAAAGCTACGCATCTGTTTCTCCAGCAAAGGGAGATGTGAGGCCAAAGCAGAAACTAGCCCTGGAGGGAGGGAAGGACCGACGTACAAGAACAGAGGCGTTCGGAAAGTTATTATCAACCTGAACCCAAGAAACATTTTGAACATAAAAGTGTAAACGCCTCCGGGGGTTTTCTTTCCTCCTAGGTAATGATATCTCTCAGATCCAAAGTGGGGATACGCTAAAAATACACTGATGATTCAAACTTTTTGTTTGTTCTCTTTAATGATCCTTGAAAACCACTGACTTTCAGTTGTCAATCATTCTGTCTCCAAATGTAAAGACAAGTTTGCCTGTCTGGCTATGGTACCCAGTTGCTGATGATTACGGATTGAAAATAAAGTTATGTATTACTTAAAGAAAAGCAAGGGTCTGCTCATAATTAGTATAAAACTTTATTTTTTGCATACTGGTAATAGGATCTTTTCCTGCAGCATCTACTGGCTACTGCTCTCAGCTTCTTGAAAATTGCAACTATAAATACCTCCCAATATTTTCCGACCCTCTGACATCTAAGACGTCAGGATCTCAGACAGGTGCTCAAAGGAAGGACTGCAGATCACCCCTCCTTTGTAGCTGAGAAGTACTCATTTTGTAAAAAACAAAATGAGGGTATTTACCTCATTTATTTTTGATGGTGTGCACATTGTTTATTGATTATTGCTAATTAAGCAATTAGTATTTAATTAGCTACCAAGGAATATCATCCTCTGTCTTGAGCATTCCTATTCCAGTCAAAAGGATCTTGCAAAGGGTAAAATGCTAACTGGGATAGAAATGGTGAGATGTGGCAGCTAGCTAAACTTGAAGCGTGAGATGGTGAAGCCAACTTGTGGCCTGTTAACTAATTATTGCTCTCCCGCTCATGTTAGTCTCTAAAAGTCAGAGTATTATATGTGGCTTCTGAATACTTAAAATTCACTCCCAATTAAGCAGTGTGTAGATGGATGGATTTTCTATCAAGTGAGTCTCAGGACTGCAAAGGAAAATCAGCACTATCTCCGGCCTAAAACAGAAATAAGGTTAATCAAGATTCCTGACCGAGAAATGAATGCCTATTAAAAAGACTTATTCAGTGGCTTTCTAAACTACAGAATTGAAGATGGAATAACTGCTTATATATTTTATTGTATTTGCCTGTGGTGCTGGAAAGCAAACTGAAGTCCTTATACATGCTAAGCAAACACTCTACCACGGAGTTACAGTATATATATACATACACACACACACACACACACACACACACATATATGTATATATTTGGTCTTTTTGAGAAAGGGTCTCTCTATTCAGTTCAGGCCAGCCTTGAGCTCACTTTGTACCCCAAAATGGTCTCAAACTCACAATGATCCTCCTGCTTCAGCCTTCCGAGTGCCGGGATTATAGGCGTGTGCCACACGCCAGGCTGATTGTTATATTTTAGAGATTAGATTTGTTATCAGTTATTTATTGAATTTAAAGGTGCTTGTAAATATTGCTCATAGCCTCAACTGAAGTATGTTGTCAAGAATACAGATCTCTTTGGCTTTGTTACTTGCGAGGCAGCAAGAAAATAAGCTCTTGGAGATCAGTCATTTTTAGCTTTTCAACACAGTCTAAGCTTGACACAAACTGGAAAAGAGTAAGAAAGCACTTTCTGAATGCAAAGGCTCTGATCAGGTTGGTGAATGAGGTTTCCATGCTTGGTGTTATACTGGTAGGTACAGAATGGACACAATGCTCTTCTTCAAGGTGACCTTGATGGGACACTTTCCTGAGGCTCATGGACAAGTCCTTGCTCTTGGCAAAATAGTCCCAAAATATCAGTTCAAGGCAAATCTGTCTAATACTGAACTGTGCTCCTTACTACCACTTATAATAGTGAGGGTTTAACATGGCTGGGAAAGTTCCATGTGAAACTAGCAAATGAAGATTTCCTAGAGAATCATACCCAGGCTTTACACTACTCTCGTTAAGTATACTTTAGAGATGGAGATAAAATCTTAGGTTATGGTTGAAAATGTTAAAGAATAAAGTAGCACTTAAATTGTACTCGTGCCAGGTTTTTCATTTGATGGTTATATAATAGAGGTAAAATTAACATTTCAAAGACGTGATGGACATAGCATTGCACAGTTCAGTGAAAGAGGGATATTTTCATCTGTCAAAGAAGCCCATCTTTCTAGAAGGAATTAACGCTGGCTATTTAACTGTGCTGTGTGCACGAGGACAGAGGCAAGCTGAGTAACTCTTAATACTTGCAGTAAAGAATGTAGCTTTCAAACCCAGAGCCAGATTTCTATTTTTTGTAATGGGCTTTTATATTTGCAAATACAGCATTCTAGAAATTTTCAGTATTTTCTCTCAAGGTGATTTGTAGAGGATAAGGCTCAATAAACACCATCTTGGGTAATTTAACTGTTATGAGAGATAGAGTTAATTTTTATATGTGTCTTTTACATGCAGGAAATACAGATGGTACTAATTTTGTGAGTGAGTCTAGTGAAGGCGCATTGATTAAATGTAATCACATGTACAAAATAAGTAATTTTTGCTGGTTTGAGAATACCTTGTTTATAAGTACAGGACTTACAAGTCTCCTTTGAATACTACTCTCAGTAATAGCGTTGACTAAAAACTATTTAGAAGAAAGCTGCCCTTGGTGTAATTTCCTGCCCAAAGAATTTTTTTTTTTTTTTAAAAGGCAACGTCTTACTGTGTTGCCCAGGCTGACCTCAAATTCTGGGTTCAAGTCATTTTCCTACCTCAACATCCCGAATACCCGGGACTGCACACTATTGCATTCAGCTCTGAATTTCCTCAGACTCTGAAATCAATTTCTCTGAAAACATTTCTATATTGGAAACACTGTCATTTTAATGAATAAATCTGATGCTTGAGTAGCTAGTATTCCTCATACTGTGATAGTATCAGTGTTAAAAATACAAAACCAGGGCTTTTCAAACCTATGAAGAGTACCTTGAGCTATAATACAGGAGAAAGATTCAAGAAACAGTACATTCCAAGTAGTATGGGAACAACATTTTCATCTTCTAAATGCAAAGAAAGAAGGGCTAATCATAAGTAAATGCTGAGAAAAGGATGTATAATTCATGGCCAAAAAAGTGCAGATATTAAAATAAAGCCAGGTGAGAGAGGAAGGGTAGCCAGTGGCTTCTGAGCTGGGCGACAGTGGAAGTGAAAGGAGTTTAAGAAAGAAACACTTCAGTATCATCTTAGGTTGTCTCACCTTTGTAATAGAAAAACAAAATTAATTGGAAAAGTTATAGGTTCACTCCACAGCTTTACTCTTTTGATTTCAATACATGCATCTCTTTTCCGGGACAGAAGCCTCCCTGCCTGGACTACGCCAGTCACTTCCTTGCTAACTGCACCTTCTATTCAGGAGCAGGCAGCTTGGGTGACCTGCAGAGTGCAGCCTGAGAGTGCTTTGTGATCACAACTGATACAATTTCTCTAATTAAAACAACAACTCCTAGAATATTCTGGGCGGAACCAAGCTTTCATAGAAGTGAGTCATTCTCTTAATTGGGGTCTCGTGTTTCAGGATGGGGCAGTAGGTAGCAGGCAATCAATTGGGAGCGCTGAGGATGTTTGAGCAGGGAGTGAATGAACCAGAAATCCAATTTAGGCAGATGAAGTGTGTGTACGATAGATCAAAGCAAGGACAGGAAACAGATTTGTTCAATAATTAACCCAACCAGGAATGTTAGTAATATCTAAAATGTAGCAGTATTTGCAATAATGAAATCTCATATTAATAATACAGCATGCTTGTATGATAGCCATGATACTAGTAGGTTATATTTCACAGTACATAATACTACTTAATGTTATTAGATACTGAAGATGCAGAGGTAATCCCTTTTGGGTAAGTCTGGTGTTCTGAAGAAAAGATACCAATAAAACATCACCTAAAATAGAAACAGATGTTACAGATGTCCAATTCTTCTAGAAGAATTCTTCTTGGTATGTGTGAGCTGAGTCTAACACAGTGAAGATAGGATAGTAGGTTATTGTTGCAGTCCAGAAAAGAAAGAGATGAATAAGGACCTGGATGAGGCGGTAGCAGTGGGAATTAAAAGGAAGAAAAGAATGCAAGAGGTATTTCAGAGACAATAGGAATTGACAACTGCCGAGACATGCAGTACGGAGAAGGAGGAGACAGAGATAAATGAGACTTGGTCCCTCACTGAAGAAACTGGCGAGCTATTCACGAAAGGAGAGATGTCAAAGGAAAGATGATGGGGTAATGATGAATTTGGGTGGGGCACATTGTGTGGCAGCAAGCAGCTGGAGATGTGAAGTCATAAAGTAAGGGAGGGTCGGGCATGGTGGCACAGGCCTGTAATCCCAGCACTTGGGAGGCTGAGGCAGGAGGACTGTTGGGAGTTCAAGACCAGCTTGGGCTACAAAGTGAGTTCAAGGCCGGCCTGAGCTGCATAAGAGACCATGTCTCAAAAAGACCAAAAAAAAAAAAGGAGAAACAGGAGCTAGGACATTTCAGCATTCTTCCAGGAGAAGAGACGCTTAAAGGTGTGGGATGGTCTAGAGTCACCAAAGGTAAGAGAGACGGATAGACTCCACACAAGTGGGGATTCCAGAAAATAGCATAATGAGGGAAAAGTCTAACTAGAGTTAAAACAGACAGGGGTAGGATTAGACAGTTAAGTACTGATTCCTTCATCGTCAGCACAGCTATAAGCCCTTTAGTTTAATTCATTTTTTACAATTATCCATAGGAAGTAGATTTTGTTCTTAGTTCTATTTCATCAATAGGAAATGTAGGGCTAAAAACGTTGCTAAGGCCACCCAGCTCAGAAGCAGCAGAATGAAGACTCAAGCGTAGCGGCCAGGGATATAGCTCAGTGGCACAAGCACCTGCATGGCAAGAGCAAGATCCTGAGTTTGATTCCTGGCACCAAAAAAAGAAAAAAAGGCTTAAGCATAAAGATTTCAGCGTGAGTCTTTGTCTCTAGTAACTGTGCAGGTTGTGAGAGTTTTCAGCATTGTTTTGTTCTTTCAGGAGTGCGTATCAAGTCCAAGGTCTCAAACATGCCAGGTAAGTGATGGAACACCCCACTATACCCGTAATCCAGAATAAGTGATTTTTGAAAACAGAGTTTGCTATTAGGAAACAAAATTCCTCCAGATTAAAGCTAGGTGGTTAGGTTAGCAAGGTGGGGTCAATATACACAGGGCTGGGCTGGGGATGTAGCTCAGTGGCATAAGTGCATGCCTGGCAAGCACAAGGTCCTGTGTTCGATCCCCAAAACCACAAAAAAAAAAAAAAAAGGTACAGGGCTAATTGACAGTGTGCACGGGGATAAGCAATGTAGAGGTGAGAGGGAATTTTCTGTGGAGCAAGTAACTATGTGCACAATAATTTTATTACACTTTTGAAAAGTGCTAAAAGATGTATGAGAGTTTGTAATCCAGGGTCCTAAACTCTAGTATGGGAGAGAGAGAAGATTGCTATCAGGGAGGTCTTTCTTGAGAAAGTGACATTTAAGGGTGGGAGATACCAGAATAAAGAAGGAAAGGAAGGGCCCTCCCTCTGTAAGAACGTTGAAGCAGAGAAAGTTGAGGGATTCTAGGAGTTTAAAGAAATCCTGGAGAAAGATATGGGAAAAAAGATTCTAAGGATTTTGGACTTTTTTCTCAGAGTAATAAAAGGTTTTGCAGGGTAGTAAGCAGGAAAATGACAAATTATGCCTCAAAGAACTTAAAGAGAGCTGCCCTCATTCACTCGGCTATGCATGGAGCCAAAAAGAAACCCAGCCCATCCTGCTCTGAAGTGTTTTCTTTCATAAAACTGTTACTACTCATAGATGGGCTGCAAAATGCTTATCAGTCACTGGCTGGGGGAAGAGAAATGATTTGTAGCATTTCACCATAGAGATGGTAGAAATACCATACTTAGGGTTATTTTCTAATATCAACTCTGCTAGCTACCAGTGTAGGTCAGAGAATGCAGAGTTGGGGAGACATCGCCCTCGAGGGTACCTCTAACACAAATAGGGTAGGGTAGACTCCCCTCAAAAAGGTAGTTCATGGGTACTTTAGCATGCATAGGCATGGTCTTGGGATTGACCCCCAGCATTGCAAATCACACAAACAAACAAACATGGAACATAATAAAATGTACTACAATAATTAGGAAGTGATGAGTTTTTAAACCTGAGTTTTAGTATAAGATTTCAATCTAAATTTTCACAAATTAATTAGTAATCGTGGCTCTCTGGGGGAGCAAACAGCCTGCCAAGAGCGTGAAATAGCCAGACCTCTCAAGTAGATCTGAGCTCCTGGCAGAGCACTGTACATCTCAAAGAGCCATTCTTGGGTATGCATTTTGATTTCTCTCTTTTGTTTGGGAAGGAGCTTGTTGGCATGATAAAAGCTCACACAAATCTTTCCACACACACCTCTTGGTATTGATCATGGAGCATACTCAGTGAGAAAAATACATTGCTTTCCCACAGTGGTAGAGTGCAGTGAGAGCGGGGACCTCTGGGAAACAGGAATAGGCTGTGTCTTCCAACAGGGACTCCTGTGATGGACAATAAATATTTGCAGCCACTTGCTTTCAGTCAGAAGAACAAGATTCTGGTCTCACAGACAAGCTTAAACTTGAGTCAGAGCTAACTTTGTATCTTCTGTCCACATTATCATTCACACATCCCACTCTAGGAAAACCATCAGACCCTAAAATGAAGTGTTCAGAAACGTGCAAATGAAAATAGCCTAAGCGCTCAGACTTTGGCAGTGGTGCTTGAGTTTGCTGCGGCCTCAGAAGGGACAATCATAATATTTTTCTGGCTGTCTTGTCTTGATTTATAATTTGAATCTCCATAAATGATAATAGAGAGGGCAATTATCAAAGAAATGGAAAGGGCAATTATCATTAAATTGAAAACACATCACACTTCCAAAAGGATGAATGACTGAGCTAAAAACAGATTTTGTGGATCTTGCAACTGTTCCAAAAGAACTTAATCGAAGCAACTTCATCTTCCACCTCCCCCAATTAAGCAGAGGGCTTTGGGTATATTTTCCTTTTTTTTCACTATCCCTTGGGTGATAATATAAGGCCTGTTAATCTAATCTGCCTAAATACTGACTCTACTTAGGATATGTAAATTTATGAGACTAAAGCAATTGCTGTTTGCCTAGTGTGAAACAAAGCTTTTCATTTTTTTTTTTTTTGTTGTTCTCTGTAAAAACAGTAGAGAAAAATTCGTTGTTTATACATTTGTGATTTGAGGAGACTGGGCACTCCTTCATCCAGTCCTAACCCTGGTGATGAGTCTTTCTAAGTGAGGGAACATATTAGACTGGACATTGAAATTCTTTTAAAAGCTTTTTTTTTCAGTTGGATAAATTGAAAAAAGTTATACTGCAGACTATAGGTATTTGCTATCATTACTATGGTTATGAAAGGAACAGGTGAATATTTTCTTTTCTTTTTTTTTTTTTTTTTTTGTGGTACTGGGGATTGAACTCAGGACCTTGCACTTGCCAGGCAGGCACTTGTGCCACTGAGCTACATCTGCAGCCCTGAAACAGGTGAATGTTTATGAACACTTTTCTCTGAGAATTCTTACCATCTCGATTTATGCTTTTAAGAAGTAAAATTGTAGTCATTCTCTGAAGGGGTAAGGAAAGAAAGGAAGAAATAGAAAACACCACAAATTCTGTTTGTTAGCACTCTGTACAAGAATTAGAGATATGACGTGAATGCCAATGTCTGCTGAAGAGATGAACCCTGATGATTTGATCCGATCAGATGTGAGTGCTCAATATCTGTTCTACCACCTACGGCCAGGAATATGCAATATGTGTGTTGACTATGTTCCTTTTGAAGACATATGATTCTTTGTTCCACCACCTTTTTTTCACTAGTTTTCCAGAGTAGCATTTCAATGGAGAAATGATTTTGTCCTTTAGTGATTTTACTAGTGCTGGGCATTGAACCCAGGGCCAAATGCATGTTAAGAATGTATTCCCCCACTGAGGGCCTCCTCAGCCTAACTGTAAGAAGGATTAGAAGCATTTTCAAAGCAAGAGAGTAGAAAAAACTTTTACCCAATATATCTATCATGAATTTTTACAAATATATGTCTATCTAAAAATCAACCATCTTGATTTAAATATATTGTTAATTTATAGTTCCTATCACTTGGGGGAATAAATTATTATCATTATCTTGGTCAATAAATTGGTCAAAAAGTGACTCTAAAATACTAACAGTTCTAAAAAACAAAAGGTTTCCCCTTAAAAATTCTCCAAAGTAAAAAAAATAAAAATCTCCAAAGTAAGGCTTGGGGATAGAGCTCCAAGTTAGAAAATTTCATTAACACATGTGAGATCTTGGGTCAAATCAGATCCCTTGCAACTGCAAAAAACTTTACAAATATTTGTTTTTCCCAAGTTCTGAGTGCTTTGCATTTCTTGAACTCTTTAACAATTACCATCTGGTTAATTAAGTAATTTACATTGGGATGTCCTCACCACAGAGACTGAAGCTTGGGGATTTCCAGTGAATTCCAGGATGTTATTCTTCTAAGGTGGTGTCCACTTCCCCTCCACACTTTCTCCAATGAATATGTGCATTTATTTTTATCATGGTTCTTAAAACTTACTCAGGACTTAGTTTCAGTTTCTTGGACTAAGACGTATGGAGTAGAAAGGTCAGCTTTGGCGCCTATATACTAACATGTTGAATGCTGGGTCACAAAAAACAAGCTTGAGGAAAAAAAATCAAGCTTGACATTATTTTAATATTTTCTAATGTGTTTGGAAACTAAGGAGTTTTTTAAAACAAAACCCATTTAATGTAACATAAAACATAAATAAATTAAAATTCGTGTCAGTAGTCTCCTTATCATTGATATTTTGGAGAATTTGTACATGTTTATAAATTATATCCGATATTTTGTTGAAACTCTGTCATCTGTATCCAATTCTCATAGGAATCTCATGAGGTATGCCTTGTTATTTGATTTTACCACTCAGAGAAGTCAAAAACTTTTCATGTCACACAGCAAGCAAAGAGCAGAGAAGTTTTAAGCCCTGACCTGTCTGTTCTAAGGCCTATGGGTGACAGCATGCAATTTTCGAATTTTGCCAATTTTGGAGTCAAAGTAGGCCTGGGTCATATGTTTTCTGTGTTCAAGGACAGCTGCAGGGGCTGGGGATATAGCTCAGTGGAATAAGCGCCTGCCTAGCAAGTGCAGGGTCCTGAGTTCGATACCCATTACAGCAAAAAAAAAAAAAAAAAAAAAAACTGATTCATATGAGGGCTGGGGGTGTAGTTCAGTGATAGTGCTTGCTTAGGATGTGTGAAGCCCCAGATTTGACCCCCAGCAACACCCACACACACACCCACACACACACACACACACCCACACACACACCCCCCCCCACACACACACACGTTGCTCTGAATAGAAAGAATATTCAGCCTAATTTTCAGTGTGATGAAATAAATCATATCAACCACTCTGCACATAATCTTCCATGATCTACACCCAGACAATCCCCTATTCCACACCCAAACGTCCAGAATATTTATCTTTTCCAGTTCTATATTGGCTGGAGATTCATTCACTCATTCAGTCATTAAGTACTTATGGCACTTTCATTATTTCATAGACACTCTTCAAGCCCTGAAAAAAAATCAACTTTCTGTGATTGTTAAGTTTATGTCTGGGTAGGAGGAACAATAAACACACACAGACAGATATTCTCAAATAATTTGGTGAGATTGTGATAATATGCAGTAAAGAAAACTAAGGTACAACATGGACCTAGAAAGTAAAAGCTAACTTTTTTTTGAGCTACATTTTCTATTCCTTTTTTTTATTTTGAGACAGGATCTTGCTAAATTGCCCAGGCTGGGCTGGAATTTGCAATCTTCTTGCTGCATCACAGTTGTATGTCATCATGAATAACTAATTTTAATTATATATATATATATAATTATATATATAATATATTATATTTATATATAACACTGGGCTAGGTATAGTAAATGGCTTGATTCCATTCATTCTCACAAAACTCCAGGTGGTTGATACTGTACTTGAAGTAAATTGAAGATGGCAGGAAATTATTTACTGCTAATAATTTACTCTTCTAATTATTATAGACAGCTAAGGTAGAAATATTATAATAGGCAGACAGGCCTAGGCCCTTGAGGAAGTCAGTGAAGAAGATGCTAATACATTTCAACTGTGGCTGGAGGCCCATCTGTCAAAGGCCAAGTCTCAAGGTAAAGGTGGAATGACCAGGCCTACGTGCCTCCCCAAGAATCAGTAATGAAGATTATACTGTATTGGTATCACCTGGTCCAATAAAGTCTACGTTAGTCATCCAGGTGGGTGACTAGGACCTCCTGTTCCATCCTTCCTAAAAAGGTCTTTATTCTTTCCATGCACACTTGCTGCATGACCTGCTTCCCCCCAGATCAATATTAACTAAGTGGCTATACTTGTAATCTTATTGGTTGATCATAGCTTTGACTCACATTGTACCCACCTAGTGACTTTGTACCTACCTTGTTATTTTGCTCTATAACACTTCCTCTGAGAAGTGGGTCCCTTTTGGGTTCCCCCCTATCTCTCAGGAGCTCCCTCAGTAAATTTTTCCTACTCTTAACCTCCAGTGTTCCTCAGCAGCCATTGTTTAATTTGGGGGACCACAAACTCAGTGTTATCTGGCATCCAGTAGGTTGGGAGTTATTTTCCCCCCATATCATGATTAAGACGTGGCACCCACTGCCTCTCCACCTGATGCTTGGCTGGCCGTGTGGACTTGGTTGAAGGACCGCGGGGCAGGAGAGAGAGACAGTGCACTTGTTTCCTTCCCGAGCCTGTAAGGGAATAGGCACCTTCTGCTTTGTTCTCTGAATCTCCGCTCAGGTCTGAGGTCAGAATAAGGTTTCCATGCCATGAAGAAGCTGCAGCCACACAGAAAGGCTCGATGTAAATTAACCCCCACCAGGGCCCAGAGAGCAACCAGCTTGTGAGACACAGCCAGTGCCCTACAGCTCTCACCGATCCCCATTCCTGGTGCCTGCATCGGAATGGTGGCCCTTGAGAACACCCCGTCAGTGCAAAGAAAACTGAGAGAAAATAATTAATAGTTCTTTGAAGCCACTAAATTTTTTTGAGGGGGTGGGTGTTACTATGCACTAGTGAATCCCCGGAATAAGGGTCAGCCTCCTGTTCACTGATGAGAAAACAAGAAGACTGCTTCAGTGAGAAGCTTGCTGAATGGTGCAATGCGGGTCCCAACCCAGGTGGGCTGACTCCACCCTTCCTAGTGTCTGTCAGCTAGCATTCCAGTTCCTTCACTGACTCACAGTGGTTAAACTTCTGGCCCATTTCCACTGGAATAAGATCGCTGGGCCAAGGTGCTTTCCCAGCAAAGGGCCTGGGGGTGTCCTTGGCCTGGAAGTGTGATGTCAAAGACCTTTTGTGGATTGGAATCTTAGAGAAATAAGGAGGCTACAGAGAAGATTGCACTGCACTAATCTATAATTCTTTCATTGTGCTGTAAAATTATGAGAATTATTCAAGTGAAATAGGAAATTGCACGGCATTTTGATTAAATAAAAGGAGTACAAAGTAATTTTCTTAAATTGAGGGCAAATAATTGTCACAAAATCAAATTTCTTGGCACACAAATATGTGACATCTCTTTTGTACTACACAGAGTTGCTGTTGGGGTGGGGAAGGAGTGACCGGATGTCTGTGGCCTGATAGCATTAACCAGCAGCTCCCTGGGCCAGACGTTCCTTCCTCAGTAAGGGCGGACATCCGAGAAAGCAACAATGAACCCAGCAAGCCCAGGGCACATGTTTGCAAAGATGTTTTTCCTTGTGGTAGCTACAGTTTGGTTTACCTCATCCTGAAGACGTTGTGTATACAAAAATAGGACAGCTCGTGATAGCTCAAAGGGAAGCATTACCGATGCGACATGTCCCCGACACCCCGGCCCTCAAGTCTTTCAGGGGAAACTCCGGATACTCTTGAAACTTTCCTGTCAGACTATTATACAATCCAGTGGTTTTTCCAAGCAGGAAATATGATGTTCCAAAGACAACTTGACCTCCTGTTTGGAAACAGGCCGGGGAGGGGAGGATGGGTAGCAGGTGATGGCGGTAGTAGGTGATAGGGGATGGGAGACACAACAGGCGCGATCTGAGCGTACTTAATTCATACCCCAAGTCACAAAAACAAACAAGTTAATTTTGTGAAGAATGCTGGATAACATTTCACCTAAGACAAAAGTCCCAATTATTTATTCTCCTGGGGAGTACTGCTTATGCATCCTTGAGTTTTTTTTTTTAAAGTTCAAGTGTTGCATAAAAAAAATCAACATAATTACAGAAAGCAGTCCTTCAACAAGAATATCCTGTTTTGTTTCCTGCATACTCACTGGGGTGGCTCATCTGAATCCTTGACAACATCCAGCTTCAAGAAGAAAACATCAAGACTGCTTGCTGATCCTGGTTTTTACATACGGCTCCTCAGCAGCGGGGCTCTTGGCCCCAATGTGTAAGCTGACAATCGCCCTATTGTTTACTTTGCAGTCAGCAAAGTAATGCTGCTTTTCTTCACTATGTATGGTCTCCATAATCCTAACAGTCATGTTCACTCAGCAGTGAGCCCAAATGTATGTTTCCCAGAGGAGTTTGAAATACGTGAGATAGATTAGCATCTCTGTGGCTTGATGCAATCAATCTGTGGCAGATTAGACAGCAATAGACATTTTAAAGTGTGGTCAGTGCTAAATTATTTGCTGAAGTCCCATTTTGTTCCTGAGGTAGAGAAAAGTTAGCAATAACTTTTGGGTAGTAAATACATTGGTTGAGGGATAATACAACACCCCAAACCTCTTGCCCTCTCCGGCATTTCATTCGGTTTAAAAGGGAGGGAAAAAAGCCCAATTGTGTGCTGGTGAATTAGAAAACTTCACAAACATTCAAGAAATACACATGCCACTACAAATTAACCATTAGCGGGGCAAGGTATTCATCCTTTCTGTCAGATTCTGTGGGAAGTATGCCTTATTAGCATTGAAGCAGTCTACGTTCACTGATCCTACCGGGAAAAAAAAAAAGAACAGGCCATCTCAGTTAAGGGAAAAATAAACAGCCTTGATTTCTCATCCCCATTTCAATCCTAAAATTGAAAATCACCGAATGAAATCCTAGTTCCTTTCTGCTTCCAGTTTGTGTCTGTGTTTACAATGGGACGCGATTTTGCATCTGAAATCAGCTCCGTCATAAGCCTGCCAGTGATAGCAGAGCTAATTCTCTCCGTTGCTGGTTGCGCCCCGCCCCCAGCTTTGAATGTGAATGGGACCCGAAGGTTTCGGGGGGCCACCTCTGTGGCCCGTGAGCGGCAGCCTCTCTCCAGCTTTCAGCTGGTTTCCTGGCATGCTTCGTGGGGATTTGTGGTGAGCGGCCACCCTGGACTCACTTTTCATTCTGTCAGGCTGCGGTCAGGCTTAGTGAGGTTTCTTTGGTCTACTGGCCACTAGTAGTCAACCCCCTTGCAAATATCTGGCTTTCTGTTCTCCCCTTGAAGAAGGAGAAAAAGGGAAAAATACTTTCTCCTCACTCTCCACATTACCCCTAAGACACAAACCCCAAATAAACAGGGCGAACCCTTCAAGAACTTGGTTGGGGGAAGACAAAAGAGGGATCACTCCAGGTGTTCTCCACGTCGCAATTTGATTTTGATGTCAGACTATAAACGTCTTGCCCCCCCCCCCCCGTTTCCCGTACCTGCTCTGCTGATGTGCTGTTTTATTAAAGAATCACGGGTACATTTTACTACCACCTTTTCATGTTAAAAACAAAATAAAATAAGCCTCTCCTGTAAAATGTGAAGTTTGGGAGCATAGCATTTCTGGTTCTTTCAGAACAAACCTGGAAGATTACGTAGTGTGGACCAAAATTAGTAAAACAGAACAAACACGTGAATTCTGAGGAGCCGGTGAAGACGGTGTGTACCGCGGCCCCGGGGAGCTTTGGCAGTTGGCGCACATGTCTTAAGCCAGCGCTTCACGGAGTTTTGTATTTCATGAATCAGTTTAGAGGGGGGAGAGAAAAAGCGAAGCAAAGAAAGAGAACAATGTGAGGGTGCCAACGTTTTACACTGCCAAGCTGGGCTGTTTAAAAAAACAACAACAAAAGCCACCACCAACTACTAACGTTAGCTGGAGTCTTACAGCTTCTCCTAAGAGAAAGGACATGTTAACACCGGCGGAGGTGCAGGGGGCGCAGGGAAGCTGTCATCTGAGGGCATAAGACTGCCTTTTCCAGAATGAGGAGCTGGCAACCGCTTCACCACCGTGCCACAAAGGCCTTGAGACGCAGCCAGTTCCTGAAACACGCCAAGCCCCTTCCCACCTGCGCTGCTCCCCGCCGCGCTGACTGGAAATCTATTCCCAGGAGCCCCACAGAGCTCCCACTCAAAGCTAACCACAGAATGGGGCCTTCTGTATCCACACTGCAGAAGCCCCCTCGCCCCAGCCCAAGCGCCCACATCCCTCCCCTCCCCCGCTTCCAGGTCTCTTGCCTTATTTTTCCTCAAGGACTTATTACTACCTGGATCTATAGGGTTCCTCTGCTCATTATCTTTCCTCCATTACAACAGAAGTGCCAAACTGTCTTTGTTCACCTCCTTTCCTCTGCCATCCAAAATGCACGTGAGGCACCCGAGGTAAGCCTGCTGCATTTATGCGTGTGCATAATTTCATCATTCTTGTTTTTCTCACTTTATTGTGGACAGGAAGCAGGTTCACAGCACCTGCACTGTTCCATGCACAGAACCACTGTTTGGAGGGAGGCTGAAGCCACCCTGCAGGCCAGGATCAGGACGCAGACAAAGGAAGTGTGTGTGTTCTTTACTGCAACCCACTGCAAAGAGCAGGAACGAGAGTTTTGTTTCTTAGGATTTTGACAAACTGAAAGGGGGGCTAAAATCACGCTTGACCACTCATGGGACCACTCTCTAGCACTGCCAAACGCACCTCCCAAACCCTAGGAACACGCACCCACTTTCTCCTTGCAAATTGAAGCTGAACAGGATAGGAGCTCCTGAGGATGGAGGGATCTGAGCCCTTTCCTCCCCACTGCAAAGGCGTATTGGCCACTCCTGGAAAAGAAAAGTTAACAAGAGAAGAAACATGCTTTCATTTCCTCAAGACCTTGTATCACAGGAGCCTTCAAACACAAAGACCCAAAGACCCAGGGAAAATTATTTTTATGTTGGATGAGGAATTGTCTGCTGTGAAGAGACGTATACTGCACTTCCAAGTAGTAGAAACAGGCAGTCACAAGCTAGTGCACAAATAAGGGTGAAGAGAAAGGAAGTAACTGTGACTGGACAAAAGGATACGGTCCAGTGGTAGCAGACTGGAAGGGCCACCTGGCAGGGTTTGTCTCCTCATCTCCATCTTGTGCAGTATTAGGATTGGCATCCAGATCCTCAGCAATGAGCTACACTCTTAGCTCTTTATTAGAGTTTTTCTTTTTATTGTGAGAGGGTTTCAATAAATTGCTAAATTTCCCCGGCTGACCTTGAAATTGTCACCCTCTTGCTTGCTCCGGGATTGCAGCTACATACCACCATGTCGGGCTTATGCTGAGCTTTATGCCTCTGTACTGCATTGTTTCCTTTCAAGTGTGGGGCAAGAACTTCCAGGTACAATTAGACAAAGTAAGTCAGAGAATTTCTTTATTGCCAGTAAAGGTAGATGCAGGTCACAATAATATTTCTAGTTTTTATGACTACCTTGGAGAAGACGAACTCTGGTTCTATGAATTGCTTGGGCTGTGTGTGTGGGTGGATAGGCTGGCAGGAAAATGTCAGAGAGAAGCTCTCTGAGACCTGTTTAGGTCCTTCAGTTTACAGTACTGTACTCAGCATGCCGTGGTGTCATATTTTGGGGTGTTATTTTTCTAGAGACCCAACACTTTCCTTCTTATGCCTGTACCTTTTTATAGCTCAAATTGTGTTTGCAATTTTTCTTAAACAAGAGAATGTTTACCTAGTCCTAACATACAACTATCTACTGGACAAAAGAAGGTAGGAGTAGCCTTCTGGTAACAGCACAATGAACTAATCATAATTATTACTGTGAAGTGGTAGAACCAGGAAGACAGGTTCACAGACAAGCCCTGAGACCAAGAACAATAGGGCAGCATAGGAACAGCTAGTTTAGAAATGCATTGTGAGTAGTTCACAGATGTAGGTAGTAGGTTTCAGTGAGTGTCTGTTGCAAATTTTTGTGCTATGTAGGGATCCTGGATAAGAGATTCAGAGTGTTCTTGAAAAAGTACAAATACATGTCTGGACTCTGGACATGACACCTTAAAATAGAACTCCTCGTCAGCATGCTCGGTATTTTAAGGTGAAGAAAATGGAGAACGCTGTAGGAACATAGGTTCCTTCTCGTTGTCTCACACCTTCATCCTGAAACATGGTCTCAGGGAATTTATCTGACTTAATCCCCTAAAGGTAGATTTTAAGACCTCTCATAGCAGTTGTTCTGCTTACACTTACAGGACATGAAGAATCTGGAAAAAACAGCCCTCTGAAGATCCCTTAGTGTATTATTATTACAACCTTAGCACAGAGCTTCTCTCTATCATATTTCTACATGATTTTCCAGTTTTTATCAAACTTCTTGAAAAGAGGCAATCTTTCCTCAGTCTTCAAATCTTCATTTCTGAAGCAGCCATACCACAGAAAACTTTGGTTCAGTAAATTTGTTTTGTTTTGTTTGTTTTTTGAGACAGGGTCTTGCTATGCAGTTGAAGCTGGCCTTGAGCTCACTTTGTAGCCCAGGCTGATCTCAAACTTGCAGTGATCCTCCTGCCTCTGCCTCCTGAGTGCTGGGATTACAGGTGACCGGCCTGGTTCAGTAAATCTTTTATGCTCTTCTCTTATTAGTTTGTTTTTCTGTGAGAGGTTTGTAAGCTATGAGCATTGTAAAGGATGACAAAGATATATTACTCTTTGTTCCCTATAATTTCTGTGCCCAACATGGGGCAGCTAAGACATCCCTTTTGCTCTGGGAAGAATTTTTTCACCAGTGTTCTTTGTCCCGGATCTCTGCTTGTGGACCCCAATGGTGAGGAGGAGGCAAAATTTATCCTTGTCTAAATTCAGTCGAGTGGGAGAAGAATATTTGTATGCCTTTCTCTTGTTACTCTGTCATAGGTGTCAGCCATAAAACAGGTGATGGGTGAGGGAAACAGAGATCTTTTTGTTCGCTGCATTAACTGCAGGGCTCCTTCTGGATGTACAATCTCCTTGAAAAATGTAGAATGAGCCCCAATGGACCCAAAGCAAGATTAACACAGATTGATCTTTTTCCTTTTTTTTGGCGATTGGGGATTGAATCTAGGGCCTTCATGCTTAGTTACATTCCTAGTCCTTTCTGTATTTTTCATTTTGAGACAAGGTCTTGCTAAATTGCACTTGTGAGAGGCGTAGTAAAGAGTAACAAGAGTGTACAAACAACAGAGCAGGAAATAGGCGGAGAAAGTGAAAGCACAAACTTAGCTCTGTGTGTGTGTGTGTGTGTGTGTGTGTGTGCGCGCGCGCGCGCGCAGACATGCGTGCATGTGCATATGCATGCGTACATGCAAGTATTTGTAAAGTATATGTATTAAATATGACCAGGTCATATATAGATATATTTTTTGGTACTGGAAATCAAACTCATGACCTCATGCTTACTAGGCAGGCGCTGTGCCTCTGAGCTACATGCCCGGCCTGACTAGGTCATATATATATTAGGGTTTTTTTTCAAGTTGTCTTTCTGGGAGGGTCTGAGGATCTTCTCACTGAGCTACAAGGACAAGCCTTTTTTTTTGTTTTTGAGAAAATTTCTTCCTAAATTGCTAAATTGCCCAGACTTAACTCCAATTTGTAGTCTTCCTGCCTCAGCCTCCCACAGTGCTGGGGTCACAAGCATGTGCCACCGAGCCCTATTTATATTGCTTATGATAATAATAATAATGGTAAACTAGGTGGAAAGTATGGAAAGGCAGATCTTCTGAAGTTTCCTTCTCCATCTTTCTTTTTCTCTGTGTTTCTCTCTCCCCCTCTCCTCTCCCTCTCTTACTCTCGGAAAGGAGAGCTGGATTAGGAGAGCGTCTGCTGACTAACCCGCCATACTCTGAGAACTGAATTCCCAGGAACGGAGAATTACACTTTCACACAAAATGATGTTTTGACTGGAATCTTTAGTCAAAGCTCACAAAAGGACTGAGATGAGGACCACCCCATCGAGGGTCCTCAAAGAATGGTAATTACAATGTTTATCTTCATTTCTCCCATTAAGAAAACTAAAGATTTCAAAATCTTACCAGTGGATTTCAGTGTCTGACCAGGCAATTCCACCACCTCATCGGAACTGCTATGTCAGAGAATATATTTTTTTAAGGAAACATTAATGGCCTAAGGTAATTGGATGGACTTTTCCAATGAAAGATAAGAATAAAAATGTCAAGTAGTGTAAAAAACCCAAGAGAGTGAGAATTAGGACCTTCATTCACCTAACGAATTTATTATATTTTAGGATTGTATATGATGGAAACTAAAAATAAACCCAAAACTTAATGCCTTTGATATTTGTAATAAACATGTGCATTTACATTTAAACCTTGCTCAGGCACAATGACAGAGGCAGTTATTTCTGGTGAAAGTGGATTGTGGACAGAGTAGCTGAGGAAAATGCTCTTAAGTATTCACGTAGGACAAAACCCTTCCAGGAACTAAGAAGTCTCAATTGGCTTTTCAGCTGCACTGTGGTTTATTGTGTGCTTTAAATCAGCCCTAAGACTACACTCCACACCATTGTGTCTGTTAGAAAATCATTATGGTGCAATTAAAAGCAATGTTGTTTCACAGATGAGCATGGAATTTTCCTCCGTGTCTGACGGCTGTGCCTTTCCTTCGTGGCTCTTGTGATTAACCACACTTGTGGTGGTCAAGAGATACAGCTGTCGGGAAAACACTCAACAGATGGCACTTGCAGTGGGATGCGTCATCCTTCTTAGGGTGCTGTCTGACACCCGAGCTCAAGACTTCCATAAATGCTGGTGGACAAGTGACTCCTTTAGAGTCACATAGGTCTGGAATGTGCAGTGATAAAATTAATCTTCCTCCAAAAATGAAGAGAAATGGAAGTGCCCTTATGAAGAGGAGGGCATAACATAATGCTAAAATCTATGGTGCTTTGGAAGTTTTTAACTATTCCAGATAAGAATGAAGTTAGAGAGAGCCTGAGATCTTGGGAGATAGATTGCTTTTTCCCCAGGATGAGACTGGGGAGAAATCAGTCAGTTCTTTCATTTTTGTAAAGCTCTTTTAAGACTGGTAGCAATTTAACCTTGGCTTCAGTAATAACATGACTTGTTGAAGGACAAAGTCCATAATGAAATTAGTCTGTGTGGCTTGAGAATTAATTAAATGGTTTCATTTCCCATTTTGGTGGCGTCTGAACATGAAACATTTAATGCTCTGCCTTCATTATTTATACAACATGTATATGCTTAAGGTTATTTTGGGAAGAAGATGCAAGGAGGAATTCATTGTCAAAGATGCAGAATAATGTGCTGAACCTCAGCACTGAAAACCTGAGTTATAGATGCTGGGATAAATGAATTACTTCTCCTTCCTCTCAGTCCTACAAACACACTCAAGTTGAGCTTCTTTTGAACATTCTGTCTAATGAACATTCTGGGCTGTGTGGGACGTATATATTTTAATAGAACAAGTCAGTCTTGAATCATGGGTTTAGGTCCCATATTCTGGAAAGTGTCCTGGGCAAAGCCTGCCAACTGAACCCACCCTCCAATACCACTAAGTGCAGCTGGGGCATTTTTAGTTTGACCTGAAAGTAAGCGCAGGCCTATAAAAAATTTAAAAGCAGGCAATATGGGAATATTGATGTCCTATGGGGTTAAGTTTAATTTTGTCAAAATTGTTGTCTTTCCTTTCTCATGTTAGCAAATCATGTCCCGCAGTTCACCAAGATTTATATTCCTTCCACAACACGACACTCTGACATTTCCTGTTTGTCTAGTCATGTCCCAGAAGAGGTAACCGCATGCCATGTATGTTTTCCGTTAATACATTTGCAAGTTAGTCTCACCAGTTGGTCTCTGAAAGATTTCCAGGGGATAAAACATACAGACAGAGAAAGTGTACAAAGGAATCTTTTTGTAAATCCAGAAAGGGGCAGTGACAGGGTAAGAGTTGTAGGAGACATGGTAAACTATATAGTAAAGATTTAAAATACGTGCTCTGTATTTGAGAACAAAACAAGTTTTCGCTTATTCTAAGAGCTTGACAATACCAGTCAGTCTAACAAGTGTGTTAAAAGCATAATTTGATCCTCACACACAGGCAAGGTGAGACTCATTATTTAATTAATGTATTTATTTATTTATATAGGTACTGGAAATCGAACTCACGACTCCATGCTTGCCAAGTAGGTGCTGTCGCTGAGCTATATCCCCAGTCCAAGACTTGTTATTTTCAGTATACTAATGAAAAAATAGGGCTATAGCTGATAATTTGCCCAATCCATACAAGATGATCTTTTAGATCCTTATACTTTCTTACAAGAGTATGATTTTTTTTTTCCTAAACAACAGCATGGTTGCGTGTATGTAACATCTTCCATGATGCTATTGCTGAATGTAACTGCTAATTAATAAAGCACTGAATAATACATTGTATAATGAAATAAATTTTTCAACTTCATAAACTACGACAGTTCCTATTAAGAAAGAAGGTTGAGACATAAGATATATGTTCTTTCGAAGGACTCAGATACTGTTCTAACAAGTAGAGAGTAAACAATTTTCTCCTGAGAATTTCATTTGTTTTATGATGAATTTAAAGATAATTTTATAATTTCCTTTAGAAGAAATTAAAGTAAAATGCCTCCTTTCATCTGTTGAGGGAAATGAAACTGTAAATAAAACTCCTAAGAAAATTTTTAGATCGTCTTCTGATATCTGTAGAAGGTAATATACTCCCAGCTGAGACAGTATGGAAATGACTTAACAGCATACATTTTCAAAATAAGCCTGCTGTAAAAATGATTGGTAGATCATAATCTATGCAATTAGACTATGTTTTTTCCTCCAGATTTTGAAGGTAGAAACCCTGGAAGTCTGACTTATACCAAAGAGAGATGACTAATTGGAATCCTAAAAGTGAATTCTAGATTTTCATTTGCTTTTTATGGCAGGGCTATTGCAGCAGGGGTGAAAAGATTATGTAGTTGAGAGGCTCTGCAATTACCTCTGTATGTTGCCATGGTATGGGTCCAGTATGACACTATAATGACAGCTCAAGCACTTACAAGGACAAGACAAACCCCCAGTGGACCCAACTACCATGAAAGCATATGCAACAGAGAGAGAAAGAAAAGACTTTTGTCTTAGGGAAGCTACTTGTGATCATAATACTATAAATCTAAGTCATGCTTGGAGTTGGGATTTTATAGCTCTAATTGCCATTTGGAATTAATCTGCTGCCAAATTGAAAAAGATATGAGAAGTCTACTTTTGTAACAGTCTTGAAGCCCTACCTTCGGCATCCATTATGGTACAATTTTAATTTTGGATTCAGTATGAGCTTTATCTCCACTTAATGGTGTTCACATCCCCCTAAGTAAGAGGAGGATCAATAGTAAAAGGAAACCAGCAAACTGTAGACTTTGCAATAAATCTAAGGTATTAGGTGAACATAATTTAAACAGTTGTTTTTCTTTTCCTGAAGAATAAACACATAAGAGAAAAAATGAGGCTCTAAAGGGATTCTGCATTCCTCGATGTTTTATAGCTGTGTTAAAGGCAATATTGTGCTTCTAGTTCTGTGGCTGAATATTTGTTGATGATCATTTACTCACCAATTGCAAACCCAAAAGATGCTATTTGAGGTTTTTTGTGTGGTTTTCGTCTTGGCCCTTCTGTCAGTATTCCACTGCATGATTGTAAAGAGCAAGTCCTTGCATGCGAGAAGACAGATGCTGGTGAATTAAGCAGGGAAAGACACCACAGTGCTTTTACTCAGCTGATGTTTAATGATTTACCATTTAATGTAGTTCGTCTTTCATAACCCTGAGTTCAAACAGCAGCAGCTGCTATTAGGGATACAATAATATTGAACTTCCTACCAAAGACCTGGGAGAGCATCTTTTGTAGCTTTAGCTACTGGATCCATCTGGCCTTTACCCTAAGCATGACAACTGGGGAGAGAAGCAGTTTATTTCCTCCTTGATGGAGTCTTGGACTGAATGTATAATTATGCAGGATAAAGATTTTCAAATCAAAACTCCTTGTGTTAACATCACCGTGTGACTTTGGAGGACAAAACAATGTGCTTTGTCTCATTATCTAAAGAGTGCTGCGAAAGCTCAGGCAGCATATGGAAAATTGTACTGAGATGAAATCAATTCAAAGGGTAGAGGTGTCCCTGGTTTCAAGTCTGGAAGATAAACTGATTTTCTTATAATTTTGATTTTCTTTTATTAGTGTGGGAGTGTTCTTGTAAAGTGTTTCAAAACGCTGCTCTGTTTACTTTAGAAGATATCTTGATGGATATACAGATATAGATGTTTAGGTAGATGGGTGAGTAGAGAGATGGAGGGACTAGTAGGTATTTAAAATAACAACAATAGCATCGGGTGTGGTGGCTCATGCCTGTAATCCCAGCACTTGGGAGGCTGAGGCAGGAGGATCATTGTGAGTTCAAGACCAGCCTGGGCTACAAAGTGGGCTCAAGGCCAGCCTGAACTGCACAATGAGACACTGTCTCAAAAAGACAAAAAATAAAATAACAACAACAAAAAACTGTCAAAAAGTTAAAGGGCAACAGAGGGAACTAGTGAGACTGTAGTCTTTTGGAGGGAGAATGGTACTCAATATGCCTATAAGAATTTTGTTATTACTATTACCAAATAAAATGCTTTAAACACAGTTTCTATACCCTAGTCCAATATTTGTTTTCATTTTGACATTATTGGTTAGTGACTGGAAAGCACATTAGAGGCTGGGTTTCCCTTTCTCTTATTTTTAGTAAAATTTTAACACCAGCAAATTAGGATTTTCAAGAAAAAGATTACGAAATTTCATGATAATTATGGGCCTGGCAGACAAAAACTATTGCCTCGTTATGGTTACATCTAATCTCTTGACTGCTTGCAGTGGGCCAACGATATTTTTCGCTTTCAGCAATACTGTCTTAAAGGACGGAGGAGGCCGTGAGACATTTCCTCTGTGAGGTGCACCTGAGAGCTGTGTGTGACCCGAGGTGGGTGCCCTCTTCCGATACACTTTTCATGCTTCAAGCTGGAGTGACGCTTTGCCTCAAACGCTTAATATATATTATTATTATTATTTTTTAAATTTGCTTACGGCATAACAGCATTTGTTTCTACCTGATGAGTTATTAGAAAATACTGTCCCAGATATTTATAGACTATCCAAAGTTTGATAACGCTTAGTATTTTGGATTTGCCCTTTGGCAAGTAAGCAATCTTCATAACTTGTAACTATCCGGTTATGACATTTCAAAGGACAGGAAGATTTTTGGATAAGAATGGTGAAATAAAGATAAGGCTATGAGTATAAACGTGCTCCACCTTACTCATAATTACGGAGTTACTGAGAGAAAGTCTTTTGCCCACTTTTGAGGTATAGTCCTGCTTAGTTGTCCCTCATTAACCAAATGCATTGAATTCCTGGATTCTCTGTTGGCTGTGGGCATGGGGGTGTTACTGGAAATCGAACTCAGGACGTCATGCTTGCCAGGCAGGCACTATGCCACTGAGCTAAATCTCCAGCCCACGGATACCCAGATTCTTAACCTCACTATTATTTCCTGAGAAAACCTTTGATCATTTGTTTATTTGTAATACTCAACAGATCTCCATGTAGGAAAAAATGGATATATTAGTGTGGAGAACTGGGTCCAAAGGATCACGATCTCGTGGTCAAAGTACACAATCCATTTTCACTTCCTATATAAACTGTTAAAAACTGAAAATAAGGAATTAATGTATCAACTTCAACAAGTTAGAAAGTTCAAGTTGGAATCTTACCCAAATTTATTCTTTTGGTCTAAATGCATCCAGGTATTTTATGAAATTTTTATTTCCCTGTTTGCTCAATTTCAAGATTTATAGGAGTTCTAATTTGAAGTATGGCAGAAATGCCACCACAGAAACAGTGGGGAGTTTTCCCAACAAAATTTTATTGTAATTGCTTCCAGGCCCAAGGGCATATTATCACGTAGAAGTGTATATTTTAAGGTAGTGTTTCATTTTTTTAACCTTTTGAAATCTTGAGAGTAAAAAATGTTCCTTTTGTTTGTTTTCAGAAGGAGATATTCTGGTTCAATTAATTTTGATTAGCCCTAGAGTATATATTTTGCAGTTATCATAGAAAATTATGTTTTACAAATACCCAGAGAAAAAGATTTACTCTTTAGTGAGCTAGATTATTCAGGTGAATGTGGTTATTGCATTCAAGGAAAGGGAACATTTCACAATCGACTATGAGCTGTTGTCAAGCAATCCTATATATGTTTTTGGTGCTGGAGCTTAAACCCAGGTTAAAGCACACATTTTGTTTGTTTGTTTTTGCTTTTTTTTTGGTACTGGGAATTGAACTCATGACCTAGTGCTTGCCAGGCAGGTGCTGTGCCACTGAGCTATGTCCCCAGCCCAATAATACATATTTTAAAGAGTTAAAAAATAAAAATGATATTGTCATGCAAAAAATAAGGTCTGAATAGTGCAATAGTTGACTGGGGGTGGCTATGGGGGTTGATATCAACTGAAATTTCTTAGTGCAGTGTGTGGTAGTTGTGAACTTACTCAAAAAAGCATGAGATCATATAATGAAGTGGTTCAAATTTAGAAAGATTAGAAATATATGAAATGGCCTATCAACTTTAGAAGAAAGATAACCACATTTAGACCTCAAGTTGTGAAATAACACACCAATGTTTCTATTGGAAAATGGTAGACCCTAATGCACCAAGTTGAGCTTAGTCAACAGACTTTCTGCCTACACGCGCCATAATGTCCCACTGTGTTAACACTTTGTGCCACTGCAGGGACCAGAAGGCGAGGTACCATTCTTCACCTATTACAGAGGTCACAGCTAATACCCCATTGCAAAAACCTGTTAACAGAGAAAGCTATAAAAATTTTTCTCGCCAAAGTTTTCTGTGATACAGAAACTTTCAAAAATGAAGGCTCACAGATTGAGGCAGGAGGGCTGCTGTGAGTTCAAGGCCAGCCTGGGCTACAAAGTGAGTTCAAGGCCAGCCTGAACTGCATAGTGAAACCCTATCTCTGTGAAACAAAACGACAAAACAACTCAAAGCAAAACAAAATACAGTAAAACAAAGAAAGCTGAAGCCTCAAAGACTCAGAAAATTACATCTGTGCCTGAGTTGGATGAAGAATGGGCAGCTGTGCAGAAATATGACTATGACAGATATATGATATAACGCAACAGACCTAGAGGGAAACCTGCCAACACCCGATTGTTGAAATACTTTTTAGCCTCTGTGTAGTATTCCTTCCTTTCAGGTCAAGGGTACAATCCCTCTGATATGAGGCTCTTATGACCTACTGTCAGACAAGGTAGTGTGAGGGCTGGAGTAATATTTCTTGATTTTGTGGCTGGCTTTGAACCAACTTCTGTGACTCCCCTTAGGAAAGAGAATTCTAGTTTCCACGGCCTGTCTTAGAGGAAAAGCAGAAGCAGGAGCAGGCAGGGCTGTAGGTCAGAAAGAGACTGCTTCTGAGACCCGTCATTGTTCTTTAGGTCAAAGGCACCACATTTTGGGGTGTCATTTGTGAAGCACCAACAACACGGCTGGTGGATGTGTTGGCAGAGAGGCTGAAGTGAGGTGTCATTGAGACAGAATGGGTCTCGCTTTTATTATTCTTCTGTGATATTATAGGAAAAACTCATCTGGGAAGCTAATATATTTCGAAGGGTAAACTACAAAAGAAGTCATGTAAACTACAAATGCAAGTATGAAGTGGAAAATTAAATACTCGTTATAAAATAATTGTAACCATAATAATCAAAAAAAGAAGCCTGTCACTTGTCATCATGATTTACCAATTCAGAGTCACATACAGACAAGTATTTTTTTTTTTATCAAAATATGAGTTTTAAAAAATCACATTTAGTACTCTTCATTTATCTTTGCCCCTTTTAGGGGAATTTAAAAAGCCATAGGCTTCTTCATGGATCACAGTAAGTTTCATTGTAATTATAAAATAGAATTCAGGAAAATTTTAATTATATCTTATAGGAAAAATAATGAAGAAAGAAGATGTTTGTTATACCTAATATAAGCATGGTGTGAAAAGAAAAATCTCTAAGTCTTAATACAATGATTTGTAATGCATGTTCTGAGGACTATTTGCCTGAGAATGACTTGGGAAACCTGTTAGAAATGCTGCAAATTCCTGGGATCCATGCCAAATCTCCTGAGCTCTTTGCAGGGGAATTAAATTCAGAACCTGTTTTACTACATACGTAGACACAGATTTTTCTGAGGCATGGACAACTTTCAGAATCACTCTTTAAGGGACAGCTTTAGCCTATACATGAATTCAGAACTACAGACCAAATCAAAGTAAATCAGTCAGATTAGGTAACTCTGAAGGTGTGGAATAGAGAAGTTAAGTATTTTGTGGCATATCCCTGCCCTGAGTAGATTATCCTGGGCATGTCAGGCACTCAACCAATATATATCAAATGAATGAAGAAATACAATTTTTGTTGTGTCCAAAGACAAATATCATTTGGTTGCAAGATATGCATGTTGCTTCACTGATCATAGGGTCACTGCTAGGAAATCACAGGAATACAAAAAGGAAGCTGATCATTTCATGTATTTCACAGGTATTCAGTACTATCTGAATTGTTTTTATTGTTGGTTTGTTTGTTTGGCACTGAAAATTAAACTCATGACCTTGCACTTGCTAGGCAGGTGCTGTGACGCTGAGCTATAACCCTGGCCCCAATACCATTTGAAATATGGGAAAATAAATAGCAAGCAGAGGACAAGCTTTAAATATAACACTAAACTCTTTAGTACATTTTTGTTAGCAGAACAGAGATATGGATTTTGTTAACAATTAGTTTTTAAAAAAATTTTAGTGTTATCCACAGTACAGTTTCTATGTTGGTTATCTTAAAAAATGAAGAATACAAATGTTTTCATATTACCATATTCAAGAAAGTTTACATTTCCTGAGATACTCATTTTCACATGTTTATTCATTTGCTTAGTTAGTTAGCAAATACTAATTTCCTATTTTATGCATAGTTAAGCCAGACATATAGTCTCCACCCTTGTAAAGATTATAGCTTAGCCAGGGCAGATAGTACACACACATGTGTGTGTGCTCACCTACTCTATGGGCTGAGGCAGGAGATTCAAGACTTTTAAGGGCAGTGTGAGCAATTTAGCCAGACTGTGTCTCTAAACAAATGAACAAACAAACAAACAAACAGCAAAGAAAGAAGGAGGTGGCTGTGTGGTAGAATTCTTGTCTAGAAGACAGTGGGCTCTGGTTTGAGTCCCTAGTACCCCAAAAGAAACAAAACACAAAGCAAACAAACAATGAAAAGGAAAAATTCATCACATAAATTGTGAGAGAAATGGTTCAGTTTTATATCACAAAGGGTGAAGTGAGATCAGAACCTATGCACTTGTTGTGTCCTATTTAATGGTAATCAGCAGCTCATCGGGGACTATGATTTTTTATTCTTAGGCTTCTGCCTTCAGCCTCCTCTGAGACCACACAATTGAACAGGTAAATAATGACCTTGATGGTGAAGGTCAGGGATGAGCTGCAGGAATGCTGCCTCCATTGACGCTGCAGGACAAGCCCAGAAGAAAACATTTTTAAAATGTTTTTCCCCTTAAGTCACAGATGGAGTGTGATGCTCTGATTTGGGTCTTACTCACTGGGAGTATTTGTGAACAAAAGACATTAGCGTTTACATCCAATTCTCTCTTTGTTGAACCAAGCTGTCAGAGGCTTAATAAACATGTACTCAAGTGTTTACAGACCATCATTATAATCTGCAGAGATATTTCCCCTCCCTCTTATCTTTTGTCAGGGAGCCCTCCCTCTCTGCCATTGTTAACCTGGGTGTGCCACCAGCTGCTTCTTTTGTAACAATCTTTTTAAGCTCTTTAATAGTTTTGTCTGCTTTAATGAACTAGCCTGGAACTACTGAGGCCACTCTTGCATAATTTTAACAAAGAGATTACATACAGACACACACTGGTGTCCCTTAATTAAGAATGTGATGAGGGGAAGAAGGTGTTTGGCAATAGCTCAAATCCACAAAGTCATTAAAAATTCTTCCCCGATACTACTAATTTGTTTGTAATAGCCTTCTAATTGCAGGATCTAAACAAAGACAAATGTGAATTGGACTGTATGTAAAAAATATCAATCTTTTCTGGTTAAAGCAGTTATTTCCACTTCTAGTACCCTGGAAATAAAGTACAGAAAGCTATGTCTCTGTGTCTTTGGGGGACAAGTTTCTAAGCCTCAGATTCCTCTTCTGAAAGGTGCTCTTCCTGTGTGAAATGTTTGTTGTCACTTACAGTATTGTGTAGTCTAGGAGAAATAACAGAGAAGCAGGTGCTTTATGAATAACCAGATGGGAAGAAATGGAAGATGATCAAATTTCCTCCAAGACTATGAGTCAAACGGGAATGACAAAAGATTTTCCTCTCAACCCAGAGGAGAGTCAAACCTAATTTTAAAGTCTTGTGGGCAAATGATGATAATGCTGTGTTAAAGACACGCAACCTCTTTTTTTGAGTTTTTTTTTTTTTTTTTACCCCATCGTCTAAATACGGCCAGAGTTTGCGATTAAAATTAGCAGATGTTTAACAGGGCCAGGGACACAGACAAACCCTAAAGGACTTCCTTCAAGTAAGGTAATTTCTGCAAAGGTCAATCCTTGGAATCGGCTGTGACCGAGGCAGAGGGAAGAGCGCCACCTGTCGGCCCTCCCAGCCGCCCTCCCGCACAACCTCTACCCGAGAGCTACGAAAAGGATGCGGTTTCGAGGTGGTATGCCGTGCACCTAAGCGTGCTGGTATCACGCTCTGGAAGGGGAGGAAGACACATGCATTTTAATCAGTTTTCAAAACAACCAGGCCTCTCTTCTCATTTACTAGAATAGGGGGGAAATTTCACTTTTATTACCTTAAAGATGCCAAACTGTGCCATTTTATGACTGTGGGAAGCTGGAAGTCATTTCCAAACTCTTTTGGCAAGGGTGCAATGGAGAGCATCCAACTCAGCCTTTTAAGTGTCTTCTGAGAACCACCACGCAGCCAGTGATTTACCGTCTTCAGGAGCGAAGAGGACCCTTTCTGTCCTGAAACGAAAGGAGAGGTGAGGTGCTCAGAAGCGTCTCCACGAGGCTCAGGAGAACCGAGACCCCTGCAGGTGGAAGAATGGGTCGGAGACCCCACTGCCCAGTGTGCTCTTCTTCATCTGCTTGGGAGAGGACACTGGCCGCCTTTAAAAGTGATGATTGGGGGGATGTTGATAGAGGCGTCTTCAGGCCACATGCACTCAGAGGCCCCCTCTCCCACTGGCTGCTCGCAGCCTAAGTGGGTTTCGGGAGAACTCCACAGTGAGTTCAGTGGTGTGGTTTAAACCACATGGACAGTGACGCGCACACTTAGGTAGATGCATACGTACACGCTTCCATCCTGCGGAGATACCTAAACTTGACAATCACACATTCAAACTACCAAACAGAATTAATCACTAATCAGAAGAGGCTTTTTGTTTCAACTTTGCAACCAGAGATGGGAAGAATCCAGCTATCCTTCCTTTCACTCAGTAGCAATCAACAACAATTTGAAGTTTTGTGATCTGTAGCTGACTCTTGATCTCCAGGGGTTTAACATGGAACTGGGGGCCAACTATATCGGTTACTAGTTAAAATGTATTCACTCACATTTGTGTTTTAAGCCACATTATTTTCTGTTGTTGGAGACTGAACCCAAGACCTCCTGTATGCTCGGTATTACCTCTACCACTGAAGTGCATTACCAGCCTTGTCAGCTCTGTTCTATTTGGAGACTTGGACTGGCTAGTTTGTGCATATGGTTCATAGCTCTAGGCCCTTGGTCATTGGAGGCAAAAGCACAGTAAGAGGAAACAAGATACAGTATTTAACTACTAGTCAAGAAATACATTTCTCTTTTTGTGACTAGACCAATGTTTGGCACCCAGTGGGCTTTCTATAAATATCTGATAAAATAATGAATGGTAAATTACATCACTGTGGAAAATAATTAGTCTATCACATCCCAAAATGAGAAGCTGTCTGGTAAAGTAAAAGAAAATCTGGAAAACTCCTTTTCTTCACAAAAATCTGTGAACTACTGACTTCAAGTAGACAGGCTGGCTAATCTTTATTTGCTTTTATATTTTTCAGCTTTGATGGATATTGTCTGAATCAACTCTCAAAGCAGTGAATCATTTTGCTCTGATTATAAACAACCTAAAATCTTTCATGGAGCAATGTCTCCCTAGTAATTACATTTTTTGTTTGTGCTTTTCTTTATTGGTGGTGCTGGAGATTAAACCTAGGGTCTCACACTGGTAATCACTCTATCAGTGAGTTACTTCAGCCTAGAGATTATTACATTGCAGATGGTGTGTTTCATTAGTTATTTCTATTTGTATGTTTGTTTTTGTGATGCTGAGGGTGGAACTCAGGGCCTGGCACATACTAGGCAGCCCTTTGCCACTGATCTGTGTTACAAGCCCTTAACAGACTAGTATGGCTATGAGCTATATCATAACATTATCCATAATGGTGCCCTGCAGTTTGCAAATCTTCTTTTAGAAATTCATGTTTTCTTACAGTGCGGTGGTTGTTGAGGAGGAAACCACAGTGTTCTTTTTTCTTTTGCCAGGTGGTCCTCTGGCACTAGGAGTAGGCATAATAAGTTCTTGGGACTATTAAATGCTCCGATCCTCGTTAGCACAGGATGATATCTATTCTTGTGCAAAGTCCTACATGGCAGTGGGCTCAGAATGTTGTACTGCTTTTTGTTGCTAAACCAAGTGGGGGTAGCAGAAGCCACATCTTTTGGTAGCACCTGTCAGGCACATGGGTGCGGGAAGGGAAGGCTCTGCCCAGAACCTGGGAATTCAGTGCTGCCCTATTCAGAAGTGACAAGGAGACCAAATGTCTGTTCCCTTTATAAGGAACAAAATCAAGCTCAAAAGCTCTGATATATATAATAGAAGGGAGAAAATTCCCAAAGCAAATGCAATCCCTTGCTTGCTGAGTCATCACTAATGGCCATTAAAAGGAAGCAAAAGAAAAACAGGATTTTACGATAAGATAGGAAAAGGACTGAGTTTTTAAAAATGTTTCTCTCTATAGAAACATTTCCAGATAAAGCTGGTATGTGCACTGAACTGACTCATACATTTCCTGTAGGTATATGTCATGTATTCACTTATATCTCCATCTGTCTGTCCATCCATCCTTTATCTAATCATCTACCTATTCCAACCAGGGTATTTGTAAGTCATTTCATTCTTTAATATACTTATAAATCTAGGCTGTTTGGGGTGGTACTATCCCTAATGACAGATCTAGAAGATGGAGTTCATTCTCTCAGGGATCTTAGAGTCCCCTGGGAGAAAAGATGAAGAATTTCAGCCCCACATAGTGTGACAGGTGATATGAAAACCCTGAGCAATGGTGACAGAAAGGCTTGGAAATGGGACGCCGGGTGCAGGGAGGCTGATGGAAAAGCCAAGTTCTAAAAGGTAGGTAATAAGAATTACATAGATGCTGGAGAGGAAATGTAGACAAACAGCCTGGCAGACACAAACATGGTGTCATTCTTGTTCATTTATATTCACAAAGTAGCAGTTTAGCAGAATACTCCTTTCCAGAAGACATGGTATAAAAATTCAATTAAACATGACTTTGTTGCAGGGGGCTACACTCAGGGGTAGAGTGCTGGATTTAAATAGGCAACAGGCGGTCAGAGAGCTCAGTGCTCGCAGGTGCTGTCTCTGGACTGAGACGGCACTGAGACTGGGTCTGAGTCATGATCTTACTCCTTCCCAGCTGCCAGTTTGGAGGATTAAACTTCTCTCTGCCTCAGTTTCCCTTTTTTCAAATTAGTAATAATAACTGTACTTCTTGTAGTAATATGTGAATTTATGCTTGGAATAATAGATTAGTGTAATATTTCCCCTTTGCTCTAGTAACATTATTGATGAACAATAGGTGATAATGACAACGATGTTAAAAAAGTGACAACAGTGTTGACATTATTGTGACGATCTTTTGACAGGATATCTGAGATTTATTGTCACAAATAGAGATTTATTATATGCAGAAGTCAGAAGACACATCTTTCCAAAAAAATGAAAACAGTTTGCCTAAGACAGAAGGGACACTAGAAATTCATTTAGATGCATTGGGTTCAACTTGCTATCTTTCCACCTGGAGATCTTTACAAGTTACTCAGAGCCTCTGCTGTAGTTCTCTAGTGCACCTGAGGACGCTGATGTCTCCCTCAAGGCACTGCTGGAGGGTTCAGTGGGATGGCATGGATGCAACTTGACCAGCACAGCTTTGTCTTGTCATGTACTAAAGCTTTGCACATGCTGAGAAAATACAGAATGGCTAATCTAAGCATGATGAAAAATATCTTTCCCCAAATCCTTCTGATAGTTTGAGAGATCACATATAAATATTCTCATCTGCATGTGCTGCCTCTGGAAAACGCTCCTGAATGTTACTGCTGACTTGATAGCCTGCCTGTGCGTCTTTGCCAGAACTTGTTCTCGGGTTGCTGCTATTCATAGAATGCCCTTGGATAATGTGATAGGTCATGGTGCAATGACTGATCCAATCATTTGGGGGTGCTCATCATGGGAACTAAAATGGTCAGCAGGAGAATGAATTAAGCTTAGACATCTAATAAAATCTCTCTCTCTCTCTCTCTATATATATATACTTGTCCTTAGAATAACCTAAAAGAAGATAACATAATCCTACACAAGTAGATAAATATTAAACATGCTAACATAAATTTCCTGGGCACAGATAACATATGCTTTAAAAGACCACTAATCTTGCATGGGATACAAAATTTAAAATAACTCAAAAAATCTAAATTGCAGGAAAGTAGCACTAGGTGTTTTATTGGAATTATTAATATTTTTTAATTGCAAATAGTGCCTTAGGGCTGAGAAGCCAGCCTACCCAAGTGGTGCGCATAGCCTGGTTCTAAATAAATTCTACCTATCATCTCGTTGCTGATACTCTTAAAATCTTTGGTGTCTCAAATATCTTTGCTACTCTGCCTCCACATACCAATTACTTAATGCTCTTACATCTAAGGCCAGGGCTTGTTAGTCTGCCTGAAGGAGGACAGAAGTTCCAGGCTGGCATAGCTTCTATGTTATTAATTTTTTTCCTTGCCTTCAACCTGATTTCTTCTGGGTCTGACCTAATTCCTTTGATGCCTGGGGCTTAGAGGCCAGTGCTAATCTGCATTGTAGTGGAAAGGTGAGACAATTGAAAGGAAAATAAAGCAAAACACTCAACAAATCGAACTAAGTATTATACAAACAGAACCTTTTCTGTTTCACTCCATCTTCTAAAAAGAAGCCTAAACTGAATGCATGGCTTCAAATACATGTTTCACCTCTGACTTAATTCATTTTTAGACAGCTAATATAATATTTTGTGACTAGGAGAGGAAAAGAAAAGGCAGCAGCTGAATGCTAATTGTTAGGATGGTAAAATGAATTTCAGTGTAAGAAAAGATACCTGTTTATGAGAAACATGTCCTGCTCTAGAAGTCATAATGATAGAGGAGATTTGCCCTGACTCGTGGAGGATAGTCTAAGCTTTGTTGTTAAGCTTTGGGACGTGATGAGATTCAGAGTTTCCTAGACCTGTCAACTAATTTATTGTTCCCAGGTTCTTTTTCCCTTTGGGAAGCAGGTTCTTCTTACTGCTCAAATATGCGTTCAACATCTTGTACTCATTAATATACCAAAGGCAAAGGCTACCAGGGCAGATTTTCAAAGTGTCTTTGCTCTCTTGATTTTGGATTACTATGAATCCAAGAGGAGTGGGAAGGTGAAATTTATCCTTCCTTGCTAACAAGTGGCAGGCTTCTTTCTTCAAGATGTTAAGGAGTTGTAATTTTGTTTGCATGGATTTATAAAGAGGGGAGTATTCATTTGTGATTTGATTAATGCAGATTTGCAAAGTTATTGGTAGATCAGCTCCCATCAGGAGAGATGTACTTTAAAGCAAGAAAATGGTCAGTAGCAATAACTGTTCTCAACACAGCAGCTAGCCTTGCTATAGGGAGAGTTTCACTTCACAAATATTTGAAGTCACTTGGTGCCCAGTCTCTCAAATTGGTATTCATTTGGCATCCAAATTCATGTTTCATACTCATGTGACTATCCACTGTGCCTTACGTAGAAGGGGGCCTCTGAATTAGAGAGTTACCCCCTGGGCCTACGCTCACTACCTAGCAGCGGATGTGGCTGGGCTGTTAGGGTACACGTGCACACTGAAAGCATTTATGCCAGGCAATTGTTTCAAATCATTTCTTTATTCATCAGATATGCAGAACTGCTAATCGGTACAAACGTATGTGCTATGTGTGTTCCTCCAAGGATGGTGGCTGTCTTCTTTATATTGTTATTTGTATTAGATTTTATTTTTGTTTATATTTTAATAGTGGAAAATGATTGCTACACAGGTACTGAGGTGGAGAGATGAAGGACGGGGCTTTAAGAATCCAAATAATTCAGAACCTAGGAAAGTATCACAGCCATTATTGACAGCAGGGAGAAAATTAGTTCCTGCTATTAGATGTGTGTGTGTGTGTGTGTGTGTGTGTGTGTGTGTATTTATACTGCTGCTGTATTTTAACAAAAGTTTGTGGAAGCAGCTTTTTATACTGATGAAAAATTTTGGCAGTTCAATCTGAACATTGCTTTTCCCAGGCCTGGAAAGACCATTTCAAAACAGCTTAAATCCCCCTCACATCATTTCCTACTTGATTCAAAGAACCAAAAATAATCATGTAGTGGTACAAGCTGCCACTACTTTAGTTCATTGGTCCCTTCCACATAAATTAACGAGCATCTAAGAGCAGGAAATCCAGCTCTAATTTGGGAACCCAAAACTTGCATTCATTTCCCTTTGGCAGAGAAACCTGAAACAAACTCATATTTAGTAGTTTACAGTGTTCAGCTTTGAAATCTATTCTGGTTTGTGCACTGGGCAGGTAAAAGATTAATTTGTGTCTGTAAATGTGCACACCCTTGGGGGTAGTTGTGTTTTATGCACAGGTGAAAAAGATCTTTTGGCAGCAAATCTATGGAGCTGACATTTTTATGCCTTTTTAAAGCACAAGTCTAAGCACATGAGGAGCAGATTCACACTTTTAAACTGTTTCCCTCATATTTTTGTTTAATATTATAATTTATGTGGTTCATAAATCAGCATTAGGTATAAACTTTATATGTATATGCATACATTTATTTTCCTAATACACCACAATTTTTATTATCAAGTACAGGAAAGGTATGATTTATTCCTATTTTATTAATTCAATGACCCATTCATAAAAGATTCTTCCTATTACAGAAAAAGAGGAAAACATTGCAAATGAGCATTGCTATCGCACAGCGAACCTAGGAGAGGCTGCTTGTAGTCTTGCTATGTTTTTGAAAATGTGAACAATTATGACAAACATCTAATAGATGGGCTTTGTACAAGGTTCACTCTGTTAAAATTCCCATGCATGCCATTTTCTTTTTACAGAATTCTGATGAGCAGTGCATGTTGCTGTGGAATTCCTCAAGCGAGCTAGACCTAATGCGTGTGATGATGACCACACCAATTACAAACACAATAGATGTACATCGCCCCAAATGAGCTCTGAAATCCTGATAAAAGGAAGATGGGGCCTCTTCCTTTTTCCTGTGTGTGTCTGGGTCATAGCCTGATCATCTATAACTAATAGACAAAACACAACGAGGTGATTCTATACTGCAAGAGGTAGTGAAACGGAAGCAAAATTGCTTTCACTTCTCCGTGCTAATGCTAACCCCTTTCTCAGATGGTCTTGGCACCTTTACCTTCTCTAATTTTGCTAACTTCTCACAGATACGAAACCGCAACCCCGACCCTCCAGCTCCTGCCTCTCGCTTGCTTCCTCCTTCCCGCTGTTGCGTTACTTTTTCTTATGTGCATACCATCGAGTCCTCCTGGACACATAATAAGATTTGTGCCAGACTCTGTTTCTTGGCTTTAATGGCTAGTTAGCTTTCCAGAATACACATGCTGCTTCGTACGTGCTTTTATGACTGACATCATGAGAATGCAGAGCTCCTCTGTTTACAGTTGGGTGTTCACCCTTAAATAAAAGCCATGAGATCAGGTTGTTTAAGACGATCTTTGAAAAGCAGAATAAAAACAGCTGTTATCTGCTTGAACCATTTCATTTTCTTTCATGATCTGAATGATAATGATGTGTAACGGTGGGCAGTCTCCGGCTTTCAGTATTCTCTGTACATCAGAGCCTCTTGCAGGGTGGAACTGGGTCTCTGTCCTGGAGTTCCAGCAGGATCTTTTCAACCTCACTTCTAACAGGTGTTGGTGCTAGGGGGAGGGTGGCAAGGGAGGATGAAACACCTGTACTCGTTCCTCCCTGACCCCCGGATTCAGGAGGCCGGTTTTCACTGACGATGCGGGTTTGAAAAATCAAACCAGGTCCTCGTTGAAAATCTCTCTCCCCAGAAAGAGATTACAAATATTTCCACATGTCAAACAAACGAACAATAGGGTGGTCCTTATTAATCAAAGCTCTTCCAAACCGAGCGCAGATGGTAACAATGAACTCCTCTTCCATGGTCTCTTGCAACAGGGGGAAATGTTTCCCGCAGAAATGCACATTTCTTCGCCAGATGCCAGAGGAGGCATGAGAACCTCAAACCAAATAAAGCCGAAATGAAAAAAAAAAGGTAAGTAAATAAAAACTATAAAATTCCGTGATCATCCATGATCCAAACTGGGAGCCTGACTGTGCTCATTTCTACTCAGCACTGCCTCATCACGAGCTGTTTCTGAAGCTTCTGTGGCCTTTGCCTAGAGACTGACAGGCTGCAGTTGGTTTCAACCTCCTGGGTCCCTTTTTCATATCGCAGATGTTGCTCACGAGGGAGCAGAGTTCTGCTTTTCCCCCAGAGTCAGTGATTTCCAGGCTCCAGTGGCATCTACTACCGAGAGCACAAACGCCTCCTTGACAACAGTGTCATTCGTTATTTTTAACTAATAAGAAAATATCAATGGCAAGAGTTGCAACTGTGTTCTATTCAAAGCCAGAGAGGGAGGACTACCGGAGAGGAAGGCCACTGACAGATTGGCCTGGATGCCTGACCCAGGGATGCCTCTCCTCGCCCTTACCCGTGTCCCCTAAGCCTACTGGGGACCCTTCTGGGAATCAGAGACTCCTTGGGACTTTCCTTACCACCATGTGCTACTACTTAGGAAGATTGTATTTCAGATGTTTTAGCAAAATTGATTCCACTTCTCCAGTCAAGACTGGTGCTGTTATGCTCCTGTGTAGTCAGACCTTCAAGGAAAAGGATCAAAAGGCTAGCAAGATGTCACTAGGTTCACACCTTATCTCAAAGGAGTGTTAAACCTAAATTGTGTTTGAAAGGTGAAAATTCTATTGTGAAGCCCTTAACACAAAGGGTCTGTGATTTCCCCTGATAAAGTAACCCCATGTTGTAAAAATTTGCAGTCTCTCCCCCTGCCCTCCTCTCTCTCTCCCTCTCTCTCCCCTCTCTCCCTCTCTCTCTTCTCCTTTTGGACTACAGCTAGAGGTTTCCTTCCTCCTGGTCTATTCTCAGGAAGGACAATCATCCAAAGAGTTTAATATCTGGTTCAAGTTTTTTAACATTTTTTCTCAAACTTTTCCAAGATAATTACAATACAGATAAGAAAATATTCTACTAATAGATTAAATATGTGTGTGAAATCACAGATTAATTATAATCTTTTTTGAAAGGACTAAATTTTATAACTTTTCATGAAGAGATAATGTTTTATTGGATTTAAGAGGAAATGAGATAGATTCATCATATACAAGAACAATGACCTTACATGACATCATCATGATTTCACAGTGAACTTTTTGGGAGAGGGAAGGAGGTTATTCCACTGATTTTTTAAGAATTTAATACAAAGGACTTTATGAAAATAGTCTATTAAGCATTAAAAATGTGAAATATTTTGTTTAATATATATAATTAAAATATATTAGCACCTTAATGTTTGGAAGTACAACCAATTCTAAATTAACACAAAATCTTTGGCAAGTGCTAAAAGAAGACTCATCCTCCCAAACTTCTTGTGGTATAAAATATATGCTCATATCTTAGTGAAATATACTTTCACATGGAAATTGAAAGAAAGCATGCTCTCACCACAGAGTGTGCATTCCTCAGAAAACACTTGCATATGCCTAGCAAGTCTTGCTTGGAACCACCATAAGATTCAGTGCAATTTGTATATTTTGTGGTGTCATCTAAACATAGTAATGACTATCTTTAGAAGAGAATGAAAGAACAGAATGAAAAATTAATCCAGTAATGGAATTTCAACACTACCTGGAAATGCCTAAGAAATTGTCTTAGAATGTTTCAGTGGTTTCTAGGATCTTAACCAGTAGCCAGGATTACAATCAGTTTAGATATCATCAAAGTATGTTGAGCATTATTTATATAATCTCATTGATCTTCTTTTGGCTATTATTCAATTGTAATTAAGTTAAAAACAAAAAGATACCGCCTATCTGTCTGTTAAAGGGAATTAGTGAAAGTACATGAGAGAGAAGAAGAGAGGGTGATTACTTTGATGGACAAGTAAACAATAAAGACAAAAGAAGAAGCAATCTAATTCTTCAACTGAAGAGTATTAGACAACATGAAATTTGGGAATGATTCATCATAAGAACATGGATATACAGCTGCTGGAACACAGCAGTAATAAAACAGCAGTAGTAAATATTTTAAAATGTTCACTACCACTCAGACGTTTCTTTCAGAGCTTTATGTGTATTCTGACTGAATACACAGAATACACGTATGTTCTGGCTGAGAACATAATTTCCAGGTTTGAATGTGAGTTTGCCTGCTTACAGATTAATGGATTTTAGCTATATCACTTAGCTTCTGTGTCCCTGTCTCCTCATGTGTAAATTGTAAATTTATTCAGAAACCCTTCTTCATACAAAAGTTCTTGGAATAGTATGTGTTACCTTCTAAACACTACATAAGTGTTTATCACAAAATATTCTCATGACAATTATCTATGATGAAAGCCATTATTTATATTTTAAAGCTAAAATGACCCAGGCCCCAAAGTTGATGCATCTTGAGTAAGAGGAGACAGCCAGTCATGGGGGTGTGAGATGGGTATGTCTGATTTCAGAAGTCATAGCCTCAATGTGCTGGAGAGAGAGCTGAAAGGCCATGAAGTCAGTATTCATGATTACCAAGCAAGAAACTATAATGAGAACCCTTTGATAAAAATCAAAGGCATTGACTTTGCTAAGCACTGTCTTTATGATCTTAGGGAAGACTAGCAGGAGGTAGGTAAATGAAAAAAAATGGGAGCATAAACTGCAGACATGTATGTAAATGTACATCTTTTTCTTGGCAACATTCATTTTTTTTAAACCAGTTTTTCCTTTCCAAGAATACCCACTAACTCAAACCTTGATGATAGCAGTATTCCATATGGGAACTTAGAAGCATCATCACTAGAGAAAAAAGTGGTATGTAAATATTTATTGTTTTTATTTAGGGATTAATCATTCATTGTTAAGTTCAACTCATCAAGGATAGCTTCGCAGAATCCTCTGGGTAGATCAGACCTGTTGGCCTGATCATCTCTCAAGAAATGAACCTTTCCTTCCTACATTTGTGAGCGTTACTATTACATATTTAAACAAGCAATTGTTTGAAAAAGTAAATGTCTGCTACACTGCCAGCTCTACGAATGTAAGAATGTTTTGCTGATGCTCTTATCTTTGGCATGTAAAGTGGAGAGCAGCTGTTCACTTGATGTTTGCCAAGTAAATCAGTGAAAATCTCTGGCCTAAAGGGCTGTTAGGGGTGATGTTGATGAGTTTAAATAAAGACAGGTGCGTGTGCCTGTTATGTTGCAAGCGGCCAGAACAAGAACACAGTGTGGCCAATGCTATTTTATGGTTGTTTTGAGAAGTACATATAGAGAAAAGATATTGCATAAAGAATTGGAGACAATGGGAAAAATAGGATCAACTTAAGGGAAGGAAAGGTTATTTTCTTTCAGAGGAGGGTAGGATAGTCAAGAGAACTTTTTGTGGTTGTTTTTTACAGTCTGTTTTGCAGTTTTGTGTGGAGTCCCTTTCCCTAATCTGATTAAATCAAGCTGTCCATGATTAGAACCCACAGGTTAGGAGACTGTCTATCTGGAGGGTGGATGGCAGCAGTCATATCACCTTTATATGGTGGATTCTCGGAATGAATCAAGGGATCATCACCCAGTGACCCCTGGGTGCGGGAACTGGTATGTGATTAATCAAAGAGGCACTTTCTTTGTTGAACTCTGGAGAGAAATTTCTGTACCCGGCAGGTGAAATAACATATGAGGGTGCCTGGCGGGCAGAGCGGTATATTCCCTCCTGACCTTAATTTTCCAGAGATACTGTGGTGTCTGTTTGTGTGTATGACATCCTCAGTGGGAAAAGCACCATGCTAAGAAAACAGCAAGGATTCTATCAGACACCTTTTCTGGTGTAAGGAGATACTTGTGTTCACATTTGGTTAAGGGAGGAGGGTAGATTTCACTGTGTGTGAGAAAGAAGAAAGAAAGACTGATCTGGCTACCGTTATTCAAAGAAAGTGTGCCGGCTACTGAATCATTCCTTGCCAGGCTATGTCTCTTTCGTTTCCTACTCTTGGAATCACAAAACTCAATTACTGCTTTTAATCCTTTAGAGAGAGAGCCTGATGCTCATCTTATTTCTTGTCTATGGCTGAACAAGTGATTAGCTCCCATGGGAGGTTGTTTCTAGGGATTTAAACATAATATATACTTGGGTTTATTTTAAATTTAAAAGTTAAAAATACAATATGATTATGTGGGTTGTGTTCTCCTAAACAGACAATCCCCTAATGCCCTATAATTTCAAGTAGGTAGCTGAAGATGCTACTGCCTAATTACTTCATAAACAGCTAAGATATGTTTCGAAGCTCATTGAAAACAAATTCTCAGAAATCAAGCAGACTCATGAACGCTTTCAAAATGAGCAGAATGACAGTATTGAAACAGTAAGTGTTCAGATATTAACTGCTTGACCGGTGTATATTTATTACATGAGGTAGGTGCCTTGTGTACTCTCTTCATGCATACACTTGATATAGCCCTTCTCAACATTAAGCTTGGCTATGTGAAACACCTTACGTGATGGAGGTGGAGGGTACATCTTCCTACTTCTTGATTCACAAGTATCTCTCACTGACGGTTTTTTCCCCATTGTTAAATCAAAGGACAGTGATGCTCAAGTAATTAAACCAGCAAAGACGCAGCTACTTGAGAGGCTGAGGCAGGAGGAGATTGGGCTCAGCCTGGGCAACATGGTGAGACTGTCTCTTAAAAGGAAAAAATAAAAGAGAAGGGAAATATGAACATCAAAATGGGAAAGGCAGCTTATACAGTTGTTTCTCACCAAAAGTTAAGACGGCAGAGGCTTTGTTGAGAAAGCCATAGGAATGATAAGAGCTAAATTGTTAAAACTTCACCTACAAAGTCATTTATTCTTACTTTATAAATGCTTTTCACAGAAATGTTGCTCATGAAACTCTATATATCTATAATGATTTTTATGGGGCATGAGCTTTGTGTTTTTTTCTGAATCTTTTGGAAAAATGTGTTGTAATCACCAACCTCTCTGACACCCCAAAATGCTAAGAACAACTGGGATTGTTTAAATATTGCTTGCTGAGAATTTCAGAATTGTTAAAAATAAGATTGCTAATAGAATTTTTACAATGCAATTTATCTCTTCTGTAATGAGAAGCCAGGGAACTGGTTATAGTTTTCCTTTTTTTCTTTGTAATGTTAGATCTCCATTGGAGAGAAAAAGAAAAACAGCTGGAACTTATAACTATTTGGAAACATCAACAATGTTGAAATTTACACTCCCATGTGCAGATGTTATCAGACAATCAGAAAAATGTGTACAAACAGAGAAAGAGGAAAGCAATTTTATTGAAGAATGATTCAGTTGGATGGGGCACAAAAAGTTATACTTGTCCTTTTTCTGAAGAACACTGTTAATCAAAAAGATGAGGTAAATTATATTAGAACCAGAATTTGCAAAAGATTTTTGAACTAAGTGATAAGTACCACCCCTACCAGATAATTGACTTCATGAGACATGTAAAATTATTCCCCCATTACGTTATACATGAGAGGTGGAATTAATAAAGAGAAACTCTGCCAGTTGGCACTCTATTTGGATTTCAAGTTGATAGTCAAACTTGTATCTCCTACATATTATTGGACACGGTCATTTAATAATATGCTTCCTGCAGAGAGCTTGCTCCAAGTCTTCCTTTGCTAATTTATATCCTGCTTATCTCATAGAAATTGGTTAATCCAAGTATGGCATTTGGGATATGGGATTAGAATAACACAACTCAAATATAATTTTTTTTTCGCTTCCTTGGGGCTTTATCTGTCAAGTTAGCTCCTTTGTTAGCATTAGCTTGCTTCTTGAGCATAATTTAGCAGACATTCGTAAAAATAGATGAGTTTTACTATCCATAAAGACCCTAAAGTGGCAAAATTACATGGGAAAGGAGGTACAAAGTAAAATGTCTCAAATATATTAAAAAATGTCCTCCCCAAATATATATTTTTTATTCATTGTGTCCAGCAAGTGGTTTATTCTTAAACACTGAAAGCCTTGTTCTTCTGCCTTTCCCCAAGGATCTAGAAGGGAAGGAAGAGCAAGGGGCATGTTATTTAGTACTTTAATGCATGCTTTAGGGATGTTAGCACCGTCTATGTTTGAGAACAACATTTGCTTGTACGAGCAGTATAGTGAGCAGATCAAAGTGTGAACAATGGGATGAGGTATTCTGCATCTAATCGCGGCTCTTTAGTTTTGCCCTGCGTGTCTTTGTGTGTTCCCTTCTCCCTGGCTCATGCTTCTCATTATTAAACTGGAGATAACGATTGGTTATGAACATTAAAGTAAGAGGACCTACCTGAAGTATACAGTATAGTAAGTAAGGTCAGGCTTTAGTAGGGTCAATTAATATTTTGTTATTTTCATTATTTTACGTGCATTCCCAAACATCACTGATGATAGTAAAATCATTTGTTCCTAAAGGGTCTCTGTTTCTCCTTTGCAGAAAAAGAAGCCAGATAGGCATTTTCCCCTCAGAGGAAAGATGTTAAGCAGCGTTCCGTGTGGCAGAGAGTTGGAGAGCCTGAGGACTGGGGGTGGCGAGACTGTCGGATGTTACTCTGCATCCGCTGCCCACAGACTGCTGCCAGGAGAAATCTCTGTGGCATTCAGAGGGCAAGTGAACATGAACAAGGGACCAGAGGTCTTGCTGGAGAGGTGAGAGTGGAAGGATAAGGCCTTCCTCATTTCAGAGGCAAAGTAGGTGAGCCACAGCAGGAAATGACTGGAGGACCTGAAAACTGAAGCTCATTTGCCACCGTTACTGGTTTCTCTTTTTTCTTTGGAGGAGCATTACCAGGAACGCCCGGATGAGCTGCATAGATTGGTAGAAGATCAGTACCTCTAGTTCCTCATTTTCAGTGTTGACATTCAAAAAACCAAATCACCAGGGAGCTCTTTGATGGCTGCACTCACTACTTTGTGTTGTAGTTGACGTTAAAATGGTTATCTGTTGCCATGAGAGCTGCAGGCACGCAAGCGCGTCTTCCTCCTGTACCCAAACCCTGGGTGTACAATAAGTACTCAGAAGAGGAATCTGCCGCATCAATGAATCAATTTTGGAGAGTTCCAGATAAAGATATTCATTTATCTCATTTGTTAACAAACTTGATTGCCTTTCACACTTCAAAACAGCATATGCTAACCCAAAGCTTTTATTAAAATGGATTTCTAACTCAGTAGTTACCAAATGATTTTAACATGAGGATTTCCTTTAAGTGTCAAAAAATTCCATGAGTCTTTGTACTTGAATTGTCTCCTGATCATGGAAATATGTGACACAGCAGCTGCCAAAGCAGCTCCCATGTGTATTCAGAACTGATAGCATAAAGGACATTTGTGGCTGTATCTTTGTAATAATAAAACAGGAGCTGGGGATATAGCTCAGTGGAATAAGCGCCTGCCTAGCAAGCGCAGGGTCCTGAGTTCAATCCCCAGTACCGCCAAAAGAAAAAAAACAAAAACAAAGAAAATGTAATAATAAAACAATTGAAAACAAGTTTTGAAAATATAATAAACATCCACCCATTAATGCATTGACTAAATTATGTTACATGCATGGAATGAAATATTTTGGGGTTCTAAAATAGTTGGGAAACCACTATGTACAGATATAGAGAAAGTCTGAGATATAGTAAGTAAGAACATCAAATGAGCTACTTTGGGTGGCTCTTATAAAGGGTCCAGTTGTAATCAGGAGAGCTCAAGGCCCAGTTGTTTCCAAGATGAAACCATCACTTTGTGGGTTATAATTCTAGAACCTGCATGAGGGGAAGGGGCATACACATTCAGACTATTACAATTTATCACCTTCCAGAACAAGAAAGAAAAGGACAGGAAGAACAATTCATCCATAAGTAGCTGTGGCTAATACTTGTACAGAGTTGCAGCCTTTGCTATGAGTTGCTTTCCTGGCCCAGCAACCTTCAATCTATGAACTTGATTTGAGGTGGTCCTAGATAATTAGTGCCTGTAGCAAATCAGTATATGTTCTCTCTGGAGAAGGCCCCCCCATGGTAGGCCTGAAGAAATTCTCCTGAATAAATATTGAAGGAGAGAAGGTACTATGAAAGTATCAGAAGAAATAGGTCTGCTGACTTCAGATATTGGAAGTAGCAGTCAGAGATTGAAATTGTTATTGCCACAGTTAAGGGATTTCAAATCTGAAAATAGCTTTGAGGAACTGAAACTATCAAAAATGACCTAATAGTCAGGCATGGGGGCACATGCCTAAAATCCCAGCACTTTGGAGGCTGAGGCAGTAGTATCATTGTGAGTTTGAGGCCAGCCTGGGCTACATAAATGAGTTTAAGGCTAGTCTACACTATACAATGAAACCCTGTCTCAAAAAAAAAAAAAAAAAATCAAAAGAATGATTTAGAATGATTTAAAATACTTGAAACAGCATTTTTTTTTTTTTTTTGAGACAGGATTGTCTATAGTTCAAGCTGGCCTTGAACTCACTATGTGGCCAGGACTGATCATGAACTTGCTGTTATAATTCTAGAACCTGCATGAGGTTCTTCCTGCCTCATCCTCCCATGTGCCTGGAAAAGTAGGTGTGCGCCACCATGTCAGGCATGAAAAAGCATGATTTTACAAGTTTTTTTTTTTTAATAAACACAAAAAATGAAAATCCAATGGATTGACTTAACAAAGTATAAAACACTGATAACAATAGTTCAGCAATGTTATTTAGAGCAAAGCAAGGAGAAATAAACATGGAAAATACAAAGAAAAAAGTGAAGACATAGAGCCTGGAATGAAGAATTCTAGTACGTGATGCAGTCCCAGAGCAGAGTTGTGAGAGGATCAGAAAGAGACATTATTTGAAAAGGTCTGAGAATTCCTCTCAGTTGACACAAGACATTAATCCATGGACTCCAGAGGCCACATCTATTACCAGGCAGGACAAATAGAGAGAAAGCCATATTGCTTACATTATTGTGAAATTGCACTTTGCCAAAACCACAGTGTCTGACAGTTAGCAGTTAGTTTACAAATACATTTGTATGGGTAAATTTATTGGTAGATAGGGTTAGAGGCTTTAAAATGAGGCTGCCTATTAAGTCACATGACATCCGTCAAACTGGTTCATCTGTCTAAAATTTATTCTGTGAAAGAAGATAACAGAATTATTTATCTCATATGATTGTTGAAAGGATTAAATGCATATTGAAGGCATGTGAACAGTAGGAAATACATGAAAATATGCAGTAAGTATAATTTACCTTTTTTGTCATAGTGTAAAAAATAAATGACAGTTTGGATAATTCAGCATTTATATACAAAAATTATATTATTTTCCTTATTTTGAAAGTTTATTTCTAGAATACAATCACTATTCTGATATAATCAGTTTCTTTATAGTGTTGAGTTATTCTTTGTGTGTGTGTGTGTGTCTTTTCTCATGCTAGAGAATTAACCTAAAGTCTCATTCATGATAAACACTGAGACACATCTACTCTGTGGGCCTGATCTTGAATAATTTTAGAAAAACACTTGTGAATGAAATATTCTGTGAAGTTTAGTGCAGACTCAAAATGGCGGTGGTAACAATTTAATGCAGACTCAAGATGGCCGTGGTAACAATTTAGTGCAGAGTTAAAATGGCGATAGTAGCAATTAACATTGGTTGACATTAGTTTTACATGTCCAAATACACCATTCCATGACTGACTTTGCTAACATGACCAGCTTTTAGAGAATAGGCAACTTTCTGTGGGATCTCAAACCCCAAGCAATCCTAGCTGATTTTAATTCTGAAAATAAAGACCAACTTCTTTTTAAGTTAGGACTACATTAAAATTGATTCAAAAACAGTCATGACTGTCCAATGCTTGTGACATATTGCCTAAGTGTGGCCAAGGTAATGTGATAAAAGCATTGGTCTTAGTTATTCTCCTGCAATACACAGTGAATATTGACAAAGTGTAGCAAAGGAGAGCACTGAGCACTTTAGAGATGACATAAGATTTCACAGGGTGTAATTTTGAAAGTGTGTTTTCTATTCATGAGAATGGTAGCAACAGCCATATTTCATAATTATCCCTGATTCACTGAGCAATTTATTTGGCACCAATGGTTTATTTCAGACAGGTCAAGGATCTTTAAATCCTACTATATGCATTCCATATAATTTCCTCTGTAATATATTATTCTGTAAAACCTGACTAACAAGAATGTGGGGTTCTGGTAATGTGGAGTTCCAGGATAAAGATAGTGCATATTTGTTGTCTGTTACCAAGAAAATCATAGTAATAGTATGGATTTGGATTTGGTGATGGATTTGCTATGGGACAAATAGAGGAAATGACAAATACACACACACACACACACACACACACACACACACACACTCACACAAATGTTCTGAGAACAGACAATATGGAGCCTGAGAGATAAAACTATTTTAATTACCGCCTTACCACACTCCAAGGAGTGTTGGTAACCTTTGAAACCAAGGCCAACTCAACTCATCTAAATGAAGCAGGGCTATCTCAGTGGCATAAGCACCTGCCTGGCAAGCGCAAGGTCCTGAGTTTGATCCCCGGTATCACAAAGGAAAAAATAAATAAGTAGATGAAGTGGTTTCCTGCTTACTATTTTTATTCTACTAGGGTCCTTTATAAAAGAGGCCATGTCTGATTTATTTCATTTAGATAGAAGAGTAGTCAGACATGCCATTAGATTACCTTTGAATTTGACCTTGCATTTCTCATTTTTTATGGTAAAGAATAGGGCATTTTTTAGGAGAAAGAAATGAAATTCTTTCAAGTTAGAGACACTGAAACCTAATAGATTGTGCTATTTAAACAGAAAACAAATTAAGATTGCTCTGGAGCCAATTTTTTTTTTTTGTAATTAGTCACAAGTTCCTAGAGGACATTAGACAATTATAGAAATACACTGAGCTGTGTGGTCTCAGACTTCAAGTTAACACTTCTTTTTCCTGGAGTCTGAAAACCTTTCATTTTCTCCTTAGCAATTATTTCTGGGACTATACTTTCTTTTTTTCTTTTCTTTTTTTGCTCTTGTGTAAATCCTTACATTTACTTAGCAAGCAGCACTAGATTCTCATAAAATAGAACTGTTTCCTTAGTTTTCTTAAAAGGAATCATCTTGATGTAAATACTGCACAATGTCTACTTTAGTTCATAATAAAATATAATGTATACTTCATTATCAACGTACTAACTCATTTTCCAACTGTTTTCCTAAATAATTGCCATAACTTTCCTTCCAAGGCAGGCATTCTAGTTTCTGTAAGTAATATTTAAAGATACTTCTCTTCTATTATACTCCCTGAAACAATGGTTAATGGCCGCTGCTTAGGACATATTTCTGTATAATTTACCTATGTAATTATTGTATATATCACATTGAAGTGTCATTTCAGCTGCTTTTTTCCCTTTGATTCAATATAGATGACATCAACCAGAAACTGTGCACAGTTCAAATATTCACAATTTTTCACATTGTGCAAATATAGTAATGGGGACATCTTTCCAGATTCCATTTCATGTAGCCTTTGGAATATATTTCAAATTTAGACAATATGGGCAGTTTTAAAACTGTATTTTGTGCTCAGTTTATTTTCACTTGGCTTTATGATTTTCCAGTATTCTTTCAAACCCCCAAAGCTATATCTCACTAAGAAAAAATAGTGGGTTTTAAATAAATTTATAGAACCATCACTTTTATATGGCCATATAATAAAAGGACATGTGGAAGTAGTATTGATAAAACTTGCGTATTCTCTTCAGGTGTGCAGAAGAACAAAGGAATGGAATATTATCTCCCCTTTTTATATTATTTATCAAAGACTACCTGACTACAGGCAGCATATGCAGAACTGACCACAACTTGGTATCTGTTGAACCACCGTTGAGGTTATGCTAACAATTAGGTCATGATGTTGAAAGTAAGAAGGAGGAAGATGAAGTCATTTTTGTGAGTATTCACAATCGGTAATGAAGAAATTTGAACACTATTTCTGAAACTTCCTGACTTAAGTGGAAAAACTGATAACTATAGCGTCACTTTTACCCTAATCTATTACCAAATGCGTTATGAAATAGCCTTTCAACTCCCTTTCAAGCGCGCTAGTGATTGCTGATATCCTGTCGTTTGTGTTGTCAATGATCAGTTAATTTAACTGACCTTTCTCATGTTTGAGAGCTGTATACAACGCCCTTCTAAAGCATTCTATAATTACCCTGCCCAGTTTTCAACAAATAGGCATTAGATTGCTTCTAATTATTTTTTATGGTAACCAGAGCAGCCGTCCAAATTTTGACATATTTTTTGGACACTTATGTGAGAATTTCCATAGGAAGTATGCCTAGAAATTAAAATAGTGAGTACTGGCAAGGCTGTGGCAAAAAAGGAACTCTTCTATATTGTTGGTGGGAATGGACACTAGCACAGCCACTGTAGAAATCAGTGTGGAGATTCCTCGAAAAACTACAAGCATAAATTCCCTTTGACCCATCTAGCCCCCTTTTAGTTGTCTTCCCCGAAGAGTTAAGAATCATCACGTTACAGGGACACACGCATACCCAGGTTTACAGCAGCACAATTCATAGTAGTTAGATCCTGGAAACAGCATTATATGTCCATCCACAGGTGAATGAATAAGGAAAATGTGATATTTATAAACAACAGAGTGCTACACTACCACAAGAAAGATGACCTTGGGTCATTGGTGGCACAGTGGATGTACTCTGAGACCATAATGTTAAGTGAAATAAGACAGACACACAAGATCAAATGATTATATACTTTCTCTTGTATGATACACACAATCTATGATACATGTGTGTATATACATATATGCGTAAATAAAAAGCAAAAGGGAAGGGAGCAAATTAGGAAGTTGCAAAAAGTTCAAACATTTCCTCCAATTACATACTCGGTTGTTTCAAAAATATTTTAGCATGCTACACGCTAATTTGTTTCATGTATAGTACTAGTTTACCTTCATTTGTTGAAAATAAAGTTATCATCTATTTGTTTTCAAGAGCTGTTTTTGTGGGGGGTACCAGGAATCAAACTCAGGACCTCACGCTTGCCAGGCAGGTACTGTACCACTGAGCTAAGCCCCTGACTCCTTCAGAGTGTCCTTGGATTTGTGTCTTGTACTCTTAGGAATTCTTTAAAGATAATGATACCCATGGTATGCATTCTCTTAATATTTTTATGAAATTCTGTTTTATGTTTTCATAAAATAAGAAAGTAAAAAATAAAATAAAATACTGAGAGTTTGTGTTTTTCTTGTGGTGGCGATGGTGGTTGGGATGGAATTCAAGGGCTCCTGAGCGCTGTGCAAATGCCCTATCGGAGAGTTGTGCCTTCGGTCTGAATTTGTGCTTATTTGGTTGGGATAAATATTATTAGAGTTCCCTGCAAAAAAGTGCTCATTGCTTTTCCCACAATAGTGTAGGACACAGCTGTTTTGCTAAGCTTTAGCCAAGACTGGATAACATGACTACTGCAAAATTTTGTAGTATTATTCTGTTAGAGTATTAATTTGTATTTCTTAATAATCAGAGAAGTTGAGCATGTTTGAAAAGCTCAGAACTCTCCCCCAGGACTTTCTTCTGCTGTGTTAAATAAACAAGAACACGTGGTCGCCTATGTTTTTTCTCTCTTCCTGTCTCTTTCTCCCCCAGCCCACCTTAAGAAATATGAATGATCTGAAAGCCTTTTAAAGCTCATTTGTAGCTGTTTAATCTATCAATGTAGACACTAATTTAAGGCAAGTATTGTAAGTTTTAAGTGAGATGTTTCAATGGGATTGGCTCAGGTCAGTAATTGATACATAACTAAGCTAGTATAAAAGAAATAGCAAAAGAACTGAGCTTTTAATTTAAAATGACTCTAAAACTCCATCTTCTTTTTTTTTTTCTTAATGTGGTACCGGGAATCGAACTCATGATCTCAGGCTTGCCAGATTAGGCACTTACGCTACTGAGCTATATCCCCAGCCCCAAAATGACTGTACAGGCCTGAGTTCTTTATGGATATTTAAGCTTTCGTCCAGTGTGATTTAATGGAAACACACGGAGTAGCGGATGGAAAGAGCAGAAGCTACATGTGTGGGAGCAACAGCAACAGCTCTGCCCTGCTGCACCCCAAAGCCCGGGACCCAGCCTGACTGTGTGCACAGTGCACGCGGTGGAATGAACACACAAGCAACTGTGCATTCCAAAAGCACAAGTAAGGTAATTAGAAACTTATCTTGCAGGAAGCATCTTGGAAAATTGTTTTGAAAAATAGGAACTTCCCAGAATGTTAATTGCAGTCCCTACGGAAACACATTTTCCTAAGTATCAAATTAAGAGAGGGTCTCCCTACACACTTAATACAAATCGTCCCTATTTTCTATCACTCCTACTAACTTAGGGATCTTCAGATAAGAACAATTATACCAATCTAGTTTTCTCTTCATTTCTCACTTTTTTTTTTTGGCAGATTTTCAGCATTAGCAATGCAGCAGGGTCTTTAAATATACCTTGGTCTTTGATCAAATTCATTTGCTAGTTTATGTGTTTTGTTTGCTTGTATTTTTTCTCCCAGTCCTTCAAAAGTTTCTCTCAATTTAGAAATAAATGTTAAAGTTGCTTTTTAAAAAGAAAATAACCTAGACAATGGCAGGCAATTGAAAGAAGTTCATTGTTATCTCAGGTGTGTGTGGGTCGCCAGGCACACAATATGCCTAACAAGTGGTTAGCTCACAATAGCTACCCTTATCATGCAGTTCTTACTTAATGGACATTCGGATTGTTATTGCTTTAAACTCAAATAGCAATAATAGTCTCAATAATAATAGGATATTGAAAAATCCCATGTGCTCAATCTGTGCTCAGTCAGAGGAGAACAAAACCTGCATTATAGCTATGAATGTTGGTGTGATTCGGAGTAGGAGCCGGGGCATTGCTAAATGTTGGTGAATAACAGAATACCTCCCCAGGGAAATACTATATAATGATTCTATAAGTGCCATGCTATGTTGAAATTTAATTTAATATCCCAAATCATAGAAAGGTTCAGTGAGGCCAACGCTTGGAAGAAAATCTACAAGACTCTTTCATGTCAGTAATTAGTGAAACATTGGAATGAACATTAAGGCAGAAAAACTAAACCACATTTGGACAAGGAAATCATGACCAATGAAGGGCATGACCTCCCTCAGCAAAAAATCAAGCTGCAAACTGTTTTTTATTTTTTCTTAATAGGATTTCCAATGTGATAGATAAAGAAGGTTGGATGGGATTGGTTGGGTAGAACAGGGTTTTCTGGAAACGTTTGATGCAATAATTATTATTTGTTTAAATTATTAGCTTATAGTCCATCATTGGAGTGTGGTAGAAAATAATTTGTCATAGTCACATGAGGTTTAATTGCAGGAGTAATGATGTAGTATCATAAAATCTATTCACAAAGAACAGCAAATTAATATATTTGAAAGAAGTTATATATGTATGTCAAAAATAGCTGAAAGGAGACTGAAAATATCTACAGATATGTTTTATAAAACACTAAAAGAAAAAGTAGACTATTTCTTAAGCATGATATACAGTCTAGTTTGACCAACATCTAGTATTTATTTAATGGCAAGAACTAGATAAGAGGAGGATCCTCTTCACTGCCATTGATTTTTGCTATTGTTTAGGGATTTTGATTAATCAATGTAGCATGAGGCCAAACAAGAAGTACGAATACTCCACAAAATGATAATTAAAAAAAAAGATATATATATATATATATATAATTGTTTAAAAATATGAGCACATGGACATGGCTAAAAATACAATTGTATTTAATATAAAGCTAGAAATATAATTAAAAGAAGAAAGCCTGGTCAAGATAGCAAGAAAAAACTCAGTAACCCAAGAAAAAAATTTATCTTTTCATTTGTAGATCTAAAAATTGAATCCAGAGAGAACTGTGCACCACCCTCGGCCTTTTTATCTTTAGTCAGGGGCTTGCTAATTTACACAGGCTGTGAACTTGCAATCCCGGAGACTTGGTTCCTTGAGGAGCAGGAATTAACAAGCGTGCGCACCTCGCCCAGCTAACCCACGAAAAAGAAATCTCTAAATGATATATAAAGAAAATTACAATGTATACTTTCAATCTAAATAAATAACCAATATAAAGGAAACTAAAAACCTCACTGAGAAAAATAAAAACAAAACCCTCACTGAGATCTAGAAGAGCAAACATCATCCTGGAAGCGTAAGATTGAACCTTGTTAATCTGTTTCATGAAATACCCACCAGCACTTATGTTTTATGCAGTTCGAATAAAGTGGAGTAAGTTGAAATTTTTTCCCAACATTTATTTAGAAAGAGGAAAGAGACAAGATTATCAAAATTTGAAATAATTGCAACCACCACCACCACCACTACCAAATGTATTATAAACTTATAATATGTCAGCCTATAGTTTTGGTATTAAAAATTCACAGCTGAATGGAAGAAAAAGAAAGTATTTCAGAAATAGATGCCATCATTTAGAAAAGTACAAGAAGCAGCATGTGAAAGTCATTAAAAATCAGTAAAATGAGGGGAGAAGTTTTAGTACAGTAGTACTGGATACATGATGAGCATTGTGGGTCAGCAATGTTTCAACATAAATTTCAAGTGTATTACAATGTTAAAAGAAATAAAAAATTAAACCATTGTAAAATGACAAAAAATAGAAGTAAATAGGTTTTTGGTTAGAGGCTTACTATGAATTTATAAATAACTTGAAGGGAATAAAAATATGAATAATTTTTGTCTTAGAAATACGAAAGTTTCTTATTTCAAAAAGAGCCTACTGTGTATTTGATAAAAGGTTAGTCATTTTGCAATTTAATAAAAGCCTAATCACATTCAAAAGTAGTAAGCACAGGGAGAAAACAATTTATAAGAAAGGAACTGTGATTCGTAAGCATATGAGAATATATTTAGCTCATTAGTAGTTGATGAAATGCAAATTAAACTTAAATTGGGAAAAAGTAGATATTGTTTATTTATGGTTCAGGTTTCTGGACCAAAGCAGGTAGGAGGGGCAGTGCCATTTTTGAGATTCTCCATGAGGGAGAGCATGAAATGTGCGTTAACAGGAGAAAGCCACATTAAACAGACCTGCAGTGTCCAGCAGTTCTCTCCCATGATGTTGCCCTGGGCACAAGAGGCTGGGTGTTAGGAATAGGGCAAGGAAATTACTTTTGCTGCTGGTGGTTGGTGCTGGGGACTGATCATGGTGCTTTGTGCATAACAAACATACTTCGCCACTAAGTCACACTGTCACCCTGAGAAAGGAGACTTGGAGAAGAAATTGGTGAGTGTGATACTCTTTTTCAAAAAATGAAATTGAAGTCTGAATACTTACAAGAAGCTAAGAGTGGTATTGACAAATGTAACAATCTAGTATCATCATTTAGTGAACACATCAGTAGAAAACTAGGAAGAGCTGGTGTACACCCCTTAATTCCAGCTTTCTGGGAGACTGAGGCAGGAGGACTCACAAATTCCAGTTTTGCCAGGGCAACTTAAGGAAGCTCTGCCTCTGAATGAATGAATGAATAAATTTGAGGCTGTAACTTAGTGGAAAATTCCCTGGACTCTACCCCCATTAGCACAACAAACAAACAAACAAAAAACCTAAAAGGAAAAAGAAATGATAATATCTATCAACAAGAACGGTAGTATGATCTGAAAATGTCTTACCAAATAGCATTGGGTATCATATTGCTTTATTGGATGTTAACTGTCAATTAGGGATTGTTAAAAATTAGAGACTACTTTAAATGAAATGTTTACTAAATGTGTCTTAGAACTGAGACAACCTTGACATGGATTATCTAGTTTATTTTTCCCAATGAAGTTAACACAGGGACTAAATCCTTGGTTTTACGTGAGGGGAAATTGAGTCTCAAGGTTGAGAGACTTGTTAAGTGTCATCTTGGGAATGGACTACAAAGATACAACTTGAACCAAGGCGTCCTGGTGACAAAACTTCCATAGTCACTGTGAAATAGCCAGATGTGAAACACTATTGTATATTATATAAATGCTTTTAAAAATGCATAAACTAAAATATATAGAAATGAAGATAGGTGTGTATTAGTGTGCTAGGATAGGCAACGTATCTTTTGTTTGGGATTTGAATATTTTTTTTTTTTGGTTGTAGGTCTTGAATGAAGTTGGGCACAGGATAAGCACATTGTTTGTCACTGAGCTGTCCCTAGCCTTCCTTCTCTCTCTCTTTGTCTCTCTCTCTCTCTGTTTTTGAGAATGGGATTTCGTTTGTAGTTCAGGTTGCATTTGTACTCACTATGCAGCACAGGCTGACCTCAAATTGAATTTACACTGATCCTTCTGCCTCAGCCTCCTGAGAGCTGGGATGTAGGAGTGCACCACCACACTGAGCTTTCTTTTTGAGTCTTGCTATATAGCCCAGGCTGGTTTTGAGTTTGTGAACCTCTTGCCTCAGGCTCCTGAGTAGCTTGCATTTAATCCTGGGCCACCACATCAGCCTATGTTTGAGGTTTTTAAAAATTAGGGAAGGCGCTGCGAGTGGTGGCACATGCCCGTAATTCCAGCACTCAGGAGACTGAAGAGGGAGGATTACGCTGAATGCTGCATAGTGTGCTCAAGGCCAGGCTGTTTCAAACAAACAAACAAACAAACAAACAAAAATAGAGAGAAACACTTTTGCATTAGATCTTTCAGAAACAAAGAACAGTTCTCAATTAAATATATTTCCACATACTACACAATTATAAATTTCTTACACTAAGAGAAAGTCTAATGATTAATCTGGATTTAGGCTGGTGACATGCATAGCAGGGCTTCTCTAGGAGTCTCCGAGTTAGGAGTATAAATCTTCATAAATCTGAAGTTATTCAACCTTCAACCTCTCCTGGGATAGAAGCATTCCTGTCCTGTTTGTGGATTGCAAACAACATTCAGGCTGTATCTGGATACGACTATCAAAAAAGACTTGGATTGAAAATTTTCCTAATGTTGATGCTAACTGTAATTAACAGATGAGGAAGGTGACGGTGACCACGGTACCATCTGTGCCCTTTACCGGGCATGTTTCACAGTCAGCCCACGTGCTCAATACTTGCTTGTTTGTACATTCAGCTCTCACATTCATGCTACAGTATCTCTGTTGTTCATGCATTTGTTGATATTATTCTCACTGAAACGACTCTCTGCTCCAGTTGGTGTGTTTCTGATAACAAATATAGAAAATCATGCGTATTTTTGCCTGACCTCTATCCTCTGCCATTAGTACTGGCGACTGTCACCGAATGTGGTGGCCTTTGACACATAGGCCCATATTCAGTCTGGTTGAGTCTATGAAGTGTCTGGCCAGCTGCAGAGGTGCTCATCACCGTCTATTAAGGAAGAATAAAGTGGTGCTTGTGCCAAATTGCAAAATGTTTAGAGGTGATAGTTGCCAGGAGAAATGGAAGGGAGAGAATGAGGGGAAGGAGGAGAAAAGTGAGGAAGATGCAGGGAGGGAGGGAAAGGAAGGGGTCATCCTCCTTTATGAACAGGGTTGTAACAGTCAATTGTGTGAAATTACTACAGCGTTAGTCAACCTTGTCAAGTGTTTGGGGAACACTACAGTGTTTGGGCTGCCTCCATGAAACTGACTGGAAGAATTCCCAGAATACCCGGCTCCTAGGCAATGCTTCCTGGGATGGCAGCGCCCCCCCATTCAGTCTCATCACTGGAGAAGTCTGGAGAGTGCAAGTTGCCCCGCAGGCTGCTGGGAAAATGCCTAATGGTTCTCTGGAATAGGTTACCAATAACTAGCATATCCAACTTTGGATTTTACCATGGTGAACTGAACAAAATGAGAGTTTTAGAAGTTTCTAAATTGACTTGCACCAAATAGCTGAGGAGACCTATATTATTCATCTTTGTAAAGGGAAGAAAAGACACAGTTAATGCCAGGGAGTTGCCAGGCCACATCCACCTGAGGGTACAAGCTGAGATTTATTGCCATGTTGGTAATGCTGTCATTGTATTGAAAGAAAAGAATTTTGTTTATTTTTTGAACATGGTAATGCAGGAAAATCTCTGTGTTCTAATTAGAAGAATGTCAAAGAATATATTCTTACATTTAAAAATAGCATCAAGGATAGCACTTTGAAAAAAAAAATCATTAGTCCAAGTGGTGACAAAAAGCTGAATTTATCCCTAAGGCAACCACTGTATTATAGCATGAATCTAGTACCAGGCTCCTCAGAGGAGGGTCCAAAATGCCATCTACTAAGGGATTTCTATTAACTATAGTCAAGCAGTCATTCAAGATAGGATGCCAGTAGATAATGTAAAATCAGTCCAGGTACTGTATTGATATCCAAGAAATATTCTCCTTTAAATTTCCCTAATCCTAGAACAGGCAGTAGAATGTAAGAAGCACTTAAAGATGATTTCATTTTATATTTTTAGGCAGTCATGTGTCATTTAATTTTCATATGTGTTTCTGTAAAGACGGATGTTCAGTTGCTATCTGTTGTAGTAGTTAGTTCATTCATAGGTTAATTCATAAAATTCTCCTCTTACCTGTATTATAAATTATGAGTCCTTGGTGCTGTTCATTTTCTTATATACCTTTGAATGAAATTCAAGGTCTCCATAATTTGGTCCTGCTTCAGTGCCCTTTTTTATCTTCTGTCTTTAATAGTTAAATCTGATCATTTATCTTCTAGCAAACACCTGCTCATCCTTTAATTTTGAGCTTTAATGATGCCTCCTCTGTATGGATTTCTTGACTCCCTGAGCCATACTTAAGTGGGATATGTTGCTGCCATTGCACTTTGTGTGCACTTATTAAGACAGACATTATACTAAATCTGCTCCCAGGTACACACATCTTCTCACTTGACTGCAAGCCTCTTGAGGACAAAGATAATGTCTTGTTATCTTTGTGGGCCACTAGCCTGTTACGTTGTCTGCAACAAACTCCATGATAATTGCCTCGCATGGGAGCGCTAAAGTAGGCACGACATGATTGGTGCCTGGCAGGAGCTTCCACCCACCCTTGCTCTCAAGTGAGAGCTGACTCTTTAAAAAAAAACAACAGAGTGTATTAGTTCATTTTCCCAGCGCTGTAATGTCATACCTGAGATTAAGAACTTTATAAAGAAGTTTACTCAGCTTATAGTTCTACAGATTCAGGGTCATGGCACCAGCGTTAGCGTGGGTCTGTGGAGCACCTCATGGAGGATGGCCACACAAGAGCAGGGGTGGGTGAGGAGAGAGAGCTCTCATGAAGAGGCAGAAGCCAGAGTGAGGGAAGGAGCTAGGCTCAATCTTTTATAACAATTCAAGAATCACCCACTCTAGGAGAGCAGTATCAGTTTTTCTTGTGGGCACGTCTCTGAGCTAGGGAAGGACTTCGCACTAGGGACCTAGGCTTCTGCCTTCTGTCACTTCCTCTGCTTTCCAACATATGAAACTTTTAGAGAGGCACTCAAAAAGAATGCTTATTCTAGTAATGTGTACTCATATATTAATGCGTAGATCATGTTCATATTCACATATATATTTAATGATGATTCCAACATATTGCTGAATTTTATTGAATTTATTGCTCATTATCAGCCTTTCTCATGCATGGTATTATGGAATCTGATGCTTATGTAATTAATCTTTGGAACTGCTACATTTTCTCAGTCAAGTTTATTAAGTATAATTTTTGCTTCAGCTCATTGCAGCAAGTTTTCTGGATACTGACAGATTAATATTCTGACTTTTAAATCACGGACAGTTTTTTCCCTGTGTTGAATCATCTGTAATTTTGGTGACCCAGCCTCTGTGTTGTCATCACAACTCTTTAGGAAAACAAGCAGTAGAACTAAGTCATCAACACTAACCTTCTGCCACCACCCTAGAAAGCATCTTCCGGGCTGATAGCAACATATTCATCTAGAGCTTTGTTAATCTACTTAATTTTCTGGACACCTACTCTATCTTTGCTAATGTTGCTCAGGAGAAGTGAGGGTGTTGTGTGCCCCAGCTAGCTTCTGATTTTGTGTTTTCCTGATTTACCCTGCAAGTAACAAGGACAAAATGCTGGCAGCCAGCCTGGCACAAAGAACCAAACTAAACTACAGGATTTTTCTGATGACTGTTTCTCACTCTAGATTTTCATAACCCATCGTGTCAGGAGTATGTTTTGAATCTTGCCCAAGGTTTATCTGACACTTATCTATGATGGGGAGAGATTGAAGACTGAAATGTTGTTTGACATTTCCAAGTTGGGATTTTCAACTATCATTACGGCTCATCTTAACAATTCTCTTCCAAAGGTCAACATTTTCCAAAGTGGAATAGGAGTTAGTAATTCTTTCCACTGTGCAAGACTAAATGGTGCACAATTGTTCACCTATGTATCCAATATTTCAAGCTTTATTGAACCCTTTCTAATACATTCTGTAAGGGGAGAAGTCTTAATTACCAACACCTTGGTATACAATGAGTTCTGGGTAGGACACTACACTGGTTGTCCTCTCCTCTGATGATCCTCAAGTTAGTATCAGGAGCAGTGTGGAAGCTGTTAGGTAAATCTTGGTGCTCTACCTACAAATACTGAGTCAAAATCTTAGAAGCTGTGTTTTAACAAGGTTCTTGTCCCCCAGTAATTACTAACACTAATGAACATTAGAAGAACTATTGGAATAAGATGCATATCCAAAGAAACAATCACATCGCTATACTATTGTTACCAAAATGTTTCTGGAGAACAGAGGAGTGACTAAATACATTAATTTGAGAATATATCATAAGTTAAATCTGTTTGTCTCAGACCAATAAGCAGGAAAGTATAGTTGGGAGTGAAAGGTTCTCCTACAGACAGTGCTCCTGTAATTGGCTGTAGATGTGCATTAGTTTAACAGGAGGAAAGTTTATCATTAAGCCAATAGAAAATCAATCACTGTGAAACATTTTTGGAATGAAATGGAGTAGCAAAGAACAAAGCAATCAGCCAATTAATTAATCAAAGGACCATAGGCAACAGAAGACACAATCTGATGAGCGCACATACTGAACGTTATTCAAATTAAATTGTAATCAGTCCAACTGCAGACAATTTTTGTGTAGGTGCTAGCAAGAAGGGTACAAGCAATAAGGTCAAACTCGACTGTGGGATGTTTCTCCCCGGTACCACCCTCATCATAATCCTTACTCACAGTGAGACCCTTTTTTGTTGTTCGGTACTTCGTGTCTTGCAAGTAACATGGCTCCTAGGATTCATGATGTCCCTACATTCTTTGAATAATTTATGATGACTTTTGTTACCATTTTGCTTCAGTAGGATTGACTTCTTAGATGATTCATTAATTGAAATATTTCTGTTATCGTCACAGGGCCTCACACATGTTGGGTAAGCTCTCTACCACTGAGTTGCACACCTAATGTTTTGAATTTTTTTCCTTTTTAATTTTGAGACATGGTCTTGCTGAAAAGCCAAGATGCCACCTCCTACCTCAGGCTTCTGAGTAGTGGAGACTAGCTCTGCACCAGCTAGTTGTCCATTTTTGAAAAGAACTGATTGATGCAGAGTTTGTAAGGTTGTATAATTGCAAACGTAAGGATGACTTCTTATTTCATATGCACAGTGAGCAGGTTGTTTTGTGTGTGTTTGTGTGTATGTGTGTGTGTGTGTGTGTGTGTGATATCTAAGATCTTTATGCGCCATTTTACAAGTGGGGCACAAAAACATTATTATTCAAAATCTCCCACACTGACCTTTCTTATACAAGCCTTTCAGCTAGACCAATGGCAGTGTTTTATTTTAGAATCTCTTTGCCTTGTTTTTAAGTTTTTGCATCTGTTACTCTCACTGAAAATTGAGATTACCAGATTTGCTGCCCATTTCTATATGCCCAGCAACTAACCCAGCAGCCAAGACGATTTGTTCAATGATTATTTATTTAAATAAATGAATTAATGGTTGGGTGGATGCATGAGTCAAATAACCCATGGTTAAGCGCATGCTTTTTCTTGTTCAAAACCAGGATGTATTTTATTTGAGAAATGGTCTCTCTGTCCTCGTGAAAGCAATTATTAGAGAAATTACCATGCAGATTTAAGGCTAAACCTTTTCACTGTACTTCTTACAAAGGATGTAATGTTTCACTTATAATGAACAAGTGATTAATTATAAAGTGTTTATCTTATGCTGCACTTAAATGCCTTGTGCTTCTTATCTCATTTTATATTCACAATAGGAAAGTGTTTTCAAGCAATGACATTAACAGAGCTGTGTAATATTTTTAGTGGGAAACATTCATTTGGGAAACTCTGGTTTATTCCCACAACCATCCTTTTCCTTTCTTATTGTTCCGTTCCCTGTCTTTTAATCATCCTTCCCCAGCACCTGTTTATTTCTCAGCCTTATGTTACTTCGCCCCAACTCAGCAGGTAGAAGTAGGATGAGACACAATGTTACCCTCATTTACCCTGAGGTTTCATTCATATGGGCATGGCCCAATAGACATCAAAAGGAGAGGTGGTTGGTTCTAGTTTCCTTGGTTCACTGAATGATTTCTTGGGTAGTAGAAGCCCTAAAATGCTGCCTTTTCCACTCAAGACTAATATCAATGAACTACAGAAAATGAGGACCTATTCCCCTTTTCACTAACATCTGCCTCACTTGGGCACACATGGCCTAAATAGATAGATTTTTAAAAGCATTTTATTAGGGTACTGAAAATTTCCATTAAATGCTAGACTAGAGAATGCACTAAGTCTCACAGTATATTGAAAACTGTCCTTCATAAGACTTCAAAGGAAGGCCTAATATGTTTTTCTCATCTCTAATATCAATGATTCTATTATACTTAGCATAACTTAATTCTTTTGGTATCTCTAAAATGAAAATTTATTGCATACCAGTGAAGCTTTTTGAAAGTACAAGGGGCAAAATCATATTTAATGAGGTAATGATGAGATAATTTTAAGTGCCACAATGTGTTCCTGAAAGGATCCAAGTCATGCAAAATTTCTGAAGTACTCTGCCCCAAGTGTTTTAATGGTAACACGTTTTAACCATATTTACAGTTTAACACCTAAACATGTTTTTATGGGAGGAGAAGGTCCTAGGAGAATGAAATACACAGATATCTTTAGGATATCTATGTTTAGTTATAAGAAGAAGTTTCTGAATATAGCAATTTCCATGTAGAAAAATAATTAAAACTTACTTTAATTTCTTTGTTAAACAATATGGTTTTACTGAATGACCTTGTTTAGAATTTTGGTCTCAGATAAAAGAGACAAAAGCAGACCTAGATAAATTAGGATTATTGTATATTCACAACAAGCTCTATATGACTGCAAAAAAAAAAATCCCTGTAGCAATGATTTAATAGTTTAGGATTTTATAAAATTTTATATCTTTTCTTTAAAATTCTGGAAAAATGCCAAAGTTTAATTTCTACTCTACCAGTTGTAGTCCATAAAAAAGGTAAAAATCAATTAAAGTTGTATATTCTAGAAGAGCACCTAAATGCATGGAAACATTAAGTTAAATCCTTTTTTGTTTTTTTTTTTTTTGGCAGTTCTCCTCCAAATGTACCCAAACCACTTTGTTTCACTGTAGAATAAAGGAAGCTGTGTGTTTTCTTTTCTGGGCAGGTGATGGTGGAACTAACACAGAGAGGAACTTCTCTGGTAGGGAAAAGGGTGCTGCAGAAACTGGATCATGATGACATAGCCCTGCAAGGAATAAGTTCTCCAGCCTGCAGCCTGGCTTGGGAATCAGTACAAGCTGCTGTCCAGTCTGCAATTCCTCAGTTCCAAAAAACCCGAGGGATAATGAAAAATATAAATAAATAAAAAATCTTGAAGCCTAATACCAAATGTAGTCTAGCACTTCCTGGAATATTATAAGTGCTTTGTGCAAATCAATGCTCAGACTCCAGGATGCCTTGTTTTGTGTAACATGTTCTTTTTTTTTTTTTTTTTCTGCCATGGCATCTCTGAGGTAAAGGATTTTTTTTCATGTTCATAGGAAACATAAATTGATTTAGTCTAGCTTTCCCTTGCACATGGAAAAAAGTATACATGGCCTTTCAAATGAGTTAGTACTCCAGAATAAGGTCATCCATTCAGCAGAAGCAAGATTGCTTTCAGAAGTGTACAATAGCTCTGTATAGGGAAGCATGCATTTTGGCAGAGGTAGACTATATATGAATGCTTTTTGCAAAACCCTTTGACTCTAACTCAAGCAAAAAGGACCCTGGAAGTATTTCATTGTGCCGAGTGACTACTAGTCTTAGGTAACTACACAAACACACACACACACACACACACACACACACATTTTCTAGTTTAATGGAAGACTAAGCATGAGCATACTTTTCTATCACCATATATTAGTTGTCTTTGGTCAAAATTGCAAAAGGTTAAACATAGCATAATGTTTGCTTCAAGAAGAAAATAGTTTACTTCAAAAATATACCAGTGAAGAAAGCATAAACTATAGCTAAAATATTAGACCCAAATTATATCTTTATACTTTTGTTGCGTATAAACACTTGGGATGTTTTGGGGAATCATTAGTACATTTTCAAAGGGAAATATAAGCTAAATGGAAGCATTTGGATAATTTTATCCTTGATGCCAAATATTGTATTTATTGAACCCTCAAAAATACGCTTGTTTGTCCTATTTCAGTCTTTCTATCCCCTGTAGATACTACCATCTCTGCCTTTTTGTGTCTTTGCTTCTGTTTTTATCTTTATGCATGCATTTATTTTTTATGACTTCTTTTAACTGTATGTAAAACTAAAGTCACTTGTCACTTCAATTTCATATATATAATATATATATACATGCACACACATATATATATGATGTATGTATTATATGTGTGATAATGTAAAAACACAAAAGATTTGGATTTGGGGAAGGAGAGGAGGGAATTTGTGGATTCAGGGGCTGGTTTTTTATAGTACAGGAGGTTTTGTGAAGGAGTTATGTCTAAAATGCAGTGGAGAATAAGAATGAGTTCCCCAAGAGGAGGGATACATGGCTATGTCAGTGAGATCATCTCACACATCAGCAAGGTGAGAAGCAGTGGATGGGAGGACTCAGACAACTCAGGACGGGGCATGGGGACACAGAGGTAGTGAGAGAGTCTCCGCGAGCTCGGTACAGTAGGATATAAAATGTGAAAGGGAAACATGAAAAGAAAATGTTGAAATCACCAGTGATCAGATGGTAAAAGAATCTGTACACCGGTTGTGGAGTTTGGTTTTTATCTTACACGTGGTAGCGCATTATTACAGGTGTTAAACAGTGCTTTGGCCTGTCTATACGGACACTTAGATTGACCACCCCCGCATTGTGCTGTGGGTACAGAGGAACGATACCAGGTTGACTGTGGAGACTTACTTGAGGAAGTGGCCAATGGAGTTGGATGGTAGCTAACTCTTTTGAAAGCTATTAAAAGGACAAATTGAAGAAACTTGGTGAACCATTAGATAAGGAGAAAGGGATAGAGGGAAAGGCAGTTACGAATTACTGCTGGGTTATAAGCTTGTCCAAGCAGATGGAAACTGGCAGCACTTACCAAGATCAGAGATAAGTGAGGATGGATGGGTTTAGGAGGAGCATGGATGGAAAATTTTAATCTGTGAGACTTTTGTGATGAAGAATAGTCAGAATTATTCTATAACCTGTTAACTGTATAAATCTTCAGATTGAGAGAAAAGTAATAGTAGTAGAATGTATAAAGCATTTGGAAGATGATGAAAAGCATGTAAAAAAAAGTATGTAGTACAAAAATAAAGGTTGTAATAAACCACGAGGGATATAAACACAATTAAGAAACCTTAGGAGAAGCCAGGTGTGGTGGCACACTTCTGTAATCCCAGCACTCGGGAGGCTGAGGAAGCAGGATTGTTCTGAGTTTGAGGACAGCTTGGACTACAAAGTGAGCTCAAGGCCAGCCTGAACTGCATAGCTGGACCATATCTAACAAAAAACAGACAAAAAAGAATAGATAGGAGAAGAAGAGAGATAGAAATGATCCAAGAAGATGAAGAATGAAGAGGGTTTTATATGGTAGACTCCAACAGTTACACTTTTAAGAATCACTAATTTGAAAAGATGTAACTAAAATTCCCTAGAAAGTTGAAAAGATACATAAGGTTAAACTTTAAATATTGAAGCATTTTTATATTATTTTATTTCAAAGGAAAATTAGTTGAATCCACATTCTGAGTGTGCAATTTGGGTTAAAGCAAAATATTTCTGTTATTTCAGAGGCAAGAGAGTTGAAAAGATTAACAGAGGAACATCTTGGTGAATATTAAAAGAGTATGTGAACCTGGGTCAGTGAGAAGCATAGAGATAGCAAAGCGAAGCTGGGAAACTAGGGAGAAGACCTAGCATCTGTATAAAATAAGTTTTGCACTTAATTTAACAACCCTTTGTTTTACTGCTCTCTGGCGACAGTGGTTTTGTAGGGTTTCTGGCATGTTCCTATAAACATTTGTGCACTGAACCTCCTTCTTTGAATAAAAGAGGTTTTAAAAAAATAACAAATCTTGCCAAATTGGATTCGTTATTCTTTTTTTTTTTCCTAGAGGCAAATATATCCTGTCCAGGTGAGTTGTGTAGTAAATAGCTCATGGAGATGGTGGACATGTATGGGATTCTTCCTATCTCCATGGCTTACTCTTCAGTATTACTGTAGCAACCAGTTTAATTGTTATTGAAAAGTAAGGAAACAGGAAACTTATGATGACCTAAGGAGCCAGTCTCTAAAGGTTTTCAGTATATTTTAAATAATAAGATGTAAAAATACCTGTTTGGAACCAACAGACAATCCTTAATGTCTCCTTTGTTCAGCAGAAGAGAAGGAAACTCTCTACAGTAGCAGGCAATGGAAAAGACACTGTTATTTTTAGAGAAGCCTTTGGTGAATCACATTCTTTTGCTATTAGTGTCCATGTACATTGAGCTAATAGAGCTAGAGGACATATGAAGCTTTTTTTTTTTTTTTCTAAGAACTGGGGCTGAGACCCAGCGTCTCACACATACTAAGTGAGGGCTTTATATCCAAGGTACATCTTACACTCTCAGCTCTAAAACAATTCTTTGATGTGAACAGATGACATTTTTCACAAAGTTGGAGTCTCATTTATTTTGATTCAAGAAAGAAGAAAAACACTTCATTTCCCTTAGTCTTGATAGAAATAAATATAACACAAGTGGAGATACACAAGTATAGCAGAAAGAAGGAGGGTGGCACATATAAATCTATATTTGGCTTGAGGGAGATATCAAATGTGTGCAAATGAATGATTCGTGTCTATAAATTACATTTTCAGTATTGGACCTCAGGTCTCCTTCCTGAAAACCAGTCTTTTCACTGGTTTCCTCTTTGGAAGCTACTATTCCTCTCCAGTTCATAATGTGAGTACTCTCTTCTGGCTGGGCTCCATTTGACTTTGCAGAAATCAACTTTTGGTTGGGATTTCATCTCTCTCTCTCTCTCTCTTTCTGGAATATCCCCAAAGGAAGCCTTGTTAATCTTGTAATTGTTTCACTTCCCTTTCTTTCACAGTAATGCATATAATAAAGATGAAGTTTCGATCTTTTGAATAATTATCCAACTGTTTTGCCACGTCTCCTCATGTTATATTGTATCTTAAAGGCAGAGTTGACTTATTGTACCTACCCAACTGTCTTGGTTACTTTACTCTCTTGCTGAGACAAAATACCCAACACCCAAAATGAAGGAAGGAAATGTTTATTTAGCTTACAGTTCTTGGAGGTCTCAGTCCATACTTGGCTGGTTCAGAGGCAGAGTGGCACATGGCAGAGGGCGAACTGTTCATGGCAGCAGAGCACAGCAAAAACAACCAGAGCAAAAGGGAGGAACGGCTGCAAGCAGCCTCTTTTCTTCCCTTACATTGTAAACAGCCTACCCCCACCCGGGGGGGGGGGTGTAGCTCTCACATAGTTTCCATGCCCTCCTCTTCCACAGGCTCAGGATGTATACAAAGTAAGCACCCTGGCTTCCTGCTGAATCACTCAGCCAAATCTCTAGACTCCCCAAGTTGACACAATGTATCAACCATAACACCAACCTAATCGCTCTCCATGGAGTCTGCCATATTAAAAATAATTGTTCTACTGCTTCTGTACATTTACTTTTCTTTGTCTGTCCTCCTAGAAATATTACATAGGTTCAGTTTTTCGTAGCAGAGAAGAGAAGCTAATAACTGCTCTCAGAACATGAAAGCAGGTCAAAATATGAATGGTAGATCTTGGATCAAGCTTAAATAAAATACATGTACTAGATGATCCTGGATGAAGAAAAACTTTAAGAAAAACTGGAAAAATACAAGGTCTTTTTTTATTTGTCCTTCTTAGTAATTCATCACTCTAATAATTTTCTTTTAGTCTGGCTTTATACTGGATCTCAGAATTGTGGGGCTTGAGGGCAGAGTGAGAAGCAGTAGCACTGGAGCAGAGCTCCGGTAGTAAAGACTTATTTGCTTTGTATTGGTGGAGATTGCAGCCAGGGCCTTGAGCATGCTAGACAAACATTCTACCACTGACCCACACCCCGTCCTAATGATAATCATTAAAAAAATAGAACGCATAAAAACAAAACAAGACACAGCAGAGATAAGAGTTGGAGAATGACATAAGACACTAGTGTACAAAGTGGAAATGACTCACTCTTACAATAAAATGGGAGCATTTCAACACTACCAACTCCTCCTAGAAAAATCATTTGCAATATGGTTTATCTGAAGAATATTTTTCATTTTAAATCAAAGAGTTCATCCATGCAGCAGTGATATTTAGAAGGCTCTGTGGTAACTACCATGGTGGAATTATGTATAGGTTTCCATTATTTTACTAGTCCCTGTGTAATTTATTTCCTAGTGTGTAGTTTACAAGATCTTTTAAGTTTGCAAGAAAGTTCCTTCTCTGAACTGGGAAAAATAAATGAAAATGATAATGCTTTTGTAATATTATTGCCACAGAGATATTTTAAATGAATTGATTTCTTAGCACCATTCTGGATGACTTCTTCACTTATTTGACCAGACTAGCTGCTCAGGCATAGGGCTCATGTAACTTTGAATCTCTAGTGACAATTCCTCTGTGAGAATCCTATGAATTTAATAGTCCTTTTGTCCTTTAGAAGGATGGTCCTGGACTAGAACACATTTTTTTAAATTGTCAAACTTTATGGAAAAATTGTTATGTGTAAACAAAAAATTATTCCACTGGAATCACCATAGGGTTTACTTATTAGTAGCCTAATTTGAATAATGACTAAGTTACTCTTTAACATGCTTACTTGTAGCAAGGAGACTATTGAAATATCACAGCAAGGTCTTTCTCTAATATTAAATCAAAGTTTCCTCCTCTTGATGTTCATGGATATCGAGAATAATACACATTATTAAATTTTAAGTCTTCTTTTTGCAGTATTTTTTTAATAATTACATCCAAACATTTAAATGACTTAAAGATTTATTTGCTCAATAAGTATCATTCAATATATAAACATGTATATAGCAAGTACATAATTGCTAATAAATTAAAAAATACATTTTTGGTAAACACAAAAGAATAATATATAAGTTGTGTACATGCATGTATGTGTGTGTCTAAAAATGTCACAGAAAAAGTGGTAGGTCTCCTAAGTTGAAGATCCCAAAACATAACAGATTTAAAACTACTAGAAGGCAGAAACAATCTGCATATTTAAGAGGTTATGATTGGTTATGCACATTTATAGTGTAACCCTGAAAGAAATATTGCTCATGTATTTGAGAAGAAAATTTTAATAATAAAGACTTTGTGTGTAAATTATTAAGGCACGTAGCAAAACATTAGCTACATGGGTTCATTTAAGGTGTCAATTGATGGGCTTTTCCCCTTTTTAGTTGGTTAAAAAAATAGTGAAGAAAAGTACAAAGCATATTGATTCTATGACATTAGATCCTTTTTTTAGTCTGTACCAATAACTACAATATGCCCTGAAAAAAGTGGAAAATATGTCTTACATATTTTGAAATTAGCTTCAATAACTAAACATTTTGCTTATAAAATCGGAGGCCCCTATTTTCTCAATTTCTTCCAGAGAAGCTAGTATAAATGATCGGAGGGCAATGTACCCCATGTAATGATAAAAGGTTTATTGTATTTCCATCTGCATGTTTCTGGTAGTAAAATTAAAAATAATAAATAAAATCAAAAGGCTGCTGCAGAATTTCTAAGGATAACCTTGAAAATAATGAAACAAATTCTTCGGGGGAAACTAGGAAACTAGCTTTTAGTTTTGAGAACTCTTCTCATGTGACACTTCATAGGGAGCAGGAGCACAGAGTGACATAATGGAAAAGAATCAACCTGAAAAAACTTCTCTGCATTAAATGTCAGGGTGAGATTCCTATGGAGTTTCACTATAGGAAAACTTCACAAAAGCCCAAGAGAGCATATTGAAGTGGGGTGCAGAAAGCAGTCCTACAGAGGGCCACAGCACTATATTATTGAGGTAATTGGGATGCTTAATACTTGATAAACAAATTCTAACACTTAAAAGTAGATGGGGAGGACTATGACTTTCCAGGAATGGATGATGGTTTTAAACAGGAATTTGTTTCTGAAAAAAAATTGTGTACTGAACTGGAACAGTGAATTAGTATGGGGGCAGAAAGAAAAAAAAATCATAGCCGGCTGTCTCTAAGTAGTTGCCTTACAGGTAATCGGTGATTAACTTTTCGTACAGTAGATGGAGCAGAGGTAGTGCTCACTTGTTTAGGACTTTTGGAGGAAATTTCCATTCCTTTCTCTGGTTCCTAATGCGGACAACCATATTGACAGGGAGGACTGCCCTGCCAGTGCTTTACTGAGAAGCTGGGTTTTAACATATATTCATCTTTTCATTCATTCATTCATTTACCCTATTCACTCAACAAGAATTTACTGAGTGTCTCTAATGTACAGTCACTTTGTAATGAAAAGATTTAAACACAGGCGCACTCAGTCAGGGACTTCTTCCCGGCTCTGGTTACCCTGCTTGGAATCGTGGAAGTCCTGGGCGAGGTCTCTGATGTGATTTGTCAGTTTGAAAGGGTTGAAAATAAAGCCTAAGAGCTATCAGAGCCATTGTCTCTTAGCGAGAATGTAGCCCAAACCCCAATCAGAGTAAGTCTGACTGTTACCGAGAGACTGCTTTTCTAAAAGGCCCATTAAAGTATCCCAAATGGCACTATAATATTTGCACTCAGCCGTCTCCAAAATGGCAGCTTGGAGACTTTGAAATCAATGGGGCGCCACTCGGAGGGAATAGCACTCAGGGCGAGCACGTAGTGCAGTTTGTCCTCTGGTGAGCGGCGCCCGACAGAACACAATTGCACGGGAGTTGTCATTGTGGTTTGTTGTCTTTCTCTTTTCTTTCCTTCATAAAAAGCTAAAGGGCGAATAAGATAATGCAACTAACATTTGCATTGTCTTAGCTCAAAAATAAGGCCTTCCTTTGCTGCTTCTCTGGTCGTTTGTGTTGCCTTCTACCTACAGTTTTACTATGCAGTTTTTCCACATAGATACTAGGTAGGTAGACATATTCTTTTGGATGAATGAAACGGTTTGGGGATGCTTTGGTTAAAAATGATCTTACTCCATTTCTAGTCAGAAGAGAAGATATAAAAGATAAAAGTGCCAACTCATTTTTGTGGGGAATTCTAGCTGTGCCTGGTCTTTCTTCCCTTCCCTCCTCCACTGCTACCTCTTTCTTTTCCTTTTTAAAAAATAACTATTTATAGATTGCTTTCCCAGGTACTAGAAAAATGGACATGAAAAAAAGATGGATCTAATTTTTGGCCCTGTGAAATTTATTTCTACCTTGGAATAGAACATTTATTGAAAGATAGCAAGGACAGTGCAAAAAATGAAAAAGAGACAATTGCAGAGAATGTTTTGGGTGAGCAAGATGGTCGATCATGTTTGCTGTTGGGAAAGACCTCTTCGATTAAGTAATTATACGCACAGCTGAGATCTGGATGGCAGACAGGAAGAAAACAGTGAAGCGGAGATCTGGGGACAAAGAGTTCCACGCAAAGAGACTTCAGTCCAAAGGCTGTGGAGGGAGGGCTGGGTGAGGAGCAGGGACTGTATCCTGGGTGGCCTTGTTGTATGTCAAGTTTTTATTCAAATGGAAAAAAGTAGGAGAGTTTTAAGTTAAAGAGTGACCCGACTTGATTATAATTATTATGAAATAATCCCCATGGCTGCTGTGGGGAGAAAGGATTATCAGCTATACCACAGCTCTACTACAGAAGGTGAGATGGCCACGAGGTAGATTCTACATGAATTCTGAAGGCAGAGCTGAAGGAGTTGCCAGTGCGTTGACTGATGGTGTGAAGTGTGAGGGAGACTTTCAGAAGACTTGTAAGTTTCTGGCTTGGGCAGGTTTCTCTTAAGGAATGTGGAAGATTAGGAGCAAAATAGGTTGGGGGTAAGTGGGCTCATGTAGGTAATTATAAAGTTCTACTTTGGAGTATGTAAAATTTGAGATACTCTCTCAGATATTTAAGTAGAAATGACAAAATGCATTTGACATAACAATGTTGGAGTTCAGTGACATTATTGAGGTAAAACCAAAAACTATCCTGCAGTCATGTTAGCAATAATCATGTCAACTATGAAAATGAATGAAATATTAATGCTATATTTTACGTACCAGGTTGTTATTACTTATTTGGAGTTGTTTTCCTCCTCCAGTCTACTACTTGGGGTCATGACGTAGTTTGAAAAGCGTATGTAACCAAAGATGAGTTGGAACTATGAGCTGCAAGCTCTATATGGACAGAAGTTCTTTCTGTCTTGTTTACGAGTCAGTATCCCATTGGCCCTGTAACATAATGCATTGCAATAGTAGATATTCAACACCTTTATCAGGAATGAAGGCGTCAAGTGTAACTATTAGATGACTGGAGTCATTTTTAGGGCCTTCCTTTTAATTCTTGTTTGTCATGGGAGCGCATGTGTTCAAGCATTGCATGGTTCCCCTTTGTATATGTCACATACCCCAACTCCCACCCAACCTCACAGAGTTCCCTGCCCCTCTTTCATCACCTTCCAAGGGCAGATCCAGAGGTCTCTCCATGCCAAGGCTTTGAGATATGCTGTTTTCCTTTTTTCTCTGATTCTGTTTTCTCTTCGTGATCCTCAGTCAACTTTTGGGGGCCTTTGCTGCCTTTCTTTCCTATCACTTGTCAAATTACCCGGGACAGAATTTATGAAATGTTTTGCTATACATTTGTCTAATTATTTGGTGACCGCCTACTTTCCCACTGTAACTTACACTGTTCTGTTTTATTCACCATTGTAACTAGGTAGACAACAGTAGGCACAAAAATCCAATAGCTTTATGATTTCAGAAATGACAACAGGTATGGAATCTTTAAAATGCAAGATGAAAAACAATGTCAGGCTATTTTATTCTTTCTGATTCTCAACTCTACCAATGGCAATTAATTAAACTATCAGTGAAATATGCTCCAGAAAGATGCACGCATGCTATATTTTTTCAAGAAATGAAAGAACACAAAGGCAGAGTTTCCACAGCTCCCATGTCTGTTTTCAAATTGGGATTATTCAGAGACTCCGACTGAATGTAATGTAGCCCAAATCTAGGACACTATCAGCTTCTGCGGAATCAGGATTCAATGTCTGTGCTTCACCCAGAGCGCACAGGGCATGCAGTGGCATCTGTGGCTTAGTCATCAAGACACATTCATTTCAACGGGGACAAGGTCACTGCCTTCCCTCCCGCACTTTATTCATATGATATGGGAAAAATATCCTCATATCTGCTTAGAAAAAAGGTCTGTCTTTTCCCACTTTACTTTGGAAATTCACCCTCTGTCACACAGTTTAAAGACTCTAAAATCTAACCTGCTTCCATAAATTAGCTTTTGTGATTATTTTTAAAAGATTATATTGACAAGGGAATTAAAGGTCTAATTTCCATGCATGGGGCTTGATTTTTCTAGGCAGAAAAGGCTAATATTAATAAGTACCTTTTACTCTAATATATATTGTGACTTATAGGAAAGCAATTGCTACTCAGCATTTGCTAATTTACTTTATTATAGCCCCCTATTTCTACATCATTTTAATGTTTATCAAGCACTTTCACTTATTTGATTTTTCACAAGAGCATTCTAAGCTATGAAGAGATTAATATCCTCATTTTGTAAATGCATGAATTAAAGCTTAAGGAGTTTAAATAACTTCAGAGCACAATAGTTTAATGAAAAGGGCATGCACATTAGAGTCGAAAGAGCTGGGTTTGTATACAGATTTTATTAGTTCCTGGCTGTAGGACCTTCGGTAACTTACTTATTAATATCCTCCAACCTCGTGCCCTCTCTCGTTCTCTATCCCAGCCGATCTTCACTTATTTCACTGTAAGATGGTTGTGGTAACATTATTTACCTCATATCATTATTGTGAAGATTAAATAATATGTGTCTGAAATTTGAAATAATTTTCCTAAATGGTGTTAGGATTTTTTTTATACCAACACCAGTATTGTTTCCATGACATTATGCTATATAATAACAAAGATTGTATCCCAACAAATATGCTGGAGAAAAATAGTCAACTAGAATGAAAACTTAAGGAGTGGGGGAGGAGGGTGTTGTATGTTCAGGTACAGTATGTTTACAATTTCAAGACAAAAGAGAGGAGGACTCTGGGAGCTTGTTCCCAAAACATTATTTCATAGCCTGTGCACGGGAATCTGGAGACAAAGCACGAGCAAACCCAGTCTCACGGTGGGCTTCCCTCAGGCAGAAGGGGAGGAGCTGCCCAGAGAGACTGGTTTGCTCTGTTTATGCTCTCTCGCAAGGGCTTTGGATGTTAGTAGCCATTATCTAGGAATTCCTTGGACAGATGAGCTTTAAGTACATAGTACCTAGATGAAAGCAAATCTGTGACTCTTTAAGAGGCTTCAAAAGGAAACCATAATGTTCCCCTGAAGACAGACAGAAGCATCCCCTTGAGAAGACGTTTCGAAGGCTTCTGTTTGAAGAGACCCCACTACATATCATTCATTCCACAATGCTGAAAAAAAAAAACAAAACTAAAACCAGGAATTCCTTCACAAAAAATAGGCTGTGGCTCTCCTCTCTTCCTTTACTCTCTCTCTCTCTCTTTCTCCCTCCCTGCAGCACTGTGTATGCAGGGAAGTTCTGGTGATCAAATACAGGGCTTCACACAGACTAGGAAACTGCTGTACCACTGGGGTATACCCACAAGCTCTTCTTAGTTCTTTTTCTTTATTCTTTCTAATTTCCTGAGTCCCTCTTTCCAAAAAAAAAATTAGTTTCAGACTTAGTAATGTGACCAAGGTCATGCAGCAATCAGAGAAGACAGAAGTTTGAATTCATGCTTGGCAAAAATTCCACATAGTTTCCACTGATCCACACCATGTCGATGTGATTTGAGAATTTTTTTCCCCTGAAAGGAGTTAATATTTTGCAAGGTATAATATAAGGCTCAGTGAAATTTTAAGTTAAATTTAGCACCTTTAATTTTTTAACATTACTGTTGGAGACAACATCATTTCCCTTAGTTCATTTTAAATTGGATTGAAGAGAGCAATGCATAAATAGTAGGGGTGGGAGTACAGGAGGCATCTGAGAATCGTCCTGCCCTGCTAGCCCAGTTCTTCCCATTTCTACCCACTGACAAATTGTTGCCCAATAGAATAACTGATGTCAATGGATCTGCATTGGGTTAGGGTTCCTAAAACAAACAATGGTCATACCCTATTCAAGATGAAAAGACTATCACTAGGAGGAAAAATATATGAAACAGTGGTGGAAAGAAAACAGTTTTTCTTAATTTTGCATGAGATGAGAGTCTTAGGCAGTTGTTGCTGTTGTCTGTATAAATGAAGAGCACTGGTTTAATCCAGGGGTTAATCCAGGGATAGTGACAAGGTCAGGCTGAGAGGGAGTAGGTCGCAATTCACCTGGTAAGGACAGATGAAAAGAGGTCCTTGCTGTCCATGGAACACCTGTCGGGATTCAGAAGCTGCCATGTGTGTGGGCATGGGAAAAACTGCCTGCCTGGGTGAACCTGCTTCTGACACCTCCTGTCTTCCTGCACTGGGCTCTGCACACTGCACTCAGTAGCACGCTGCTTACACTGTAATGTGGTCTTTCCCCAAAGCCAGCAGACATTGTGTTCCTTTCTGTGGGCAGCTCTCTTCTTCATTTTATCTCATCTAACTGAGCAACTGAAGTATTTGGTCATTTATCTTTTGTGCCATTATTCCCAATACATTATACATTAAAAAATGCATGCGTGCATGTGCGCATGCACACGCGTGTGTGTAGATTCTGTTCCTGTGTGCACGCCTGAAAATATATGAAACTGAAAATTGCATGCCAAGTCTCAAGCAAATATAACTTGAACTTGAAATGCACAAAATATAAAAGCTATGAAAATTGGGATTTATTAAAGCAGAAAAAAGCCCTGTCTGCTGTAAAAGTAGCAAAGAGCTCTACAGAGCAAATAACTGAATGTCTGGCACATATATTTTTTGTATACAGTTGCTTTTCCTAAAATCTATTGTGAATGAGCTTTGGAAACTTTCTGGAAAATAAGAAGGGAACATCATTTTCTTTCTGATATAGCTATTGGCTAAATGCTGTTTATCATTCTGATTTTAACTAGTTGACTGATACATCCTTGCTAAGACCTATGCAGTGAAAGGCCTGGGGCAGGTTGACAGGCAAAATACAAAAGCACATCTCTGTCTTTGCAACGCTTGCTGTCGGCTTGGAAAGCAAAATGAGGAGCCTAACAAAGAAATTAATTGTATAAGAAAAGATAGACTAGATCTGAGGAGTGTGCCACAGACAGATGTATGAATACAGGAGAAAGAGGCTTGCCTTTTGATGTGGTTGACAGTGTTGGCTTTATAACAAGAAGGAGGGACTAGATGTGTGCTGGGTTGAACTGAGATAGTTGGGCAGCATTCTGGGAGGAGGTGATATGCAGAGTGATGCAGCATTATAACTTCAACTGTCCTTGTTTTCAGTTCATGAATATTTATTTTGAACCAACTCTGTTTCCAGTCGTATTGTAGGTATCCACAGGTCCGAGCCTTTTTTCAATATTGTTATTGCTATTATTTGCACTTTGAGTATGGCTTTGCAGAGGCAGTTAAAGATATGTGTGGGGGCTAGGCTTTGGAGAAGCAAGGGCATCCCAGTTTAGTGATAAACTTTTTAATTGACCTTGAGCAAGTTCCTTAATCTTTCTAAGATTTTTCCCCCATCAGTGAAATGAGACTGATGATCGTAGTCCCCTCCCACAGTTATTTGTGAGGCTTAAATGAAGTGGTGCATGTAAAGTACTCCTGCAGTGTCTGCCTGACAGCAATTGTCCAGTACATTAGAGTCCAAGGCCATATTCACTTACTTCTGAAGATCTCAGACCTCAGTTCTTTGGTGCTGCTGCTTTCCCTTTTCAACTTACAATTGCTCTCACAATTGTCAGATTTCTCATTTGATAGTCAGCCACTCAAGTCTACGCTTCCCAGGGTTCGTGCCCGGCATTCTGCTTTACTGCACATTTTGTATGGGGACTCTGTCACCTACTCACATGCTTTTAGCCACCATTAGTTCCCTGGTGACTGCACTGATAATCCGTCCCCGAACTCCCAGCTTCTCACGTTCTCGGCACATCTGCCCCTCAGAGCCACCTCAGAGCCACCTCAGAGCCACGTGAAATGCATTGTGTTCTCCTTTTCCTTCCTCTTCTGTTTCCCAATTACTTGAAGACATTTCTCTTTGGTGAGCTTCCAGGAATCACCTTGGGGGTCATCCTGAGATTTTTCCCTCTTCCTAACCTTTTCATATCCAATCAATCAACCTATCCTATGTACTTTTTTTTTTTTTTACTAATTTCTCTGCAAATTCACCCATTCCCATTTTTTAACCTCTTTGCTGTTTCAAACACTATAGCTCCTACGACGCCAGAAGCTCTCACTTGGTACGAAGCATGAAATCTGCATCTTTTCTAAGCTTGACTGTGTTCTGAGGCAGCCCTCAGCACCTAGGTTATGAACCTTCTCTTTCCATGTCCTTTGCACTCGTTCCTCATCAGCCTGTCTTTGATTCAGATAACAAACAAACCCAAGTGCGGCATTAACCTGTTCAAAAAGTTTCACAGGCCCTGAAGGTCTAAATGAACGGGTGGTCCAGCCCGAACTGCACATCATTCCCAGCCAGGTTCTGGATCTTCTCACCATCATGGGTAATCCAGTCTCATTCATGGCAGGAAGGTATTAGGGACGGTGTCTAAGTGCACAGGAGTATTAGGGACGGTGTCTAAGTGTGCAGGTCTGGCAGAGGTGTGGTCTGCCTGCAAATCCTGGCCAGTAGAGCGAGATCAGTAACAGCATGAAGCTGTGCTGATTTATTGAGCAACTATACATATGTGTATAGGTACAGCGAATATTTTTAACTGTGGAGTAAGGAGTCATCACATGAGTTAATATTGTTGTTCAACTCTCTTTATACCCTGAATGCTTAATCTGTACTCAAATTTTGCCATCTCTCTGTTTTCTATTCTACTTCATAATCCTTTTTCTGATTTCTTCTGTCCCTTTGTTCTTCAGATTTCTTTTTTTTCATGCTGGGAATTGAACCAATGACTTCACACATACTACACAAGTGTTCTACCACTGAGATATTTACCTATCCCCTCCCTTATTTCTTAAAAACTGATTAGTTTTGGGGTTTTATTTACTCTTTCAGGCTCTTACACTAGGGAGACAATATGATGTTTACACACGTGGGTCTGATTTATTTCACTTATGAGTATGGTCTCTAGCTGTGACCATTTACCTATAAAAGCTCCAAGTTTATCCTTTTTAATAGCTGAGTAATACTCCATTGTATAAAAATACCACATCTTTTTTTATCCATTCCTCAATTGATGGGCATTTGGGTTGTTTCCAAGATTTTGCTATTACAAATTGTGCTGCTATAAATATAGGTGCACATATATTACTGTGGCATGATGTTTTTAATTCTTCTGGGAAAATACCTAGAAGTGGAATTGCTGGTGGAATAGGACCTCTAATTCCAGTTTGTTGAGGAATCTCCACAAATTCCTGTCATTTTGTTCTGAGACCCTGTATCATTTTTATTGTTTTTGCTTTGTTTTGTTTTTATCTATGTTGTTGGCATTTTGCTATTATTCTTTTATTATTATTCTCTTTAAAATAAAACAGAGTTCTTTGTCATTTATGAAACTTCCCTTTATTCAGATGCATTTAAACACTCCCTCTATTCCTAGTGCTATAGTTTCACTTCATCTAGTTTACATGTATTTCTCCTTTCTGCCCTAAAAAATGTCTAGATAACTAAAGAAAGTACCAATGAGCTAGACAGATGCATATAATTTACTGAGGGAGCTGATTTTCCTTTCTCACGTGGCATATTTTAAATTGACAGAAAGCCATATAATGCAAATGCATACTTAACCACTATCAGCTTAAAAGAATTTCAAGTAGATTCTTGAGGAACAACAGAATTTCTAAGTCTTCTAAGATGCTCTTCTGCTCTCGGTTCTTAGGACCCATAGAAGAAGCACCATCTTGATCAGAGTGTTAAGCTACTCTTTATGATAGAGGCAGATAATTCTTTATGCTATTTCAGCCCCTAATATTGGCAGCTGGGTTTAGGTTTATTGTGGTTGAGCCAGTTCGCATTTCAATCATATTGAGTGGGGGGCGGGCCAGCTGGAGTATTATTTGCAGTATTTTCCTAGGTTTTGTGTCACTCTAATTGGTGCATCAGAAGTCAATAAACTGCAACAGCATTTCATAAATTAAAATGCGGTTGTGACCCATCAGATTGTCCATTGTTGTGTTGTGACTTTGTCCATCAACTTTTTGGGGGAGATACAAATTCTGCTCAATGCCCAGCAACACTGTGACTTTGGTCCTAGGTGCAAGCGCTCTGTTCAGGGAGGCAGTGAGGGTGTATGAAGGTGAGTCGGAATCTGGAGCCCACTCACATTCCTAGGCAGACCTCGTCTGGGACTCTTTTGTCTATGTGACCAATTGCGGCTGTCTCTTTGAGGTGGGAAGCAGCGCAAGCCTTTGAAAAACATGTGTGTACGCCTGTGTGACATCCCCACTGCCGTTCGCGGGCTTGTGTGCTTTGGCTACCTGCCACTGAAATGAATGGCTTTCAAATTGCTTGAAAAGTGAAATGGCACTTTTGTATAATTTTAGAACGAGGGAGCCACTCTTAATCTTTTTAAGCGGACTTAGACCCTTGTCAGTTATTTGAAGGGGTTTATGACTTTGTCACCTATGTAGTCATGCAAGTGCTCACAAAGCAAGTGCAATCAGTAAAAGAAACACTTTTTTTGACAGACAGTGTAAGCACTAAAACATTATTTAATTTGAACTTGGTTCTGAGTATTCAGCCCCTTTCCTCTAGGATTCAAGCCTCTTGGTCCGTATTTGCTTGTTTTACCTGCTGGGTAACAGGCACCAAGGACTTTCACACAATGAATCTGGAATTGTTTATTTTTTTCTTTGTATGTTTGCTAAGTGACTGGTCTGTTTAATGGGTTTCTTCCATTTGGTTTAGTATTTCCAGATTGCTCCTGTTTTATTGGACTTTGAAATCCATTTTTATTTATCATGCTCATCATAGCACATGTAAAAGATTGTAGAATTGCACTGACTTATTTTCAGCATGGCTGGGGAGTAACTGTAACTCCTTACATATTATATTTTGAAATGAAAGTATTTATAATCTTGGTATACATAGGGGGAAAAAAAGCTTAAAGCCTATAGTTTTTGTGTACTTGGGAAGTTACTCACAGTTTAAGAATCACTTCTGGTAAAGTAGAAAAGGAAAAAAAGAGGATAAAAAAGTCCCACATAAATAAATAAAAAACATCTGGGCTGACAACTTGTATGAGTTCCAGATTTCTGCAACTTAAAAAAAAAAACCAGCGAAGCTAAGCATTAAACCTCTGGAAGACAAGGTTCATAATGGAAGTGTTCAGTGACTCTTAAAAGGCTTAAGATGACGTTGTCAAATAATTTAAGGTCAAATTTTGACCAAGTTTTAAATTGTCATAATCTGGTAGGAAATATGTTACAGATTTTAGCTAATTTTTGTTATGTAATTTTGCATTTATTCATGAAAATCAATGAAGATGTAATAGGCATTGTCTATTTAGAATCATTCCTTTGGTTATAAAATGATAAAAAAAAATTTTTTCTTTCATAAGATCTATGATGATATGCAAAATCCATGTTGCTGTTATAAAGTCACAACGTAATTCCTAATGTCTAAAATTCCTTTGTACTCATGTAACACAGTCATGTATAAACAAATGTTCACATGTAAAAAGAAATTTAAAATTGCAGTAAGAAGCACAAAATTTATCAATTATCACAGTGCTACTTAATTGTCATTCATTTTTCTACAAATTTTTATAGACTGTGCTTTTTCTACACTCTCAGGCAACCTGGCCCCCAAATTCTGCTAACAGAGTCCAATTTGTTCTATAGATAGGAAAGGAATTCTATCTTCAGATCTTTTCATCTGATTTCTCATCAATATCTGATGTCATGTATTGATTTCTTCACTGTTACTTAGATTAAATTTCAGCAATTCTTTTCAAATTGCTTCCAACATGATTGTGGATACTCCTTACTAAGATCTTTGAGTATCTAGTTTAATCTTGGCACACAGGAAAAAGGTTTTACAAATATTCACTTGAATTAGTCTCAAACCTCAGCATATAACAATCAGTACAGATTTGTCATGGCAACAAGCACATGCATTATTGTCAGAACTTGCTCAACAAAGATGAATAATTTATTACATCATTTATTATGATGCAATTTAGGAGAAAGTGGCACATGTCATAGGTATAGCCATACATTAATGAAATCAGATTTATTTATCACATGTAAATTTTTGTTTTTTAATTCTTCAAAAAAATTGTCTTAAAATCACAAGAGACTTTTCAATAGGTAAATCTCAAAGGAAGAGGAAGGAAAGGAGGATGCCAAAATACTTCCCAGAACACTCCAAGGGCATTTGCAGTCATTATTTAAGGTTTGCTACAGCTTGAGAAGGTGCAAAGGAGAAAAGATAAAAAAGCATATGAACAGATTATTGTAAAGTGCTTTCTTGACTGGGAAATGAGTGTCTAAAGTGTATTTCAAGGAATTATTTTTCCTTTTGTTTGATTTTTTTCTCCCTCATTTTCTTATGGGGCATCAGAAACTGGTCACTCCCAGAGGCAAAGCAGAGAAACAGATAAATGTGTGGTCTGATCTGATATGGCAAATTGGCTGTTCTTATATTTTTTCTTATATCTGATTCTAGTCAAGCACAGGCATGCTGATGAGAAAATGTTTGGGTTTACTGAACCCAGTGTATGAATGTTGTGTGCGAGTGTGTGTGTGTGTGTGTGTGTGTGTGTCTCTCTCTGTCTCTCTCTCTTTAACACCTTTTTCTGAAGACTTTCTGAGAGCAATGTGAAAAGCAGGGATGGGGGTGGGGAGAAGCTTTTAAAGGCTTCAGAATTCCAAGCACTAGTACTGCTGCTGCATTCCTACCATTCTTGTGATCACTTAGCCTTACGTTCCCATTTTTCTTCCTCAAGGTAGCCTGTTTACTGAAGTTTGCTGGTTCTCAGGTTAAAAACAAACAGGGACGTTTACACCACAAGGAGACATGAACAGAGACAGAACACCATATAAACGAAGAAATTCCCTGATAAGAACGACCACCCCTCCCTGTGTGTGGTCAGCAGCACCTGGTAAAAGCAGATGCCTCCACAGTGGCTGCGGTATGAGGTCTGTGCGGAAGCCTGTAGCAAGATCCCCAGCACGTTAATGGCTTTGTTGCATTGATTGAAGCCTAACCCTAGCTCTTGGGAGGTAATTTTGCTTGGGTGTCATGATTCTTTTCAAAACAATCAATAGTTATGAATACACAATCATAAAACTTTTTCCATGAAGAAAAAAATATGTATATAGGTTAAAATGTAGTCAAAAATCAGTGACTGCTTGAATCTCTTATAGTATTAGTGCAGATTTCTTCCAGGAGTGGAGCAGTCATATATTATCTCTGCAGTTATATATTATCTCTTAAAATCAGTGAATGCATAATAGCTTTTGCTACTTTCAATAAGAATCATTAAATAAATTCATGTCAATGAAGCATGCAGATGCATTACTTTAATTATCATTTCGGCTCACATGGTTGGTTTATATAACATAATTGTTTATTATTTCCCAGTATTGCATGGTGAAGGCTTGGTTTGGCCGTCTTATATTTCATCCTGTCCTAATCTTAAAACATTTTTATCTTTAAATGATATCAAAAAAAGAGTTGTCTTTGTAAGCAGTCCATTGTAAGACTTTTCTTTTTTGCTGTTGTTATTGTTAGGCATGTTTTTTTCTGATTTTGGAAATTTCTGAAATGCATTTCACAAACTCAAGAATTGTGATCTTGCTTGACGCGGTAGGCTTGCCGGTGACCGTAGCTACTCTGAGGCTCAGATTAAATGTTGCAAATCTGAGATCAGCCTGGGCAACTGAACGAAACTCTGTCTCAAAATAAAAATAAAAGGGCTGGTGACACAAATCAGCCGTAAAAGCACTTGTCTAGATACCCAAGACCGTGAGTTCAATCCTCCGTACCACAAAAAACAAAGAAATAAAAAAAACAGAACAGCCCAGCTCCGTTCATGCTTTTCATCAGCCCGGCTCAGGGAAATCATCCCCAGCCATCCTAAACTTAATTAATTTGTCTTCCACAGGCCCTGCCCACCCCATCCCCAGCTCATAAAATACTAATTGTAGCTTTTATGTTCAGAGAAGTGAAGCAGATTTTAAGAAGGGTTCTTTTAAGTCGGATTCTGCACAGCCTTAAGGGCCCCTGCAATCCCACAAATTCCGCCTTTGTGATTTTGTTTTGCAGTTCCAGGGGCAGCTGAATGAGATGGGATGCGTGCTTGCTTGCACACGCCTGTGGGCAGTTGTGCATGTGTGGTGTGGGAGGTGTGATTTCCCATCTTAAATGGAGGAGGGGTGAAGATCTGTTCAGTCTTTGTGTGGGTGTAATATGGGGGGTTTGAACCCAGAGCTTTCGCCCTGAGCTGCATCCCCAGCCCTTTATTTATTTATTTATTTAAATTTTGTAGCAAGGTCTTGCTACGTGGCTAAACTGTCCAGATTGCAATAGAATTTTTGATCTTTCTGCCTCAATCTCCTCCATTAGATCTTCAGGCTTGAGAATGGTCCTCTTTGACTTCATGTGCTACTCTCCAGGCCCTCTGTGGTGACAGTGTCACCCTGTGGTTCTGCAGGCTGCCCCCTAACCTTCAAGAGGAGAAGGTGACCCCACTCACTGGGGTTCTGTGGTGGCCTCTCAGTCACCTCCTCAGAGGAGGAAGCACCATTACCCTGTGGGCCTGGGCTGGGAACTAAAGTCCTGATGCTCTCTGATGAACTTCAGGGTCATTTCTCTCTTTCCTTGAAGGACAGGAGAAATGTCTTTCCCTGGTCTGGTCAGGTTCTGTATCATTCAACAAGCCCAGCAGTCTACCTTCCTTCATGCAGCACCTTCTGTCCGATCAAGGGAGAACTGAAACATGTTTTCTGATTTGATTTCGTCTTTACTCTCATCTTCTGCAGAGATGTCTATGTCTGTGTAAAAAGCCCCATCACCTTTTCTCCAATGTTCATTCAACCACTCTCTTAATGTTCTGCTTATATCAAGAATTTCTCACTTTTCACATGGACAGGCCCCTTCCAAATCTCAAAGGTCTGACTCTTTTGTTAACCATTCCTTTTTTTGAGGTGCTAAGGGTGGAACCCCAGGACATGCTACGCAAGCACTCTACCACTAAACCACACCCCAGCCCTAATAATTCCTTCTTTAAGGCAACTCTTTCCTCATGCGTTTTATATTATAAGCCACAAGGCAGACCTAGGCTGTGTCTTCGGTACTGTGCTTAGAATCTCCACAGCTAAATAGCCAGTTTCATTGCTCACAAGTTCTACCTTTCACAAAATAGGAAAACACAGTTCAGCTGTTCTTTGTCACATTGTAACAAGCGTCAGTTTTCTTTCAATTTCTAGTAACTATGCATCATAAAAAGCCTTTTTTAATGTCCATGTTTCTACATTGTATTCATGATTATTTATGTATTTCCTAGCAAGACATAAGCTTTCACTCCAGCTCACCTTGTTTACGCCTCAGCCTCCAGGAGAGTGGTTGTTAGTGTTTATATTTTTAGCAATGGCCCCTTCAGGGAAATCTAGGCTTTTTATAACATGCGCTTTAAACTGTGTCTAATCTCTGCCATCACCACGTAACAAAGCCACTTCCACACTGATATCACAATCCATGAGTTACCTTGGGCTGCCATAATGAGATACCGTGGACTGGAATGTTTAAACAACAGCATTTGACTTCTGATAGTCTTATAGGCCAGGAAGTGCAAGACCAAGGCGCTGAGCAAGGCATTTTCTGGTCCTCTTCTGAGTGGAAGGTCTTCCTGGGTTACCGGTGTCCACCTGTTACCTTCACATGCCAATGGGGGGACAGGAAAGGAGAGGAGCAGCGATAGGAGGGACAACAAAAGGGGAAGAGAAAGGAGATTGTCCCCTACTAACAAGGCCACAGTCCTAACAGGTTAGGGCTCCGCACCCATGACCTCATCTAGCCTTAATCCTCCCAAAGGTCCTGTCTCCAGATAGGTACAACTTTTGAGGAAACACAATTCAGTCCATAATAATATCTTATGCTAATGTGATTGAAATTTATATGTGGAGCATGTAGAGTCTGAATAAAGATCATACCACTGAGATAAAGATTATTTACCAAATTGTTCTGATTATGAGATTGTGACGCCATGTCTGTAAAGTGGGTGTTCACATAGGCACCATGGTCTAAGAATGGCAAAAGTGTGGCTGTGACCTACTTCTACAAAAAGCATGATGGGTAACTTTTGTTTAGCAAGGTTTGGCAAGCCTATGTGATAAGAATTGTATTTTCTTGTGCTCCCCACCCAATTTAACCCAACACCCCCCACCAAGACCTGTCATATTTCTTGGCGTACATTTTAACTTCAGGTCAACAGACAGTACATTCACACACTTTCTGTGGAAATTGTTATCTGAAAGCAAATTATTACCATTGTTGCGTTATGTCTTGTTACCAAAAATAACATGTGAAGCAATAGAGGCTAGAAGTGTAAAAACATTATTTATTCATAAAATTCAGGATCCAAGAGTAGTTTCAGCAAAAGCTGAAATCTTTTGAAGTAGTACTCAGGTAAGTGAATGGGATGTGTAATGCATATTTCAAACTTCATAATCTCAATTGAATAACTAAATTTTTACTAACAAGTTTTACAATGTGAGGAAAAAAATTTCCTAAGCCTTTAAGTCTTATATGTTTTTCAATAGGGGTTCTGTTTTCTCCTTTCTTTCTGCCTCTTCCTCTTTCCTTCTCTCTCTGTCTCTTTCTTTCTTTCTGTCTTTCTCTCTCATTTTTAAGAAGAGATAATTCTAACTCTTGGAGAGTTACAGTTAGTAAGCCAATAGCAATTCACCTACGTTTTCTAGGTGCTGTACAGCTTAAAAGGCTATAAAAGAGAACATTATTCCATATTTGTATCTTCTCTTTTAATATTAATAGACAATTCAATCATTACTTATCTTTCTGACATTTTAACCAAAATTTGATAATCTTCCAGTGACATCTAGGCAAGTATTTCGTTGGGGTGGAAATAGATCAGACGATGTAGCAGACGTAGTGGAATGCATGGCTCTCAATACTTATTGGACCAGTGGGATTCTTTAAAAATGATGTGCTTCAATAAAATAATTGCATGTGTTCTTGAAATGAAATGTATTCCCATAGATAAGGGAGTAGGGTGGAAGAGAGGGAGAAAGAAAAAAATGAGTGAGAGTTAGTTTAGTGTCTTGCTTTTAGCTAAACCTTCACTGAGAGCCCTAGATTTAGATCTCTCATGAAAGATATAAATGCTTTCTAATGATAAATGAATTGTAATGCTAGGTCAAGAAAAATCTGTAGTTTCCATCTGGCTCTTCTTCTCTTGTTGAGCTTACCCTAGAGAGAGCCACATGCATGGTTTTTATAAAGGATATGTAGCATAAAATTTATCAACATTAATAAAATAAGCAATATTCTTTATTGTAAATTCTGTGAACCTGTACTTCCACTGTGACTTCCTGTCTCTTTCAAAGTCCTTTATCAGTTTTTATTATTTCACACCCACAATAGTGTTACAAAGTCAGATTTCAAGGGGCCAGGGATATGACTCAGCGACACAAGTGCCTGTCTGGCAAGCGCAAGGTCCTGAGTTCAATTCTGGATAACTCCCCCAAATACTCCAAAGTCAGATTTCAAATAAATGCTTGATTATCAGTGAACTCAGAAAAGAAGTCATTCATATCACTGATGAACTAATGTACTTCTGACACGTGTGCTGGTGAAATCTTTGTTTACATTAGCAAAGCAGAAATGAAAAAACAAAGGTTATGTGCTGACACCAAACCTGAACAGCAGAAATGATTTCTTTGCTGTGTTGGAAAGTCGTTTTGCACAGTGTGATATTTCTTCAAATTTTTATTCTATTTTCACTGTAACAGATATAGACAAAATATATTTTAAAAATTTGCCCTACTAACACTTTCTTTGTTGATTCCTAAGCCTACACAACTGGCACAACAAAGTTATGATACTTGCCCATTTCGGTTATATAAATATTCATAGCATGGGCAATTTCAGCTGACTAAAGAAATCTCCCGGAATGTGGATGCAGGAAGAGATGGCTACACTCTAATATTTCCATCATGCAGAAACAAAGGAAATAATAATCTCAAAAATATAATCTACACTAAAATATAGTCAATTATTAGAAAACTAATTTTGCAAGTTTATTATTTTGATTTTAATATAATTTACTTATTTATAAGTTCACATAGTTTAATTTTTAATAATGGCTATATTGAACAGTGGTCATAAACAGTCTCTGAAGATTTAAAAATTAGCTCTTGTGAGAAAATGAGCTCACTCTAGCACACAGGTACTGCCAATCACCATCTCATCTGCCATCTCGACTGCTGACTGGTTATCCCCAAGCCAGCAGGGCCATTCTGAAGTGCCTGACTTATTCAACTGTGAGAGATAATAATGTTTACTGCTGTTTTAGGCCACCACATCTTGTGAAAAATTTTGATGCAACAGTAGACAGCTAGTATGCATGCAAACTTTATGTTAGAACTTTACAATAAAACATAAGTTTTTAAAAGCATAAAGCAACACATCCTATCAAGAACAATCAAAGCCTAAAACATAATTAGTTTTACATTTTGGGGGAAAATTTTACACGCAAAGAAAGAAGATCTGTTTAATGAGAAAATGATTGCAAACATCATTTAGCTATTTGGTAGAAGTACAGAGTGTTAAGGGAAAGAGCATCACTAATTACATGACATACACAGTGAACTAAGATGTTTCAAATTTAATTCTTTCATGCAGAATGATGCTTTATGATTCTCTAAAATTTAAAGGCTGAACACACACTTCGAAGAAATCAATATGTAAAGCAGCAACTATTGGTGTTTTTGTTGTTGTTGTTGCTGTTGTTGTTGTTTGCCTGTTTTGTTTTTTGTCTTTGGATTTTTGGTTTTTGTGTTTTTTCTGTTGTTGAGAGGATTAATTGTCTGACTAAATTTGCATGTCTGTATATGGGTTCATATATTTACACTTCGAAGATATCAATGGATAAAGCAATAACCACTCTTGAGACCATATCACCTTGTCTATAGATTAGTTGTGATTGTACTATTTTTTATGCTAATTGGTGTCTGTCAATATGTTTTTGTACTTTTATTTAAAATAAATAAATAAATAAAAGCTGTTAGCAAAATGAAAAAAAATAAAATTTAAAGGCTATGTCTTTTGATCTTGATTTTTTTTTTTTTTTTTTTTTTTTTTTTTTGTGGTACCAGGGATCGAACTCAGGACCTTGCGCTTGCCAGGCAGGCGCTTATTCCACTGAGCTATATCCCCAGCCTTGATCTTGATTTTGAATTATTCTAATTTGATGGATTTGATTTGGACTCAGTACTCTTTTTTGTTTAAAATGCTATTTCAACTTCAAATTCAGAGAGAAAATTTTTTTATATAATTAACATGATAAAAATTAATAATTACAAATACTTATTAATGTTACAAGACTAAATGCATCATCTAGTCCAAAAATAATTGCTAGTTAGATAGTAAAACTGCCTAAGCTTATATATGAAGATTGAACATTATTGTTTTGTAAATTAAATGATGTCTCATCTAAATATTTGGATTTATCAATATGGAAAACAATTTCTTTCTCTCCTCTTCTTTGCCCCACCAGGGTCTCACAGGTACACATAACTGGATTAATTACAAATCGAATGAACTGTAATTCACGGCTCCCTGACATTCTGCACCTGTGTGAGTCCTGTTTATTATTTTTAGCTTTTCTCTGTAATACAAGAGCAATCTACCCCAAACCCAACACTAGATTATTAACAATAACTTACACTGTTCTGTGTTGTATTCTAAAATGTCACGTCGTTGCCTTTTCCTCTGGAAGTGTTACGGAGTGAAAGATTGTGCATGTTAAAGTTTATACATTGACGTTCTGTGCCTTGTCATGATGGTGTTAGGGGGTGGTGAGTTTAGATGAGGTCATAAAAGCAGAGTCCTATAACGGGTCTTGGTGACTTAATAGAAAGAGGACCAGAGGTGTTTCTCATGCAAGACTGCGGTGAGAGGCAGCCGTGTGCGGGGTGCTGTGGAAGGCGACCTCAGCAGGAGATCGTTCTTCACACAGCTTGGTCTTTGACCACCAGCCTCCAACACTGAGTAACCCACGTCTGTCACTTCAGTCATCCAGCACTAACCTTTCTTAGAGCAGCCTAATCGAAGACACGAAAAACCTGCACTTCTAAGTTCTGTTACTATTTTTTCCAAAAATCTTTTTTTATTAAGAATATTTTCTAGAATTTGTTTCCTAGCGATATTTCTATACATGCAGTAATTATGCTGTAATCACGTCTGCCCTCTACTACTTCCTCAGGGTTTCTTCTCTCTCCCTTTCCCTTATGTACATCTTTTTCTGGCCTTTGCAGAAACTTTTTAATTGTGCATTCCCTGATAGCAACTAATTTGTTGTGAAAGGGAGGGTGTTGCATAATCATACTAAGCATGCATTTAATTTCCTTCTGTATACCCTGAAAAATTTGTTTTTAGAAAAAAAGTTGCTTCCTTGTTTGCTTTTTCTCTGAATACCTATTGACATGTCTAGAAAAATAGAAAGGAAAGTTCGAGAAACATTAATATTGTGATGAAGAGCCAAGCTTTGCAGACGGAAATCAGGTAAAATCTAAATTACAAAACTTATTAGCTGTCCGTCAGAGGGAAAGTTGGTTACTATTCTTGGGCCTTAACTTTTCTATGTCTAAGGTAGAGAACAATGATAATAATCTCAAAATGGTTATAAATGTGGCATAAGATGACAAATATAAAGTATATGTGTGATGAACTCAGCTCAGAAAAATAAAATTACTTAGTGGAAAATTGAAAGTTATTAAATAACTTTGTTTTTTATTTACTTGCTTTTCACTGGAGTGGTTAATCTAAATAAATTTGAATTCCAGTGACATTTTAAAATTATATTCCAATTATCAGACTGAGTCTATTTCCAACTATCATTTGTAGGAACAGACTGCTCTGTAAATGGTAGTGAAGGCATAGCTGGATATCATCTAGCAGCATGGCCAAATTCAGATAAGAACGATCAGTTTCTTCCAACATGACCAAAAAGTGAACAGACAATTGTCCAAAACTGTGTGATAGAGTTAGGAATAGAGATTTAATTTGGTTTGATCTAGTCACCATAACTCTAATTCCTCACTAATTTGTTGTAATTTCTATGGTCTTTTAACATAGGATCAAAAACATATACACCTTTAAGTGACTTTTTAAACCAAATTAATTTGAGCATTTATAAAAATGATGATGTGAGAAGGAAAAATTCATGCAGGGAATTTAGTTTGTGAAAGTGATAACCTATTATTGAATACACATACCACTGGTGTAGTCTAAGTGCAGCCCTGTAGCTCAGTCCAAAGCAATCTCTGTTTTACAGACTCAGTATATGGGAAACCTGACTCTTACTAAGTTCGAAGGCCTTATCCCACTCACACATATGTCCGTCTCACAGTCTGAGTTGAACACATTTGCATTAACAACATTAACCACTACTCACTTTCTATTTTTCCTCAGGAAAGATACCATCTTTTATTGGAATTCACATTTCCTACAGGAAAATATAAAAACCTTAAAATTTCAATTTATATTTTAGTTTAAAGTTTGATCTAAAGATCTGTTTTTAATATTTACTGTCATGATTGCTTCTAACTCTCTATTAATGTTGATGGATTTTAGCAGACAGATATGTAATAGCTACAAAAATCTGTATCACTTCCAGTGAGTTCCTTAAACACATATTTTGAAAACACAGAACCACCTACAAGTATGATCACATGAGTGTAACATAAGCATCACTTCCATTAAAATGCTTAAGGAACAGAATAAAATAAACGGTAAACTGTTACCTCAAACTTGAAAGGAATCTGCTTTTACGAGGATAATATAAATGTCCCCTACGTTGAGAAACCTGATATCTGAAGGAAAAAAATCTTCAGTGTTTAAGTGCCAGGCAATAAAAGTATAAAAAAAATCCTTATATAAGAATCAAATCACATTTTTCTAAAAGCCAAATAGCCCGGAGGATAAATCTTTTTGTTCTGTCTGCCCTGTGTGAAGAGGCCAAAGAGATAACATGTTTTTAAATAAATCTAGAAGCTTTTCTCATTTAAACTATCTTTGCTGTGATATTTATTCGAAGAACTAAAATAGCTCTGTGGCCTTTAAAAAAATAAAAAACTTCCATTTTTTTCCTGAACAATCAATATTGAGTTTCATTTTTAAATCTAACATTTTAATTTTATTTCCTCTCTAGGCAGAGGATTCAGCACAATTTTAAAACCAGGATATATAATTTCAAAATGTCTTAAAGCATACATTTTACCTCAACTCCATGTTATTTCAGGGATATATTATCATGAAATTATTATATTTTCTGCCACTCACCATTACCTTAGAACACGGAAAAGGCTTCTAATATATTACCAGGTCTGTGGTAAAATAAAAGTAGGTGGAGTTGTCCATGCTTATTGAGAACAAAAAAAAATGAGCTTGTTTGGCAATTTCTCCTTTTAAGATTTTAAAGATTCATTTTAAAAGATCTTTGCTCATTCACAACTTCCGGATGTCCAGGTAACTTGAACATTTTTTGATCATTATTATTTTTTTGATCATTAAATTAGTTTGTTCTAGAATAAATTTCTGTCCAGACCATCTCTCATCTAGGCACACATTTCCTCTCCTGCCTTACTAGGTATGCCTCTAAATCCTAAAGCACCCAGAGCAAACCACTTTCTTATCTGGTGTGCCACAGACCAGTGCCATCGATTTAATTTGTCTTCACGGTTTTATTGTCATAGAAGTGCTGCCAACCTGCTGCCTCTTTCTTACTTTTAATTTTAATCATAAATGAGTGTCAGAGATGGTTTTGGCCATAGATAATGTATGAATGCTTCTTAGAATGAGTAATTTCCTTTGACACTGCAATTTCATTCCCTTCCTATTCAGCCAGGACCATGGAAAGTCCAATCAGATGACCCTACTACCCTAGGAGAGAGAGAAAAAAAATTGCTTCTGTACCAGAAGAACTGACGCAGACTCATGGCCCAGAGCAAGCACAAGTTGGGCAAAGGATTGTGACTCTTCAAACAGCAGGAGCTTGGATCTTAGTGATAAGGTTAACATGTCCTGCTACTTTTAATTACAAATTGAAAAAGCATAAAAGAATAAAATATCAGCCCCTTTACATTTAAACTATATGTTGATGTAAAGAGCTAACACACTGTTTATAAAACCTCTAAATTACTTTCATTATAAAATAACATTATAAAATGAACATTAACACATAGCTCCCCAACAAGAAGCATCCTCTTACAAATACAGCATTGCTTACAATACATCCTTCAGAGTTTTCATTTGCTCGTGTACTAAATGATGGTATAAGTATTCTGTGATGCATTCTTGCAGAGAATGGGATAGTGACATGAACGTAGTAGTTTTTTCCCAGAATCTTCTAGCGGGAAGAGGTACAGGTAAACACACACTAGTGCTGTGGGACAAATCACAACAGCACTGCCAGAGGAGTGTGGATAGCAGGCATAGAGGAAGGAACGCAGGAGCCCGACAGAGCTCACAGGAGCACCGAGTACAGAGGAATAACTTGGAGTTCACAGGTCAAAGACACATTCCAGTCAGAAGGATTATTATCCACAAAAGTAGGGAGAAGGAAGATTCCAGGAACATCAGTAGAGCTAATTAGAGTTAGGAAGTCCCAAGGATCTCAGGGACAAGCTAAGGCCATGCCAGTGAATCTTGGAAGAATGATGATGCTTAAGATTTGAAAACCTGGGAAACAGCACAAAATTATTATTGGATAAAAGATTAAAGAGCAGAAAAATCAGGGAAGACATCAATGAGGAATCATGAGTATAAGTTATAGCAGTTAAAATTTTAAAATTTCCCATCTTGATTTGCTAGGAGCTATGTTAGGACGTGAAGGTTAGCCATGGATCTCACGGTCCTGCTTTCCTTGCAGTGAGATGCACAGCATGTATCACATGTGCCCAAAGCACATGGATATGATGACTCAGAGCAAGGTCTATGGGATCAGAACGTCAAACTGTCCATTCTGACTGTATTAGTTTCTGTGAATTAAATTATTCTGATCATCAGCAAATTCTCAACTCTCAAATGTCTGAACGTTTTTTTTATGTGAAATGCAGTTCCCTTCCTATCCTTATCATAGCAAAAATGGAAGAAAAAGCAATTCATGGAAAAGCTTTAATACTCTGTCCACATCAGTGTTTAGCAAGTATTATTTACACACAGGGATACACAGAAGGAGATATGGGAACACGGGGTGGGGGGCCATCTAAGTTGCACTACAATTCAAAGAAGAGAGCAAACCATGATCTGAGTTTTTTAGGAGTAGCAGTTAATGGTGTGAGACCAGGGCATCCCAAGCAATCAGAATAGGAGAATAACAGGGTAACACTCTCCGAATGAGAGAAAGAGGCCAGCTGAAGACTGAGTCAGATTCCAGAGCAGAGTTCAGAAGGACTGCACTGTGTACTTTGTTAGCAGATTGGACACTGAAAGCAGACTACCTGGGTTCAGTGTCTAGGTGGTTTGAAGTTGGCTTTTTTGTAAACAGGAATAACAATATGTCCTAGAGACACATGAAGGAAACTACTTATAGTATTTTTTAGCACACAGTGAATAGCATGCAATTATTAATGCTGTCGTTACATTTCCAGCTTTAAGATAGACTTAGTCCACAGTAACTTCTGCAACTGTGAAGGAGCTTCTTGATGTCCTATATATTCTTTATCTTTTTAATTAAATCATTTAATTTTTATTAACGTGGACTCCAACTTAATCAGTGATCCTTATGCTTACTCTTAATATCTTGCCATAGACAAAGTGTCAAGAAAATGTTTGTTGACTGTATATTAACAGGAGTCTACATTGTGTAAATTAATTCTACCTCCATGTGTGAAAACTTCTAAAATATTCATATGAATAAAAATGTACATAAAAGGGAAAAATAACTGGGAAAAATAAGGAAAATTTGAGAGTAATGTTTTATAGAGCGAAGGACTCTGATTCAGTTTGGCTCTCCATTTGCAAATTATCTGATGGAAGATTTGAGCAGATTCACAGAATTCACAGTGCTATTTAGCAGAACCTCCAATGACTGTATCTGACCATTTGATAAAATCCAGTATTTCAGGAATCACTTAAAAATAGTGTTTGAGATCCATGAGAAGTCTGTTTAGCAAGTTTTTGTGGCCTACCAAGTCCTACAGATTAATGGGAACCTTACAAGGAAATAGATATCAAACGAGATAACTTGATGGTGAATTTAAAATCATATATTTGTAATTTTGAAAACACAAGGAGGGTTTGGTTTCTTCTAGTGTATAACAAATAATGACTTTTTGAGATATCTCAAAATGCCACTGTAATACATGCAAAAGTTCTTTGCAGAGGAGGATTGCATCATCCAGGGACCCCAGGTAATTATGAGTCTTTCCCTCCCTCGTCTGGACTATGGTATTAACAGAAGAACCCTGTGTGTTGATAGCCATGAATATTTAGGGGCAGCTACACTTCCTGTTCACAGGCCTCAGGCACCTGCACAAGGAGCACAGACAATTGCTAAGGCAATTACAAAATCATCTCAACTCTGAAGGAAGATCAAGAAAATGGATGCAATTCCCTGGCTCCGTCAGGACTGGGAATCTCACTTCATTCTGTACCTCGTTAATATTTGAAAGTAGAAAACTATTCCTAGCAACATGCGGACTGAAATAAAGGACTGCGCGGAGCTATGATGGGACCATGCCCTTTTCTAATCATTGATTGCGAGCACCATCAGTCCCGTTCAGATTCTCCTCTGTATGTTTAGAAAAAGCAGCATTATTTCTGCTCATACAAAAGGTTTCAGAAATCCTGCGTGGTGCAGCAAGAGAGGAGGTGAGACAGGTCTAGGAGTGGCAGCCTGGCACAGCGGAGGAGAATCTGTGACAAGGCCACGGAACGTTAATCAGGAAGGAAAAGAATGGTACAGAGAAGGTCACCACAATGGGACCGCGATAATGATCTCCCATGTCTTACAAACAGCTGAACTCCAGGCAGCCGCGCGCTGAAAACCAGGACTTGCGGAACAGGAGGAAGTGGGAGGGAATATGGAAATCTAGATGCCAACTCATTTTGCCATGGCTCCAGCTCGACCTTTTCCCCTAAACATTGCAATGTGATAAAAATCAAGAGAGAGAAGTGGTGACCTTCATTAACCACAGGGCCCAGCCCTTGGTACAGCAGTTTGTTCATTAGTAGAATTTAAGAATTATGCGGTGCCGGACAGAATAAATCTCAAAATCAGTGAGAAATGAGAGAGGCGGTGGAAGACATTCTTTGCATTATGTGTCGCCTTCCAAAACTGACTTAGAATGACTGGTGCTAGTGGAAAAGCGGGTGGGGGGCCGTGAAGACAGGCAGAACTGTACATGCAAATTTGATTGAACATCACCTTTGTTCATTTGACCTCTGAAAGGGATCTTGAATTCTTTTGGGCATTCCATTTTATTTCTCATGCGAAATTCTGGGTTTTTATGTAAAAGCATCGCAGCTTTGCTTTGGGGGGAATGGCGGGACAACTTCACTTTGACATTTTGGGGGCACCTTCAGTTACTGAATAACTGTTGTGTTGGAGAGATACTGGACAGAGTGTGAATTTATGGACCAAGTTTCTGCTGCGAGTGTATGATTTCAATAATTTGCACACTCTGAGGTTTCCAGTTGCATGTGTGATGGACATAGTGAGATTCAAGTGTGTGTGTGTGTGTGTGTGTATGTTTATGAGGTGGAATAATTCACTCATGTTTTGTAAAATGCAGAAGCATATGCAAATATTCAACATGTATATGTCTATGGTAGTGCTATCAAAGTACTCATAAGGCTGTGGGTTCAAAAACCCATTTTGTCTGTTCCACAGGCACCACCTTGAGCAACTCCTTAGCCCCATTTCTAAAAGGAGGGATTGGCAGCACCAGTCATCATAAGTACAAGAGGCTCATTAGTGGTCATGGAAAATGTACCGTGAACCAAGGAACAAATGAATCCCCTGACATACCCACTTCATTTAACCATCGCCACAAACATCTTTCATTTCTTTTTTCCTGGAAACATTCTCCCCTAGTCCCCTTCCTCTGTCCTCCGCCTAACCATCCTGTGAGGATTCTATCTGGCCCTGACTGGCAACTAATTTCTCTAAGGTACTGACTGATAATCAATGTGTGATAATGACTTCAGGCAGAGGTGAGCAACCGTTTTTTACAAGTGTCAATTCTGAGATAATAAAAGTGTTAATAGGCCATGTTAAAAAAATACAGTAAAAGTCAAGACATCTCACTACCTGTGGAGGGCTGCATGTAAATAAAAAAGGACTTTTTAATATTTTGCTTTATTTTGTGTAGGCCTTTGTGTAAATGTGTCATTGTGTAGATGATTGATTTTAATGGCTAGAAAATCATAACTGTAAATTAATATTTGTTTTAACCCATCAAAATACAGAAATCATATCTAAACCTACTTGGAAATTATTTTTTATATTTTATCCTGAAATTAGGAGTGTCTTAAAGGAAACTAACATAGTGGGAAGCTTTAATCATGGGTTATAGTTATTAGTTACAACTTCAAGAGTTCATTTAATTTTTATGTGAAAATATGTAATATGTGCTTTACACACATTTCCTAGCTGATGATCACAAAACAGCTCAGATCTAGATGAATATTTATTTACTTATTGGTACCAGAGAGTGAGCACTGTGGCTTTGCACCAAGCCACATTCCCAGCCCTTCTTTAACTTTTTATTATGAGACAGAATTTCCCTAAGTCACTAGGTTGCCCAGGCTAGGCTTGAATTTGTGATCCTCCTGTCTCAGCCTCCCAGAGCGCTGGGATTGCAGGCTTGCACCACCACATCTGGATAGGTACTGGATTTAGAGATGAATAAACTGAGGCAAAGAGGAGATGAGCCACTCACACAGCACAACTCAGCAGAGCTGGAGCCTATGAAATCCAAGCTGCTGGTTTCATAGCATGTGTCCATCCCCATTATGCTGTGCTGGGAAGATGGGTGTCTTGCTTACTTTTCTCTCATTGCTGAGACAAAATACCTGACACAATTAAGAAAGGAAACATTTATTTAGCTCATAGTTTGTGCAGAATTCAGTCTGTACTTGGCTGGCTCCAAGGCACAGTGGCACATGGCAGAGGGCAACTATTCATGGCTGCGGAAAAACAGCAAAAACAAGAGCAAAAGGCAGAAGTGGTGGCAGACAGCCTCTTTCTTTCCCTTACATATGCAAACTGCATGCCCCAGGGCAAATGTAGCACTCACATACATAATCCCTGCACTGGACCATGGAGCAATCAAACGTTAAAGCCTGCCCCATGACTGCATGAGGCTTTGCCGGGACATCCAGACACAAAAGGTAACAACAGGGAAGGTGCTTGTCTTTATTTGCTTGTTCCTTTGTTTTAGCAGAAGTCAGTAACACGGGTGGCTTATAAATAACAAACCTCTTTCTCAAGCTCAGGTGTCTGGGAAGGCCAAGATCAAGGTGCCAGGAGATTTCGGGTCAGGTTAGTGTGCTTGTCCTCTGCTCCACAGAAGGTCCCTTCTAACTGTATCCTTGCATAGCTCATGGGTAAAGAAGCTCCCCCAGGCATCATAAGGATGCTGAAATCATTCCTGAGGCCGTAACCCTGGGGCCTCATCCCTTTCACCCTCAGAACTTGGTTTCAACCTGAATTCTTTGGAGGGAGGCACTTGACTTTCAAACCCTAGCAGGTCCCTCACTTACTACTCCTCCAATCCTATCATAAGAGTTGAATCTGGAGGTTAACATTACAGACAAGTTCATATCCAGGTAAACTGGGTGGAGGTTACTAACAGCACATGGTATACTCTTCTAGTGACCAGAACGTAGCTAATATACGAGCAGTTTATTTTCCATATTTTAATATACAAGGAAACCCATTGAAGTAATTTTGTAGTCTGGCTACGCCGCCATGAAAATTTTACCTTATTTCAGAACGTGTCTTAAACTGAAAAAAGGCAAATGGGCTCTCACAGCTACCTCACGAGTACTGCAATACCATTACCATCAGCATAGTAATGGTATAGTCCAGTCATTGTCAAGCAGTCATTGTGTAGAGGTGCCAGTCTGGGTTCTTCACATTTCTCATTTTGTTCCACACGTCCAAGGGTGGTGAGGAGGGATAGTTACCATCATTTCCATTCTGCTGAAGGAAATGAACATCTAGAGAGTTGGAGCAACCCGTCTGAGGGCTCAGCAGGCAAGGAAGAGCTGTGTGAACATCTCTGCCAAATGTAGCTTTAGACAGTTTGTTCACCTTGCTTTTCCTCTTGGATTTGCTTCTCATCACGGGCAGATCTGCCCCCCCCCACTCTGCTATGATGTCCCATACCTGTCCTCCCTGGATCTCTGAGCACTGCCATGCTGATCTTTGCAGTCATTTTGTCATCTGACTCCTGTGGGTCCTCTGGGTGTAATGTTCCATCTTCAGACCGTCTTATGCCTACTGCTTCATGCCTCCGAGAGCTCAACTGAAAGCTCCCTCCTTGGGGAGACCTTTCTGATTACCTACAATAGCTTTCGGTTCTACTCTGCTGGCTCTCTGCCTCATTGTCCTTTAAAAATTCACTGTTAAGCAATAACTACTCAGTATGAACTATTTTATTTGTTTGCTTGTTTTAGTTTGGGTGTCCCCTAACTAGAACGTCTATCAAAGCCAAGCACTGTTCGCTGTCCTATAATGATACCACAGTGAATATCTACTTCATGAGTGCAGGTAGAGTAGTTGAATGAATTCTAGAGATTTATGTCATTAATAGGTCTACCTCTATGTACTCCTGCCTGTGTGATTGGCCAACGTATATCACATTGCAGTGATCCTTCAAACCACTGTGCTTAGGGCCAGGATCCAGCCACATATTACACGTGACTTGCAATAAAATAGGTAAAGATTGTATTTATCGGCTTAGAGACACCAAGTAATATGTTCAGTTGCAGAGGTAATAAATGGCCAAACTGAGACAAGGGAACAAGCTGACTCTAGAGTTGTGTATTTAATCCTTCTTTTAAAATTGGAGATGCATGAAAATGCCATTGGAGTTGTAAATATTGAAAACTCATATCCAAGCTTAGGTGATTCCAATAGGCCTCAGGAATATTAAAGTTTCCTGATAGATTTCAGAGATAAAATATCCTAAAGGGATGGTAAACCAAAGAACAATATCTTATCTAACACTTTCCATTAGGTTGATAAGTGACTTTATTGTTTTGTCTTGGAGGACATTTGTCTGTGAAATGCTAAGGTGAGGTAGGCACCCAGGGTAAAGTAGGCTAAAGGATTGAGTCCACTGGCATGACACTTACTTATGCTTTAAGATGAACCAAAAAATGTGTTTTTGATATATCTGCATTGTTTCAGTCTATCTGCTCTAAGTGAGAGAGCAGACTCAGGGTAGAAGTCCAGGTTGAAAAAAAAAAAAAAGAAGTCCAGGTTGGTAACAAAAACTATGCAGTTTGATTCTTTCTCTGTGGGCCCTTCTAGTCAGTGGTTAAGTGCCAGATGATGCAAAACCAAGCCCGAATCAAAACCAAACACCTCAAAATGGTTTAAATATTGTCACTTTACAACCCTATAGACATTGTCTGCAAGGTCTAAAGATGCTTCCTGATTTATCCAGAGTTACACTGCCAGAGAGAAATGGTACAGCTCACATTACAAACATGTCTCTTAAGTTCCACACCACTGGTCTTTCTAGTTTAGGAACTTTAGGCTCACTTTGGTATAGAATATGGAAGTTCCATAATGCTATGTTTTACTGTAAAAAAAAAAATAACAAGACAAACATATACTTTTAAAACATGAAAAAATAGATCCACAAAAACTCCTGAATGCAGGTGTTTCCAAATTTCATATGAAATTCCACCTCCTTCTCTTTTTGAAAAAACCAACTCTCTTGCTTTGATGTATTGCTAGAGAAAATAAGGTGAAAGGCACATACGTTACGGGTATTTGGTTCAATTTCATATAAAAGTATTATCGTTATACATTTAAATATATGTTTCCTCGGAGAAGTCCAACTTTTTAGGTATATTTCAAGCCTGTGTAAGTTTCAAAGGCCATGTAATCAGTCATGTAATGACAAACAAGAACATTTGCCTGGGATTAAATTGTATTTCCATGAGGAGTTTGAACTTAATGTTTCCAAAACTCTTGAAACATGGATCACTAAATCTGATGAATATAAATTAGTTTGCTTGTGTTAGGAATTCACCCAATTAGAATAATTTATGAAAAGCATCAGGAAAATTCTATAAAGTTTATTTTGTCCTCAAACTTCTGAAAAAGAGATTGTAATGTATGATTCTCATATTGGTAGTTTTCTAATTATCAGATTCAGTGATAACAAAATAGTAGACTTCAGAATTAAGTCCAGAAGTTGTGAAATTACCAGAGGAGAAAAATGAGGCTGTGGGAGTACACACTCAGGAACTTGAATGCATATATTTACTTTGACTGTGCCCAAGGCAGTTTTCAATATCCACCCTACACTGTAATTTTGAATTTCAATAAAACTCATATGGTTGGACTATAGGGTTTTCCCATTGGAAATTTACTTCCATGACAGCAAGAAGCATATTGGTAGGCTGGGCATCGTGGCACACGCCCATAATCCCAGCACTCGGAAGGCTGAGGCAGGAGCAGTGTTGTGAGTTTGAGACCAGCCTGGGCTACAAAGTGAGCCCAAAGTCAGCCTGAACTGCATAGTGAGACCCTGTCTCAAAAAGACAAAAGAAAAAAAAGAAACATTCTTGTGAATTGCAGAATCAATTTGTCATGTCAACACACTAAGTACAACCTGGGGCCATGGAAAGAGTTTGTGCTGGGAGACTTACGTGGGTGTAATATAGATGTAACTTGTATCTAAATCAACAGATACAACTTCACAGATATGTGATGTAAATGTTTTTGTGCTTCCACAAGTTAAATACCTTTGTTTTACTTGTATTCCAAATTAATGTCTAATCAATTGGTGAATTTACTCTGATTAAAATGTTCTTATATAATCTTCAGGGAAGTGATAATAGGTTCCATATCATAATGCATATTAAACACTCACAGCCTTAACATTTTTATGTTTAGTAAATGTCAATAAATCTATGGCATGCAAAAGGGCACTGCTAACATGGTGGCTATTTGATTTCTATACTTTGTCAAATATATGTACCTCTTAATTCATAATCCATAAAGGCAATGCACATTGTGGTTTCCTATTCATGATACCTGACCTTTCTTTAATGTCAAACATCATTTTCCACTGGCAAGGGAATAAAGTATATTATTTATATAAAGCTAATAATTATTTGGGGAAAATAGAGGCAGTAATCACAAAAAAGAAGAGCACTTACCCATTGTTTTATTATGCCTGTGACTTGGTATAAAATTTTCTGTATTTCTACTGCCTGATACCATGGTCCCAAAATGTAATGGAAAAAAATATATTCCCAAGGGGTCAAAATTTACCTAGTAATTTTTTGGAAGCTTAAGTAGTAATGTTACTTATTTCCAAAGCTAACCATTCTCTAGGTTATCTCTTGTCTTGACTCTTCATACCTATTTCTTATTTTTCAAGGCAGTTTTATGCTACCTGATTTTATTAAAGCAGTAAAATGGAGTAAGAGTATATGGAAGAAAAGAGATGAAAAAGTGAGAAATCCTCCCTTTTTGTTTTTATCAGCTTAATACTTCGGTTTGATGTAGACGTGAAGTAAAATCCTCATTATCATCAAATATTTATTGAGAGTGTGACATACACCAGGCCAGGTGCCAGGCACTATGGGCATGCAAATATGTTTAAGAAGTGGTTCCAACAGTCATGCAATTCATGATTCTGTCATAGATGTAGTCTTTATGAACTAAACTCATCTGTTGTTCAGTTTTAAAATGTTAACCATGACAGTTATTAATATGTACTCTGAACTCAGAAACATCTTTTGAACAACACTTACATGTTTTCTCAAGTGTACGTAGCAGGTGTCAATAAATGCAGACCTTAAACACTTCTTTGCACTTCTCCAAGGTGCAGATGTCAGCCTTGGAAGGTGTGAAACCGTTCTTTCCAAGACACGATTAGAATACATTTGCTGTTGACTGGTACATCTGTTGGCAGCTGGTAGCGATGGTGATTAGGCATGCCGTGTGTTAACAGCTTTTGTGTACTTAGATGATAATGGCATGGTATAAAAGGAATGAGCCATTAATTTGACTGAATTTTCAACGTATTCCAGTTTCAAATATTAATTCCTGACCTAAGAACATCCTGATTCTCCAGACGACTATCCCCTGCAGTGCACTTTGACTCTGGGCAGTGAGATACCTTAGATAGTTTTGGATTGCAGTGGCATGAATTAAACCTTCATTCCTTGTATCTTCTCAAGGAAGCATGCATATGTGTGGGGATAAAAATGTGTAGCTTCCTTTTCTTTCCATCAAATATAGCACATAGATAGCAAGAGCCAGGCGGAAGGTCCCATGTGTTTCATTCAGTGACATGTGACAATTTTAGGAATCTGTTTGACTTAATCTCAATTGGGTCAGTATTTGATATTATCTTCTTACCCCATTTTTCTGTAAAACATCAACATATTTCAGATGTTTTTGGTCATTCTCATCATACTGATGAGAGGCTCAGCCAGGAGAACTCATATCTTAATAGAATTTAATCTCATAGTGATCTAGTTGATTAGCACATGGCCCATGACAGCTAGAAATGAAAAAGCTTCTTTTTAAACTTTTTTTTTTTTTCTTTTTGCGGTACTGGGGATCGAACTCAGGACCCTGCGCTTGCTAGGCAAGAGCTTATTCCACTGAGCTATATCCCCAGCCCCTGAAGAAGCTTCTTGAATGATAAAAAATATTGTCATTTAGGCACAGTTTAATCAAAGTAACAGTTTTATTACTATTTTGCCTTAACTAAAATGTAAAAAGGTCATCAAAACATGGAACGCAAAAGAAAGATCTCTGTATCAGATGATCTGTCAGATAATGATTAGCCCATAAAATTACCAGTCACTAAAGCATAGTATTAATGCACTGGTAACTACAGTATTTTAGGTGAGACCGAATGGGAGCATTTGGTGATGGGAAACCAGTAATTTTTCTCTCTGATTCTTGTAAGCTTTGCGAATAACAGTTGCTTAAACCTTAAACCCCTATCATCTCAAAGTTACAGAAGTGAAAAATAAATTGGCACCTAAAAAACCAGTTGGTGGTTTAAGCAGTTTTGATTAAATCAAATTATATTAAAATTGCACTTTCTGTTTAGATTTTTCACTTCTAAAACATGTGGCTGCTCAGGCGATCCTACGAAACCTCAAGATCGCAGCTAGCAAAGTCTTCGTTTAGCTTTCAGGGAAAATATTCTGCTTTTGATGTGAGATTACAAACACCCCAAATATGGCACCCTGGAAGCATATTAAGGAGCAAATTTAAAGGCTGTGTGGCAGAGATTACTGACTGTTCACAGTATAGACTGTACTTTCCTTCCATTCCTAAATAGCAGATTTGCTATGTTGTCAGAGACAGCAATACGTCTGTCTGCAAAGCTATATCTCAGCCTCCTTTCACAAGGAGGTGGATAGGGAAGGAGACAGGAATCTAAATCTTCAGGTCTGTGTGGTCGGAGTCTTCCCAGAAAAACACAGTAGGATGGGACTACAGAGTGTTTTCCTCTTACTCTGTCTATTGTTTGGCAAAATGAACAGAATGGCTCGAGCTTTGTGATACTTTGCAGAGAGAAGCACCCGTAAAGAAAGAAACTGCTCAGGTCGGGCGGGCGCAGAGCAGAAAGACAGAAGGAACCCTGGCGCTCACAGCGTGACTCTGCCATACTCAACCTGGATGGCTTCCTCCAGGTTTCTTTTGAATGAAAGAAAAAAGTATACCTACTGATTTAAGCTGTTGTGGGTTGGGTTTTATACTAAAAGCAGGCAAACCTGATCCTAAACAAGCAGATTAATCCTCTGCAGACCATGTAAAGATGTCTTCTACTAGAAAATAATAATAGGAAGGAAAGGCTCGCAAATAGTCCAGGTAAGGGGCAGAGTACAAAAAACAATGAAGCACTTCTGTGCCCTTTGATGTTCGAGTTAACGCACGGTCATGCAGCATCCTGTGTGTGTCCATGCGTGCACGCATATGTGTGTGTGTGTGTGTGTGTGTGTGTGTGTGCGCGTGCGCGCATGTGCGCATGTACACGTGCACGTGTTGGGGCTTTAGAGAGGGTGGAGGAAGCTTATTGTTGTATTGGGTGAATGAAGTATTTGAAATTGAGGAGATCCTTAGCTGAGAGTAGTTAGCCGCGTTACAATAACTGAATGTTTTTCTCTTTAGAGTCTTCTTTAACCAAATGGAGAGGGGTACTGTTTATTTTGGCTAATTACATTATCTTTAAGGTACAATGAATCCGCGCAGTTCAGTTTTGCTATTATGATTCATTTTATGGTGTCCCTAGCATGTTACAAGACCATTTCTTACATAAAAGCTATGAATTCTAGGACGTAGACACCATGGAGTTAGGATAGAAAGGAAAACAGAATTTGTTTTTACTTTCAGGAAACTTCCATTCTAATGCTAAGGCTCCTCTTTTACCTTGTTATTATTTCTTTTAATGGTTAGGGTTGGCTTGACATTTACATTTACAAATGAGATTAAGACTAATTCCAGTTTGGGTTTTAAAGGTAACAAAATTTGACCTTCTCTATGTTTTACTAGGAGAATTCCCCTGCTATCAATAAAGATCTTAAAATCTGACTTTCTCCAACTCCTCCCTCCAATAGAAATTGTAAATTCATTGCAGCTGTGGTTTGGATGTGACTTGTCACTCAAAGGCTCATGTGCTACAAGTTTATCTCCTAACGTTATGGTGTTGAGGGAGCTGGAACTTTTATGAACAGGGAACCCAGGGGGAGGTTATTGGATCAGGGGGACATCACCCTTGGAAAGGATGAACGGCCTTTCTTGGGAGTGAGTTATGTCCCTGGAGACTGCTTTTGTTACCACGAAAGCAAAGCTGTCACACAGCCAGCTCGCACAGGGGTTTGGCTGTTCTCTAGGCTCCTCATGTGATGTGCCACTATCACATATGTGCACACCATGGTACGCCATCTGCCATGTTACGCTGAGGTGTAAAGCCCTCCCCAGATGTGATCGCCTGGGACTGGACTCATAAGCCTCCAACACTATGGGCCAACATAAACCATTTTTCTGTATAAAGTACCCAGGAATAGGAATGGACAAAATGGACTAAGACACTGGCTCTTTGGCTTAAAAGGGTAGCCTGTTAACAGTAAGCCACTGAGTGGGGAGTTGGCAGGGACTCTTTCCCTTTGAAGCTTACTGTAAAGAAATTGTGACACTTGTCTCCTCCAAAAAGAAAAAGGTTTGACATTTGTGGTATCCTATAAATGTGTGAATGGTAGTACTCTTGTTCTTCCATGGAAAATGTCCTTTAAAAACTTTTTTCTTTTTTTTGTCCTCTGCGCCGGTAGGTTGTTTCAAAGAAGCCAGTTTTGCCACCACGGGGCAGGGTCAGCTGAGCGCTGTCAAACTACATCCTGTCCTTATTCAAATCTGACAATGAGCAAGATAATAGTCCAAGAAGCAACTAATGAGCCTCCTCCAAATTGCTGAGATCATGTATCAGGATGACCCATGCATTTGAAACAGTCTTCAGTATTGATCCGCAACTCTTTCAAAGTTTAGAGTGGGGCTAAGTTGTGTACGAGAGCAAAGTCATAGAACAATGATCATGTAATGTACAGAGGGCATGACATTTGATTATATCTAAGCTTCTTCAAATGCCAAGAGGAATCTGGAGAAAGATATTGGATATTGACTTTTAAAAGGTCCACATAGATAAAATTAATAAATCTTATTAAAGTTTATCTTAGGATATTGATTTTAAAGTTGAAATGCACCCACAAAGAAAGTCCCATGATAGAGGCTAATGTGTAAATTCCTTTAAAACCTGTAGTTACTGTAATTATATGGAGCATTTTACAAGCAACTAGGGACTGCTTTGGATAGATGACTGAAATTTAATCAGTTTCTGACACAGGCTGCCTTTCTTTCCTACCTCGAATTTCCAATGCAGGATTTCTAGGGCAGATCTGTTCAGAGAGTGAACCTTTATTATCACATTTGATCTGTCTTTGAGCACTTTCTAAAGGAAAGGCTTCCTGGATCTCCTAGAAGATAAAGGGATGGGCTGATGTTTCTTAGCAGCCCATGTCCTTTTCCCCATCCCATTCTCAGCAAACTCAACTTAGCTCAGCAGTCTGGGTTTTATAATCTCCTGGAGCATCATGTATGATACACATAAGACATCCGAGTGCTAATGTGGCCACTAGAGACCATCAGATAAAGAAGCAGGCATCTCCTTGGTACTCTTAGGACATAAGTGTTTGCCACAAGCCTCTTTAAAAATCAACTCATTTCATTTCTAAACAGCCTGGATTTTATTTGTATCAAGTGGCCTAGGCCTGGCAGTTCCTAAAGGGAAATCAGAGTTTGATGCAGTTTTTAACTCAAGGAGGAAGAGGAAAAATAATCACAAATGACAAATGTGGAAATTAAGCTACCTCTAGAGTTTATGTTTTACAAGTTCAGAATCGATCAGTTTATCTCCCAGCTGATTTAAAACATATCTGATTATTTCTGATGGCTCACAATGTAATTGTCTGAAAATCTGAATGGACTTCTTGGACTTACCTTGTATTAAAAACCTTAGGAGCTGATGACATAACAGCCTGGATTGATTACAGTATTTCAATTGTGGAGAAAAAAAAATCACAACCCCAAGTAACTGCTTTTTGTTCACATCTTCATTATGGTACATAATATATTTCTGTCTCTGGAGCAAATTAATATTTTTCTTCTTTTTGTTGAAGTTCACTTAAATTTAGGTGCTTTGAACAAAGCTGCATTTCAGTGTGACATTTCTGTCCTAGAGATCAATTGATAGTTGTTAAAGATCATGAAGAATGGCCCATTAAAACAGTTAGTATATGACAAATAACAACGTTTGTGTTTAGTGTGGAAATCCATCAGCTAGACAGAGCACTTATTCCTGAGACTCGAATGAAAGTCTACTTGAACCAACTTATTAATCAGTCAGTGCCCTGGTCTTAATAGACTGTCTTATTAAAGAGCTCTAGATATATTAAAATTGAATGAACTCTGATGTGATAGGTACTATGCCTGAGCCACAATGACAAAGCACACAGTTATTACTGGAGATGAATATCTATGGAAAGAAAAATAAGCCTTTCTTGTTTGTTTGTGTGTTTGCTTGTTTCTTGAAGACTGGGTCCAGTACAGCACAGTGTCTGCCTTGGCCCATCTGATTACCTGGCTAATTCATTCCCCATTCTCTATGAGGTATAATCAGACACTAACACATTACAATAAACCATCTATCTGCCTGTATCTGTATAGACCACACTAAAGGATCCTGCAAACTCTACAAAGCTCTTTTTCTAGGGAGGGAAATGAAGTACTATCAATGAGAGGCAAAACCAAGATTTTCCTGGGTGGCAAGTGGTGTGGATGCCGAGTAAGAGTTTCTGAGCAGAGCAGGAATCATCCCAGGTTTGGGTTCCCGTGGGAATTGGTAGAGACCCTTAATAGCTGTGAGTCACGGGGTTGAAGAGGGATGACAACCGAGCTGAGAGCATCATCTCAGATGACAGTGCCGATCAGTGGATATTGATTGGCTGGCAGTGCTGTGTTGAGAAGAATGCTGCAGGCTACGTTTAAGTATAGCCATGGTAAATTAGTAACTCTGCGCGAGAGACTATTGCAAGAGAGCTATTGGTTTCTACCCTTTGCAGCCCACTTCCGGTGTGGGGGTGACCTTCAGTTGCCTCGGAGAGAAAGCATGTGCATAGCGGAAAACAGCCAGTAGCTCCCTGATGCAATCAATGACCCTTTTGCTAGGAAGGTGACAGGTACCTGCCCAGTAGCAATCGGCAATTACATGGTTTACCGAACACCTGCAATGACCTAAGAGAAAATCTTGTTTTCTCCTTGAAGTTTTAAAACTTCATATATGTAACTAAACACATAACGTGGAAAAAACAATACTGTTGAAGGGAGTTCAATTTTTCACAAAGTACAGGCATATTAAAAACATTTCTGGCTGGGCCGTAGTATATACCTGTAACCTCAGCCTCGGGAAGCTGAGGTGGGGTGATCGTTTGAGTTTGAGGCCAGCTTGGGCTACAGAGTGAATTTAAATTCAGCCCAAACTACATAGCAAGATCCTGTCATGCAAACAAACAAAACATTTCTGGTAGACTTATCTCTGCTAGCAGAACTGCTATGTGCGGAACGTTCACTCCTCCTGAGACAGTGCAATGAAGCATAGTTCTTAAAAATAGTTCTTTTATTGACCAAGTTGGAGTTGATCCCCCTACACTTTTGACCTTTGTGGCTCTGGATCTGCAATCTGGAAGAATACAGGAGAATTCTGCTCTCTTCTGCCTGACTCCTCATCAAATATTCACCCAGATAACACCAACACTGTCTTTAAGGTTTTTTTTTAAAGAACATTGACCACTACCAATATACTGTAGCCAAAACAGTTTCTTTAATACCTCTCTCCTCCAGGAAAGTAATTAATCTAGTTACTCTTACAAAGAAATGGGGATCATGTACTCCACCACTACAACCTCTTGATATGATTTCTAAAAATGTTTTTGAGTTTTTTCATTCAATTTTCACGTCCCTCTCCACTGGAGATCAAATGATCATTATCCCTTGCTTCTTCTCCTGCAATGGCTTTGCAGGGGGTTCCTTACTACCTCTAGTTCCTTCTTCCCCATACGTGCGTTTTTCACAGGAAGCCCGGATGATCTCTGCGCAGGTGCGTTTCTCTGCTTTCCTCCTTTCTTTACTGCTTTGACAGCTTCTCCTGCACTTAAGAGGGGAAGACGGAGTGGTTCCAAAGGGCTACGGGAACCGGGCTCTTGTCTTCTTCTGACATCTCATTCTGTGTTATGCTCTATTATTCTGCCCTCTTTTCTGTTCCTCAGGGTCACCAATCTCTTCTCCATTTTTAGGACTCTGAGTACGAGATTCTGCATAAGCTATACGTGCTGCTTGGAATGATTCACTTCCCCGTCCATCTTTATTTGACTTAAATGTGACTTTTTCAGAGAAGACTTCCCGTTATATCAGATCTTTTATTTATTTTTCATTGTGCTCCAGTAATTATTTGTTATCAAGAGTTTATTTGTATCATTATTTATTTATTGTCTGTCTCCTTCTCTTGAATATAAACTTCATTAACAAAAGACTGAAGGATGAATTTCATTTTCCATTTTCTCTGTTGTACATAAACACAGTGCTTGCTATGGGGTAATTAATAATAAATATTTGTGGAAAGATAGCCATAGTGATCCATACTAATTGTCTATTATCTTTCCCTGTATTTTTTTCTTTTTTGCTAGGGCATCACTTTGATTCTTTTTCTGGTACTCACTGGACAGAGTTTTTAAAACAATCTTCAACTTGGCTTCAATGTCTTTCACATACTCTGTTTTTCAGAGTTCTCCTTTAATTGCACTATGCCAGATGTGATCTAATAATTGGAGAAAGTAACAGGACCATTCTTTTCACTGTCCTTTTCACAGTGCCTATTAATTTAGCCTAAGGTGGTGCTATTCTTTTTTAGCAGCCATATCTCACCATTGGCACTTAAACTTATGATTAACTGAAAGCCCATACATCTTTGTTCTCCCAAAGTGAGTTTTCTTGCTTGAAACTCTATTTAAAGTTGTGAATTTTATATTTTTAATTGGAAAGAAGATTATGCACTTGTGTTCTAGGTGTGCACTTCTGTTGTAGTGCTTATTTCCAGTTGTCATCTATGGTATTGATTATCTTTTCCAGGTTGTTTCACGTGTAATTTGTGTGTATATATTTACTTTGTTCACATTCAGTGTAGAAAGACAGTGGTCAAAGACAGAAATTTATACTTCACCCCAGGGTAGGAGTAAATACACACCCTCTTTTGTTTAGATCACATATATACACAAAGTATATATATATAATGTATTAATTTAAATAAGCTTGAGTGATTTTAAAAAATTCAGTATTTGCTCTTTTATGTTGGTTCCAATGGTGACCTACTGAAATACATAGGAAGTTTTTCCTTAAGTTTTGAAATAAATATTGTGCCTCAGTTATTTCTTATCTTAAAATTAATGTAAAATAAAATTTAAAATCACTCAATCTTGTAATAACAGAATTATACAAATATCATAGATAAAAAATCAGGTTTAAAACGTTGACTCAGAAGTCCTGGAGGATGAAATGATGCCTGACTCTTATGCTCCTCTATAATTACTGCCTCCTTCTCAGAAAAAAATTCAGTGAAAACAACTTTAAAAAGTCAGGATAATTTGATGGATAGCCTTTATATAAGCATTCACTAGAAATGTTCACTCCCCTAGTTTTATGCAGAAAGTATTTCTGGAGTCCTGCCTCTACGGTCAGCTTTTTAGAAACACTGCTCTGAATGACAGCTTTGTCACATTGAACTTCTAGGACCAGAGGACAGGGAGAGTGATATGGAATTTTCCTGGCCTAACGGGAAATCTGCATGTGTTATAGCCTCTCTTGTCTAAGATGCACCCTGTTGAAAAGCAGCAGCATTTACCTTTAAGGTTATGTCGTGCTAGTGAATGACAGCAGGGCATGGAGGAGTTTGGAAAACACTGTATTTACTAAGGAATCATAAATCCGGCATCCAATCAAGTTCCTTCAAACAAATGTGGAAGCAGAAGAAAGAAGGCAGAGAGGGTTAAAGCAGTGGGAAAGGTCCCTTGAAGAGAGAAGGGTTGGTTCATAAGGTGTGAATAATGCTGAATATTATGACTGCAGGATGGAGAAGTTTATCTATCTTTCAAGTTTTTTCTAATATAAATGCAATTTAAGTTATAGAAACATTATACCTAGTTCCAAGATTCTTTTCTTTTCTTTCATTTTCTGGGTACTGAGAATTGAACTTGGGACCTTGTGCTTGCCAGGCAGGTACTGTGCCACTGAGCTATATACCCGGCCCCTATTTCCCAAATTATAACAGTGATCTTGGGTCCACATTTCCCCACCACTGCTGGGATTAGTACCATGCTTATTTCTGCATTTACTTCTATATTGGCAAAAGGCACCACTTATAGCCTTAATTTTTGTGTCCAGGTTTGAGTTCACTGTATCCATCTTCTCATTTATCTATACATCAATGATACAGTGTAGTTTAGTCATTATCAGGGTTGTCCCCATTTCACAGATGGGCATGAAGTGTATGGAATTAAATCACTTGCTTAATGTTTCAGAGCTTCTGTATTGCAGAGCATGAAACAGAACACAAATCTTTCTGGTACCAAAACTGTGTTCTTAATTCCTATTCTCTGATAAAGTAAATTTTTGCTTTTCATGCAAATTAGTGGCTCACCTTGGCCTTTATTAATCAGAAAAAGACAGATATGGAATTTCTTTTCTCTCTATGGAATAGCAAAAGGGAATAATATTGCTAGAATGGAGAGTCATGCATAGTACTGTTGGCAGTATAACGAGTGATATATAAACGAGACCTGAGCCTGCACTGATTCACAGCAATCAACAAGTGAAGCTATTGTTATTTAATTATAAAATAGATTTTCATAATGTGATATATTTATTGACTTTAACTGTAATGGAAAACATATAAGTAAAAAATAAAATACGGAAGTAAGATTAATTAGCTGGAGAAAAAAAAATTTTAATTTTAAAAGTAAAAGAACAAAAACACAAACATTAGCTGGAGAAAATTGAAAAAAGAAATAATTTCATTAAAGGCATCTGTGTTCTTGAAAGGTGGAGGGTGTTGTTTTCCTGTTTTATCACAAATAGTATATCCACTGCATTAAATATAAGCTGCCATTGTGGTTTGGAAAATGAGTACTATAAGTGTAAATATAAAATATACTCTACAATGGTATATGCATGTATTTATGATATTACCATGGAGTATCTTCATTAAAGTGTATCTTATTGAAATTATAGATGTATACATCACACACATGCATACATACACAATCCTGCCAGATTTTACAAAACACAATTGTGTTTTAAAACATAGTTGTATGGATAGAAATAGGCAAGCCGACCACAAAATGTGCAAGGAGGCCCCCTACTTACAATGGTAGTAGTTGAATATTTTGGAAACAGTTATGATTTCAGGCCAACAACAGCAATTTATGTATTTAATCCACAATGCCTGAAACAATATATTAAGTGGTATTTAAGCTGAAGTCTAAACCTTGTGCACTGTTGTTTCTAGAGATAAACTTGACTTCACTCAGCAGCATATCTTAATAGAATAGTTATTATGCATGTCATTAGGAACTATTTGAGATGTTGGCAGCACAAAGTCCAGTTCCCAGGAGATCTACAGTCTAGTGTGAGATACAAAAAACCAGATTGAGTACTGGACCTCAGAAGGATACAGTGGGGTGGTGAAACGAAGGAGTAGGAGCATGCTCAGAAACTATGTCAAAGGAGCTTTCCTAAATGAGGGGACAGTTACCCAGGGAGGGGTGAAGAGTTGTTACCCACATGCAGGTGGGCTGACATGGTCTTGGGTGGAGAGAGAAGTAGCATAGAATTGAGTGAGAGAATGAAGAAATATCCATATCTCCCTCCTGAGAACCATGCTTTTATTCCCCGCAATACTACTGATATTTTTGGACAGGATAAATCCTTTTAGTGAGGCTGTGTAGGGCATTTTAGAATGTTTAGCAGCATGTCCAGCCTTCACCTACTAAATGCCCATAACACTGGCATCATCCATCTCCAAGCCAAGCCCAAAACGTCTCTAAATATTACCAAATGTCCCCTGGGAAGCAAACTATACCCTAATTGATAATCACTGCCATAAGCAAAAAGACAGATACGGAACAATATGCCAACTCTGTACCAACACAATAACAATGAAAAGGGGCGAATTATATTTGCATGACCCCAACATTGCTTTTTAAGTGCCTTGCTTTGAGGTGAGTGAGAGACATAGTTACAAACCGGTGTTTATAATTCAGAGTTTGCTTACTTACAGCACTCACCCACCCCCAGCCCCCCACACACAGTAGAGACATAAATCGGAATGTCTCTGAATTGCCTTGATAGGTAATGATTATCTAGCTTCATTCCTATGTCTTGTCAGAAAAACTTTCATAAACTTACCAGAACGCAATATATGTCTTCTAGCAGAAATAAAAGTTGAATCAATCTTACTGCATGCATTCCAAGAGTCTCCTTCAAGGAGGAACATCTGTCTAGTGAAGTTTCATTATTTTCCACTTTAAAGAAAGAATAAGCTATGAAAATGATAAAATATGATTGGCTTAAAACACAATATATCCAACTTTAATCATTTTCTAAATCCGAAGATATTTTTAGATGAAAGCAAAGGAGGTCATTTCCAAATCATTTTGTGAAACTTAAGCCTACCCAGAGGAAAGGTAATTGTGTTTGATCCTGAACATCAAGTGAATTTGTTCACCAAACCATTTATTCCAAAAAGTAATTAAAATAATGTAAAATTGATCCAGTATATGTTTAACAAAATTAACTAATTATAATCTCCTTAAACCATTTAACCTTTACAGCTCCTTCAAAATTATTTGATTACCCAGACTTTTAATAGTGATAAATAAAATACTATTTCTGATAGCTTCTGAAAAAATTGTTTGATTTTCTTTGGAAAAATAAACAATCTACTCTAAAAAGCTAATGCTTCTATGTTTACCTGTCTACCTCTCTGTCTGTCTGTCTGTCTCTCTCACACAATCTCTCTCTCTGAGCTTATGCTAAGATGCCAATAGAAGAGTCAAACAAAAAGGGGAGAAGATATGATTTCCCCTTATGAGTCAAACCACTTGTGAAAAAAAAAATAAAACAGATTAGAAGATTAGGAAATTAGACTACATTTTGACAACAATAGTAATTCAAGTCAAATCACTGTCCGACCTACCTTAAGAAGTTCAATAATTTGAAAAATCCTAATTGCCTGCCACTAGCCACAGTTACTTTAGACTTCTGCATTTCTAATCATAGGCAGAAATACAGAGTGGATGTCAAGATTCTGAAGAGTTTATAGGAGCTTGTAATCGTCCGTGAGAAGTATAAAATATGTCTGTAAGGAAGAAATTTTCTGTGACAGCTCCGTTCTTTAAAAAGGACTAGAAGAACTGGGGATTTCCTCCTGGGGACAAAAAGGATGCTCGACACAACCACAGGCCTTTCAGGACGTGGGAGTCCACATCTGTCTATTATTAATTCATTATAACTTACTACTTTATTTTTGGAGATAGAATTGTCATTTACGTCCTTCCTAAAACCAAATGACATTATAAAAGACAACCAGTGGTAAAAGCGCTCACTGAAGTAACTGGCACTTCCTCCTAGATACAGACATGTTATACATTGAGGTGAAGATGTGTGAATTTGATTTCTGACCAAAATCATGTGAGTCACCCTTTCTACATAGGTTAATTTTCTGACTCATCATTTCCACATATCCAGTGATACTGAATCACAGGAACAAATCTTTACCTCTAATCACTTTTTTTTTATTAAACTGTGACCTTTAAGCCACCTTCGCCTTGATTATGAATGACAGTGACCTTTTCCTAATTTAAAGCAGACACTCTGATGCAAAATTATGCAAACTACACATGTAAATTCTGAATCAAACTAAAGATGTGCATAATCTACTGGGGAGAAATTATTTCAGAAGACAGTTATATTAGGGCTGGGTGAGGGATTTGAGAATAGGTGAATTAGTCAGCATATGAATGGTTGGTCGGAAGAGATGCAAAGATCAAATGTTGTTTATATTTTCTCAGTTTCTATTTAGAAAACTGAAATGTCAATATACACATCAATTTTTATTATTCTACTCAGCATTTTATGGCATTCAGGAAATGACCACATTTCAATAAAGTCAGATAAAATTATTTTTCAGGGGACTTGGCAAACTGTGCCTGAGTATTCAATTCATTTTCATTTTGAGTTGTTTTCTGCTGTGAAGAAACCTGGTGAAATTCAGCCCCGGCACGTGTGGCATGTTGACTTCCTGATACTGTTTTATCTCAATAAAGAGGAACTTCATGCCCAATGGCAGCTGGCACTCAGCAGTGTTTCTAGGATATATTTAGAAACTATGATCTCAAGGAAAGAAGTCAGAAGAGAAGTGTGTTTGCATGGAGAATGAGATGACCATGCAGTACCAGCCCTAAGTCACTGATTCTCTCTCTTTCCACAGACTCTTTTCATTTTTCTGTGAAATAGCACCCGGGGTTCAGAGTGGGCATCCTGAGGGTTAACCCAGCCCTGCACACAAGTCAAAATGTAGCTGACCCCTGCAACACACACTCTCCTTTCTCAGGCCATTTGGTCTTAACACCGAGTCATTAGAGCAAAGTGGATGTGGATGAACATTATTGCTTCTTAAATGTTTCTTTGTTTGTTTTATGTGCAAAGATACCAAAATGCAAGTATGTCTCACATGTCTAAGGCGCATATCCACAGTCCGTATATTATTACAGAGATTCAGGTATGTGAGTTATAAATGACAGAGATTGTGACAAAGCCAGAAGCCATCCAGGACATTTCACTTTCAGACCCCACCTGGCACGAGCTTGTACTTTCATGATTAAAGTCAGGGTTTGTCAGATTGCTCTATCTAAAATAAACAGATTTACCCTGACAGATAATCAGCATTTCACACTGACTAATACATGTTTATCTTCCACCATTGACATAATTATACTAAAAGTACACTTAATATAATCTTTCATAGGAAATTAAATAGGTTTTAATGATAGAATGGATTGAGGACAGAGTTTGAGGAGAGCACTGCAATAGAGTGTGTGTTGGGAGAACACATACATGGAGCAGTGACGAGGGGATCCATGAACATCAGGAAAGACCAAAGGCAGCCTCTGTTTAAGGAACTCATTTCCATCATTTCAGAGAAGTCAGAAATGTGCTACAATGCTGTGAAATGCCCTCCTGGTTTTCTTATGTCTTGATACTTCTTTTCTTCTGACACAGACTCTGTGCTCATCACACACATGCACATGCACACGCACATGGCACACACAGGCACACATGCAGAAAGCTGAAGTTGAAGAGCCCTGTTAGGATGAATTTTACATATGCCTCATTTGTAGTCAACTTTTCCAAAGTTGTCAGCCTGGGTTTTGAATGTGTGCCCTAGAACTGCATCACAACCAGCACATATGTGACTCTCACAAGGAAAGAGCACACACTGTGAAGTGCCTGTTCCCTTAGGACCTAGGAGTGGGCACCGCACGGTGGCTTAAGAGCCATAGAAATGAACACCTGCTGGTCCACCCTAGACATCAGGCCTTCAGACATTAAGTCAAGAATGGAGAAGCAGAGTTAGGTGAAAATATTAATTTTAGTAAAAATTATAAATATGACCCTCAGCACTGGAAGCACTTTAAGGGTATGTTATTCATGGCTAGCAGCTGTCTCACTGCCTTAGAGAAAAATGAGAAGAGCTAAGAATTGTAAGTGTCACTTTCCTCAGATTCTGTGCTGGTAGCAGGTTCAGGTCGCTGCTCTGTTGTCCCACAAAGATCTTAGGCGCAAAAAAAATGAAGATCTAAAGCAGCTAAATGTGTGTGCCTCTGAGTGGGGCTGGAGGTAAGATAAATTTAACTTTGGGCAGAAACCAAAATGAGGATAAAGAAGACCTGCCAAGTGTCTTCTTCTAGGAGCTCAGCACTGGTTCAGGCATCCAGCAGATTATTTCATTTCTTGACTGTAAAACCAAGAAGTGAGTATTTGTAATTTCCACTTTACAGAGAAGGAAGCTAAGGCTCAGGGAGATGAAATTGTATTCCCAATAGCTCAGACTCCAATTGAGGTCTGTGTCTGAAACCAGCATCCTTTGTATTTCCTCAGGCTTCCTAATTCAGTTCATATGATTCTACATGCCACTGTACCTGCCCCTCGCACCAGTCACGGGCGTGGACCTTTAAGCCATGGTCCTGTATCCCTTACATTAATTAGAAATAAGCCTCAGTCACCTGCAGGCTGCTGTGCCACTCTCCAAATCCAGTGAAATCCCAGTAGCCAGAACATAATGGTTTTTTGCTGGCTAATGAAAAGGATTTCATAAATAGTCCTTAACATCTCCATAGCTAAAGGCCAAAAACTGAAATGGCTGAGAGACGGGGAAACAAAATACTGCAATGTGAGGTCACAGTACCACAGTGGGAAGGGAGACCCAGAGTTGCCTCATTACCTGCCCTGAATCTTTCGGGGTAGCAGGGAGCTTTGCATTCCGCTGGGCTGTAGTTCCCAGAAGAGAGGAAAACCAGCTCTGCCCAGCTTTGTGGAACTTAACTGCGTGTCCTGGCATGCTCCTGCCAGCCCGGCCCTGAGGCTGCGTTTGATTCCATTCATTTCAGATTCCTCCAGGAGCACATGGGCAACAAGCCTTCCATCCCTTGACACTACCCCTGCACAGTCCTCTGTCTCCCCTGCACTTGTGAGATGATGCCTGGTAAGACCGGATTTGCCAAATTTCACTTTGAACCTGTTTTAAGCTCTCTTGATGAGATTTCTTATAGAGCTGACTATACCAAGGCTGCTGTAAAAGCCACTTTATATTCTAGTTGCTTGTATTTTTATTTAAGGGCTCCAATTCACCACATTCAGTCCCAGAGTTAAAGCTTCAAGAGGACAAAGAAGAATTTCTCTCTACAATGAATTACTAATTCTGTTCTATTTAAAATATATGGAGACTTCAGACAGGTTAAAAAAGCTGTAAACTGTGGTTAAAAGAGGTTGAGGTCTGAAACCTTTCAAATTTTCTAAACCTTTCTCTGCTTATCTCCCAAGTTCTTGCTCTTTCTCCTCCTATTTTCTTCCACAATTCTACATTTTTTTCTATTCTTTTCATTTCTTCTTCTCTTCTGAAACTTTCCTTTCATTTTCTCAGCACTGCTTCTATCTTTGACTTCTGAAATGAGACCCTATTGTAACATCACAGTATGCACTGGTTTCTTTCCTTGTGCTACTTTTTTCAAGTTGAGTACATGTAAACTTTTACATTATTTAAGAGCATAAGACCAAATATTAGAGTACAGTGAGATCTCAAGAAGCAGGTTGAACCATTGTCTCATTGTTACTGAAATAATTTTTCTTTTTTGCTGAAACAAACTTTTAAAATTATATAACCTAATCTAACCACATTTATCAATTGAGCAGTCATTCAAATACAGGCTCTGGTTTAGTTCAGAAACCAGATCTGCATAAGACACAGAGTAAGTACAATTTTTATCTTTAAGCAGTTTATAAGCAAATTGGGATTAAGGATCTGATCTGTAAAACAGCTGAGAAAATAATACAATTAGAGGCTGGCTTTGTAGTTATAAACTACTATCATTGTGAATAAACAAGAACAAGGTCTGGAATGGGGAAGGCCACTTGATTTTTCTGCCAGATATACATCAGCTAACAGCCACAAGAAGGCAACAACAGCAACAATACCATAACAATAATAACAACCACCATGGCAACAAAAGACACTCCAATCCTGGTTTAAGGATTTCGCTATAAATTTTGACTGTATTTTCCAAACTGTAAATTTCACTAGCTAATGAAGTTTTTAGCTCAGATGTATTGAGAACTGTCACTTTGACCTGACTGCTAATACATTTGAGAATTATGTTGTCCGAACATTTTTGCAAAGCACCCTCAGTAAGAAAAATGTTCAGATTTTATTTTTTAAATTGAAGAAATTGACATCTTTTTGTTAGATAGGTAATTCAATGATGGGCTGAAGCATTTAGCAAGTGAGAGGCACTTTGGTTCAATGGTTTGAGGTCAATTTTAAGTCCTTTGAATGTTTCTACCATCACAGAGCTCCTCTTTACCGTCATCTGTCCTCTTAACCACACCATTTCCTGTTAAGGTAATGCTATCAGCTGAGGAGTGGTGAAATAAAATCCAAAACCAGTGTCACATAGGCTAAGGAACTCACTTACCAAGAGATGAAGGCAGGACCAGCTCAATATAAATCAGTTCCCAACATTTTCTGTACCAATAGTCAGCATTTAATTGAGTTAATCCTGACAAAACTGATGTATAAAAATAAGTATAAAGATAGGATTTGGGGCTTTCTTCCTGCTAGCAGATAGAGGTTTTGGATTTATAGGGAAGTCTATCTGCTTGATACTTTGAATAAGATCCAAAAAGAATGCTGGTATCACAGAATGGCATCAAAATTGTTTTCCATTTCTTACTCAAGAAATGTGTAGCTTGCTCAATTGCCACTGACCCATGTTCTCCACATTTCTGCCACTTGGTGATGTGTCGACGCTGTTCAGATGTTTGTTTACATTGGCCATCTGATAGCCACAGGTCAAACAAACACAATCTTTAAATCCGATTCCTATGGGTTACATGTGTAATAGTTCATCTTCTCACACTGGGAGGAAAAACAGTGGGAGATGGTCCAAACTACCCCAAATAAACAGACAGAGCTAAGGCCACCAACATGTCCCTGTAGGGAGCTGCTCTCCCACACTGCTCCTGAAGGAGATAATCCTGCCCAATGCACGCATAGATGATTACGTTCAGTGTTTCACTCACACTATTTAAACATGCACAGCCTGTCTGTGTTCATTATCTACTTTTCTAACATGCCAGTAGATTTCATCTGGGGAAGTTTTCATACAGATGTGTCCAGTACAAAGAAAGGTAAGGGAGGGGCCACCTTTCACCACCCAAGAGGTTTTAAAGAAAGGTATGACAAGACAGGAGAATATACTTTTATCTGATGTGATATGTTTGCATCAAAATTTTTACTTGTTATCAGAACTTCAATGGAGTTACTAGGAAAAGTAGTTAGATAAAGCCTCAGGTTGATTTCCATCATTACCAAGCACTTTACACTACTGAAGAATTCCAAACATATAAAGAGATGTCAATCTTGCTTCTTAGACAGAAAAAAAATTGGGGGGTGGTAGTATTTCAAAGGCTGTCAGTAGACAAGTCAGTCAATTACAGAGCTGATTTAGTTCTTAACTCTTTAAGGTAAAAGACAAATGCTCTGTAAGAGTAAGTATTCCTGGCATGCCTTAAATGAAACAACTTGAAAAAAATCTATGTTCTCATGGTAATACAATTTCAGATGAAAAGTTATGAAAGTAAAAATCAGGTATCTAAATCAAGGTACCAAATGGGTCAATGAAATCATTGCCACTGCAGGACTGAGGGAGATGTCCTCACTACACTTGGTCATTGAGCTAATTACCCGGAAAGGCCTGATTGCATGATATTTGAAAGCCAGTAACCAACTAACTGTTCTCAAATCCCAGTTTTAACACAACTATGTGGCCATAGCTGAGTTAATTAACTTCTCTGTCCCTCCGTGCCTTTATCTAAGAAATGTGGATGATGGTCCCATTGACCTCATGGCACTGTTGTGCAGATTCAAATTAACACAGACAAAGCAGGAAGTACCTGATGAGGTTTCAATGTCACATCAGTGTCATCCATGCACAATAGTAACTTCCAAGGTTTAGAAAATACTCATGGTGTGGTAGAACCCTTTCTGAGAAATTTTGAGTCTCTCAACGATGTGGGCATTGAATGTCTGCCAGGAAGAACGTTGTTTTCTCTCCAGTAGGGTACAAGTTCCTATGGCCCCACTGAATGCTCTTGAAGTTTCAGACAACTTATTAAGAACCACCAGAGCATCCTTTTAAGATGATAATTTATCTTTTTAACTGTATTCGATAAAGCCAGCAGAAAAGATCCAGGTAGGAATAACAACCTGGGATTATATACAGTCACAAGGTTTACCAGTTGTACAGATTCTGCTGCAGGGCACAGTAAAATGGAGAAATGTAACTTATCTTAAACAGTTGCTGGAATGAATTACTCGAGGAACAGCAAGTTTACACATGAAGCAGAAGAAACCCATGGGAATGGAAGGCCATGGGCATTTTATTTAGGGTGCATAGTAAAATCTAACTAAAAGCCTACAGGTTAGGTCTTGGGAGAGTTTTCTGAGGGTTGCAAACAAATGTGAACAGCTATCAAATCTGTGCTTTGGAAATAACTCTGTGAAATGATGCTTGAGGCTCTGGGGGAATGCCTGAATGCCTATCAAATCCCAGTAATTTGGTTGACAAGAGAATACCTGGTTGTCTGCATTTTCTCTGTCCCCAAAAGATCTTCCTGGCCACTTTCTCTGTCTGTCCCCAGCTTGCCTGTTGACAGAGTATTACATGGCATCCCTTTGTTCTGAAAGGGCATCCTTTAGTTTCACACTAGTCTCAAGTTCACCCAGCCAGGCAGTTCCACACACCTTTCCATCTGTTGAGGTTTCTCCTGTGTACAGTCCTCTTTTCAAACTCATTTTGAATATAAAAGAATCACCCTTGACCATCAGTGAAGAATCCTTTTTCTCCCTGTGAAGCTGAAGACTGAAGAGGATACTTCAGTGACAGTGTCTGAGGAGATATTCATGGACCACTACGGGGCTTAAATAGATCAATTCAATTAGTTCTTCCCAGGGATCCTCAGTTTACTTTACAACTCAGTATTTCAAAGAGTTTTAAAGAAATTCTAATTACTGCGTAAGAAATAACTCAAATACTTCTTTCACTGTGAATGGCTTTTATTACCCACTGCTATAAAACACATATCTTCCCCCCCCCCCCTTGCTGTCTTAGCAGAGTAGCCTGCATACCAATAGGATCACTAAAATGCCACGGAACAGAACATATTTATCTGTTAAATTCTGTGTAAGGTAACCTAACAAATGCCAGAGACAGAAAGATCGCCCTCTGCACAGTAACACTTGTGTAGATGTCTTCTTTATCTTAACAATGACAGGGCTTCACGCCTGGTGCTGTACTCAAAAATCACAGTGCATTTTTTTTTCCAAGAGAAGACTCTGCATCAAAACGAAAAAAGAACTGCACATTTTTGCCACTGAGATATTTTATGTGGGTAATAAATTTTTCCCCTCAAACTCCACTAACTACAAGTATCTACCTAGAAGATGAAATGGGAGATTCATGTCATCAGAACTATTCAGCAGAGCAGAGGATCATTTCTTCTTCTGTCCAAGAGTGTCAACTTTGTTTACTGTTTATGTTCAATTCTGTCACAGACAAGAACTTAAATAGTTTTGTCATAACTGCATGTCAAAATCTTAAAAAAATAAGGTAATAAATGCAAACTGATATTAGTAAGGCACACTTTCAAAGACACATGACATTTATTGAAATCTAAATTGTTACTGGAATGTTCTAATTATATTTGTACTAATCAAAAAGATTATTGAGTCTATAATTTTGTGACATTTTAGTATGGTTTAAAATGGAAATGATTCAAATATTACTACAGGCAATTTCAAAATCACACAGATGAAAGAAGAATTGCTTTCCCAAATCAGCATTCACATTGTCACACTTGCTAGCCTCTTGCATGCATTTTTGATCCAAACTTAACCATTTGGCTATTGCAATCATTCTTAAATAATATTCTCAAGCAGTGCTACACAGTCAGAAGGGTTTTGTTTAACCTTTGTCTCATTAAACTTTTTATAATACAATTTCAATTTCCAAACAATACGTAGGAGCATGTATAATGACAGCATAGCTAATTGTAATACTTCTGCAGAGCCTAGTAACAATTTATGAATTGTGAAGAATAAATCTATCTGACAGGCCCCTTAGCAATAAGGCCTTCAGCTCTTGCTCTGCAGCAGAATGAACTAAAATCTACCCTTTCCTTGCTGTTGTTAAAAACATTGCAACAGTTAGTTCTTTTTCACAGAAAATGCGGCAAGAAGGTTCCAGGTTAAAAAAAAAAAAAAAAAAAGCAAAGCAAAGCAAAGATCTTAACACGGTTGAATTTTTGGCTATTATTGGCCAGGATACATGATCAGTTAAAGCACACAACAGAGAGGTTATTATTCTTTTAAGAGGGCAAACTTGACAGAGAATAGTATTCTAGATTAGAGAGTAGATGGTCTGTAATCTCCCTGGAATTGTAAAACTGAAGCTGGCTACAGGGAAAATAAACATTATCATCCCCGGCACTTAAACAATTGCACCTATAAGGTGAAGTAACAAAAGCGCGAGGCACCTGGAATCACAGCATTTGTTCCTAATGCCAGTAACAATATAAAGCATTCAAGTGACATTTGATAATGAGCAGACAGTGGAGGCATTACACACGTCTTTAGAAGAATCAGACTTCCTACCTTGAAGAGACAGATGGAGGTAAGTTCCTTTATAACAAAAAGTTGTAAGCAAAGCCAGGCAGCAGTTGCAGTAAATTGAGTCCTTTCAGTCACTGTATACATACAGCAGTTCTGCAATAAGGGGAAAAAATACAACGGGAGGAGCGGCAGTGAACGAGTGACCTCCTCAAGCTGGGTCCTCTCTGTGAACCAAGCACTGAAAGGCACTGCTCCTGATTTGCATGGATTAGCTCCTCTCGAACAGACACAGAGCAGATACATTGAAATTGGGCTGGCACAATGGCAAAAAGATGGAAGAGTGAATGAATGAGGGACAGCGCAAGAGAGAGGGGGAGAGAGAGAGAGAGAGGGAGAAAGAGAAACAGACGCGAGATCGGAGAGCGTGGATAAACTGGTTCTTGCAGAACTGTGTCTCAGAAGAGCTACAGCTCCCTCTTCATGTCACAGTTGTAAGATAAGAAATGTTGTCATTAGGAAATGGTTAATCCTAGAGAAAAATATACCCAGACCAGCCGATGCTCCGTGGGATCTGAATTTTACAAACACGTTAGGATTCTTCCCATTTTGTCATTAGGATTTTAGAGCCTAGACCAAAACTGTCTTTTCTTGCTGGATAGGTAAACAGGTGAGGATAAAACTGAGTTTTGGATGTGATCAGTGCTTTGGCTTGAATGGCTTAGAAATTAGTGAAAGAACACAGCCAATTTGTTCAGTAGAATATTTACTTTGAAAGAAAATTGATCCTAGTTAACTTTTAAAGTTAATAATTAGTGATATGTGCTGCAATGTAAATAGAAAATAATACTTGAATATTTAGTTAATGATTAATTATCTGAAAGGACTAAAGTATACTACTGAAAGTAAGATTATTAAAGAAATCACCTTAAATTTTCCTTTTTTTTTCATATTGCTTCTTGCTGGCATTTCAGAATAAAAGAAATTCCTTTTTTTTTTTTTTTTACAATGCAGAGGTATCTTTAAACATATAATTATTATTTACTTCTCTGTTTAATATCTGTAGAGTATTTCTGGGTTATTACATATTATTATGCTCATTTGAAAAATGGAAAAAGAGAGAAGGGGAGATGACTGCAACTTTTGCCAACAGCCACTCAAAAAGCCCACAGCTGACCTCAGCAGACTAGAGTGACCCTTTTTAGTGAGTTAACATGAATCCTGCCCTCTCTTTTGGTAGAGCTGGCTGCAGATACCCACTAGCCAGGCAATTAGGTCAATTCAAAGGCAAAATTCAGTCAAACAAGCAGGTTGATTGAATTGATTCTAGCACTGGAAGCCAGCATTGACTTGGCGTGAACAAAATGACACCGGTTACATATGTTTCCACAAATGGGAATAAAATTCTCAGCATATTCATGAGCAAAATTTGAAGAGAGGAGCAAAAAGTACAGTTACATTTCCACTGCTTTTGGGACTCACATACCACCAGGAAAGATGAAGGCTTGCAACACCTGCACTTCCAGAAAGTTCAGCTTGATGGACAGAATGATGTTTTAAAAGAAATCACAAGGAAAATGCTAACACATTTCCATGAGATGTAGTGAAGATCTGGAATTTCTGAGGTGTAGGCAGTCATAGTGACGATAGTGTTTAGAAAACAATTGCTTGAAAGTAAAAGGGTGAAGACAATAGCTATTTTGTGTCTGTGACATCCAACAGACTGATTGCTGTTAGAGTGGATGGGGAGTTCTCAGCTTTTTTTTAATGTATCAATTTGTACACAGGTCAGACTTGTAACGTTATTGAGGTCTTAATATTATTTTTCAGGCTGCAAACTCTTTCAGGTCAGGGACTGTATAATACCCTTTACATCATTTCCCCAAACAGCTTGAAAGTGTATTTCAGATATTTCATACATTTTCTGCAGAAAAGATACCAAAAACAATGGCACATACTTTATATAGTCTACCTTGTTGGTTTCAGGGAAATTTTTGGATTCAGAAATGGTATTTTGTACACTCATTAAAGAAAAAAAGAAATAAAATAAGTATACAGTGTTTTATCATAGGTGGGACTGTGACAGCAGACCGTGCACTGACCTGTAAGGTGCTTCTTCTCATTCCAGGAGTACTTCTGAGAAGGTGAGGATTTGAGATTAGGATTTGAATCATAACTTTCTGGGCACCGGTGCTGACTTAGATATTTATCAGCTCTGTGACCTTAGGCAAGTTACTTAATCTGTTTATAACCAGAGGATAATAAAATGATCTGTATTATATGGTTGGTGTAGAGAATAAAAGTAAGGGTTTAGCACTGCAGGTAGGTAAACACTTACATTGCAATTATTTTAAATCTGTTTCCATTGACTGGGAATGTATCTCTCTGCACTGGGCAGTGTTATTATGTTGTCCATTAGATGTTCAAAAAGATAATTTTTCTGTCTGTTTTGGACCTTTTCTGGTCATAGCCTAAGGAGGGCTCTTTTCTGGTTCATGACAACCAGAGGGAATGGTGCCTCTACCTTCTTACATTCTAGAAATAGAAATAGTGCTCTCAGGAGAGGCAGGGAGTGTTGTGGCAGCAGATCTATCCTTCTGCACAGGAACAGAAAATGACTTGTGTGGTACAACGTTAAGGGCACCCAGAAGTTCCCTGGTCCAGAAATATCTCCCCATATGTCCTCTCCTAGTCCCTGAAATGCCACCATTAAGGCTCATTTCTATGTTTCACTGCCTTCCCAGTCTCTCTTTCAATGCACACCCTACTGGCAGAATTAACACATTAACAAGTTCACACCTGGAGCAGTGCGTGAATTCGTAGTAGCTTTAATGATTCTATCAGAGTTAATTTTCTAGTAACTAGCTGAACAAGAAAAGGTCAGGCTTCAGTTCAGGTAGAGAAGCTCACATGGTATGTGGTACACTGGGTGGGGAGGAAGTCCCAAGTAGCAGACTGTGCTACCTGTGCTGTGTGCCCTTGTGCCTGGGACCATGGGGTGACCTTGCAGATGGTCCCCAGAGAGGGACAATGGAGGTCCCGGCCCCTAGTGTACGCAATGAGGAGCAAGGGTTCATTGAATCATGCAACAAAAGTGCAGTGAACATTTTTGTTAGCAAGAACCTAGGCCACTTACGTGGAAGTAGGTGCTGCTCATCCTCACATTTTAGTGGACATGTTGGAAACAGATTGATTCTAATATCAGACAACTGTACAAAGGGAAAGAAGTCAAAGCACAGTTGGAGTAAATAATAAGGCTTTTGCAGATGAGGCGATGCTGGGTATGGTTCTTGCAGACAGAGTGAGCTGTTTGGAAACGTCAGGGATGAGGGAAGTGAAGGCTGTGGTGGGTTCCATTCTGAAAGGAGACTACACAGGGAGGGCAGCAGCAGAGGTCACCAGGCACTCAGGCATTCAGTGACCTGTGCTTAGAGCTCAGAAGAGAGGATGAACCAAACACCGGGGGGGGTGGGTGATGCGCGGGGAATGCTGGGAAAGATAGAGCGCAGGTGGCAGGAAGGAGACCTGGGACGTATGCGTAACGGATGCTTTGCTCCTCTGACCTTCCTCTGTTCCGCTCATCTTGTGTGCGAGTTCACCAGGGCCCTCTGGGCCAGGGAACACGCGTGTAGATTAGTGTCTGAATGGCGAGGAGTCGTGTTTCCGGAGAGGAAAAGGGGTTTCTAATGCCAATTAGATTATAAATGTAGGTCTTTAGGGAGTTGAAATATTTCAAACTTGTTTTGGAAACAATTCTCTAACCCAAAGCGCTGTATGGCATATTCATATATGAATTAAAATTAATTGTGTTTGGAGACTTCGGGTGCAGCAAATCAGGATGGGAATCACTGCCGGAGCCCTGGAACTCATTTAGCACTGAAAAAATACAGCACTTTGAAATCCTCAGTGAGACGGATTACCAGCATTAATGCCATTAATACTAATGATGGTTAATAATTGGAAAATCATATTTGTAAAAACAATAATGAAATAGAGTTAAACCAGATAGCAAATGGCCCAACTCTATTATAAAATGCTATATTATAAGCTTCCCACCGACTTCTGTTGCTTGAGTCTTAGTTATTTTGACATATTTACTCAGAAAATATTGAAGCTTCTATACTTAACCCAGGAATGACAAATTGTTTCTTGTAACTATTACACTTACAGTAAAATTCACTGCAAGATAAATGATTACATAGATATTTGACCTAGTAGTGGGAAATATGTTTGAATTCTAATAAGGACTGATTTAAGCTTAAAAATAATTAATAATTGTCAATTTCTCTTAAACACAATGACAAGTAAAGCCTCCAAAAAGGGCACCCAAACCACAGATGATTGAAAATTATGTTCATTAACAGAAGGGACACACTAGGATGGTTTCAAATTATCTTTTGGTTGTAGTTCTCACTACTGCCCTTCTGCGACAATGCCTCAGTGGTAGTGCAAAGAGTGGTTTCATTCAAGATTGAACTCTTTCTCCCATATTGTAAAATTACCGGACATTCTGTTTCTGCCAAAGAAATACACATTTCAACTCTCTCTCTCCAAGAAAAACTTTGCAGTTCTACAGTGAGAAGTGCATTTGCCTAACAGACTCCAGCCAGCAGCAGTCCATGAACAATGACCAAGTATGGACATGTGTCTTTGTCTGCGAGGAGTAGGACTCCCCAGAAACACAGTTTTTGCTTTGAGTTCCCTTTGGTCAGGACTGTGAGGTCTGAATGGTGTTCTAAGGTTTAAACTGTCCAAACTCTTAACTTTTCCATCTTTTCCTTTCATAGACTTAGTTCCCAGGGAAATCTCTTTGCCCCTTGTGTCTTTACCTCCTCTCGGTGCCTACACAAGTTCCTAAAAATTTCCCATTTTTCTTAAAACAGAAAAATTCCTTCCTTAGTCCCTTCCTTCGTTTAAAAAGAACTGGATATATAATCTCATTTAGCTCTAGGACTCTTAGGCATCACCTCACCACGGTTTTAATTCCCGGATGTTCTTATTCTGGAAATGATATCCTTTGGAGAGCCAAAACTTCTACAGGAGTTGTTCTTACTGCGTTGCTTCTCTGATCACTCCTTTGTTTCCACATCTCTGGTGCACTGACTACAAAACACAGGCACACTACCAAACACAGAAGTGAACAGTCCGATAGACTTATTGGGCTAACTGCAACCGACAGGCCAGGAGCACAAACAGCACGCGGATGTGCTTAGGTCAATAAGCCTCTGGAGGACGTTCAGGTTCCGTGCTGAAAGAAGTTCACATGAAGGAGGATTTGAACCATGTAAGAGCCTAAAAGGAGTTTGCTGGTAGGTGGTGTGAATCCTTCGTGGTATACAGAAAAGCAAAGAAAAATGGGTAGAGTTGTAGGAATGAGGTCATTAGGGAAAATGGCGGGTATCTTGAGATTTTAAATTCAATTCTTCATCACCAACACACTCACACATTTCCACTGCAAAGAGGGTAGTAACAAGCCACTGCGGTCTGTTTCCAGAACATTACAAGTTTTCCAGAAAAATGGCATTGTTTCACAATAAAAGTGTATTTTCATTAATGAACACTTTAGTTCCATTACGACTATCACTAAAAAAGGAAAGAATCCTCTTGAAAAACAGATTTCTGCAAGGCATTCCTAAAAGGATCCAAAGTGACTTATGTATAGAAGATATTTTCCTACACTCTGAACCATACTGGAAAATAAGTCCATATATATAGTTCATACATAGACTTAAATGTAGGTACTATATATACAATGAGTGTATATATCATATATATACACCATTCCAAAGAAAGTGAAAAGAATTCTTTGTTTAAGCTAATATAAAGCAAATGAGTTACTCTGTCATCCAAAATTATCCCAAATACTTGTAATTATAAAAAAATTAAGAAATAATAGGTTTTTTTTTTTTTTTACTATTTACTGCATATGCTCATTTGAATTATCATCTTTCTTTTTCTTTTTTTTTTTTGATACTGAGGTTTGAACTCAGGACCTTGCGCTTGCCAGGCAGCCTCTGGCCCACTGAGCTATATCCCCTGCCCCATATCTTTCATTCAAAGCAATAATTCACCAACCTACAAATGCAAGTTACAGTTACAAGGTTTATATAAAGATTCTGAAGCGTAAGTCCAGAAAATTGAGGGACATCAAGAGATTATGACACTTGTAGAGTAAGTGCATTATATTTGGCTTCTAATTAATGTTTTTGGTTATCCTTTTAGTTACTCATTTTTGGGGGCAGATTTTCTTTTTCTTTAAGATGAGATTTTCATGTTACCCAGGCTGACCTTAAATTCTTGGGCTCAAGGAACTCTTATGCCTCAGACTTCCAAATAGCAGCTGGTTCTATAGGAGTACACAGATTTGCCTGATATTTTTCATTCACTTTAGCAGATACATATTCTGTGACTTCTAATTGAAGAGAGCCTGATTTTCTTCCCTTAAGAGGTTTATTAGCTAACAGGGAATAAGAAATTATACTGATTAGGTAGACTGAAAACTTGCAGTATTACTTAGTAACTTCTGCTGCAGATGGGAGGAATCTATTGCCCATCTCTTGATTCTGCATTGCTTTTGCCAATTGCGCTGACCAAAAGGATTTGATGGAAGTTATATTTTACCACTTCTGAACCTAGGCTTCAAAGAGACTTGCTCGTTTCTTTTTTGCAATCTCAGAGAAGCTCAATGCTATGAAAACAGTCCAGGCCAGCTTGTAGAAGAGGAGACACCACTGAGAAAGAACTCTCAGACATCTCTGCTGAGGCCATCATGAACCCTCTAGCTCTTACTGACCCACTAGCTAATGGCAGATGCATAGTCAAGACCAGTAGATCCCGGCCCACACCAGGAAAATGGCCAACCTGAGCCAGTTATCAATGCTTTAAACCATGAATGTATTTTACATTTTAAATCACTAACTGTGGGGTGTTTTGCTAACACAAATTAACACAATTGAGCTATAATGGGGAAAAAAAAACCACAGGCACAGTGCATAGGAATAAACTTAAGGCTGCTGTCAAGGAAAACAGCCAAGAGATGAATAATATCTAAACTGAGACGGTAGAAGAGGAGCAGCAATTGTGGCACCTTGGCCTGTGTGATGGAAAATCTTTACGGGGAAGGAGGGATTTCTACCATAGATAGCAGGCAGCGCCACAGCTATTCTAAAAAATCTTGGCATCACTTTTGATTCTATTCTTGCATCGTCAACAATCTTCTGTAAATGTCATTATCTTTGCTTTCAAAATATATTTAGAATCTGCCTATTTCTCACCACCTCCACCACTGTTGTTCAGGTCCAGGCCACGCATTCACCTGAAATATTTGTGTCATTTGGTCCCTGTGATTCTATTGTGCAAGCTGCTTTCCTATAGCTTTATTTTCACCAAAGGTACCAGAGTGAGCCAGCTACAACTCATCAGAGCTTGCCCCTCCTCCACTTGGTCTCTAGTGGGCAGAGTGGCAGCTCCCCAGAGGGAATGTCCATGTCTTAAACCCTAAAATCTGAAAATGCATCTTTAACCTTAAAAGCAAAGGAGCTTTGAAGATGTAACTAAGTATCTCAAAATGAGATCATTCTCTATTATCAAGATGAGCTTTAAGTCCAGTGACAGGTTTCCCAGTTAGAAAAACGAAGGACACAGTGACACCAAAGAACACAGAGGCAGATACTGTTGTGTGTAGTGTGAGGTCATGGTATGCCAGGAGCCACGAAAGCTGGAAGAGGCAAGGACAGGTTCTACTTCAGGCTGTGGCAGAAACACATTCCTGCCGATATCTTAATTTTCGACACTGTCCTCTAGAATTGTGAGAGAATTAATTTTTTATTGTTTGAAACTGCTTGGTTTGTACTAATTTGTTATTTGTTATGGAAACCCTAGGAAATGAACACAGCTTCCAGAGACTTTGTTTCTCAGCTGTAGTAAAATGTAACTCCCAAAGTCCTTAAATTGGACTATATGGCCCCATGGTGACTCACTGCCTATTGCCCCACTTCTCTGTCATCATACAGAACACCCCTCTTTGGGCTTTACATAGTTCCTCCAACACACAAGCACATCCTTTTCTTCAGGCCCTTGTGTTTACTATTCTCTCTCTTAGCTTGCTCTTCCCCTCTAACCCAAACATACACAGTGGTCTCAGGATTTCTCCAAAATGTCTTTAATGCAGTGAAAATTTCCTGGAATCTTCCACTAAAATCCCACTCATCACTCAGAAATCTCTATTCCCCGCATAGTTTGCATTATTCTCTCTGAAACACTTACCATTTCTGACCTCATGTATGTTCTTCTTACTCCTTTCCCTGTTCACTGACTTCCCAGCTACAATGTGAACTCAACAATAGATACTTCTTTAAAAAATTTTTCTCCCTGTTTCAGGTCCAGCATTTCGGATAGATGCCCAGTAAATGATTTTTCAACTTAGTAAATGATAGGTTAATTTAGTTAGATGGGTTAGGTTGAGGTAAGTATTTATGTAGGGAACCTGGAAATTCTACTATTCCTATTTCTTCTGGGAACCACTCCCAAGTCTCTCTGGAATTCCCATTAGCTACTGACTAAAATCCATCTTGTTAATTCTCCAAAGTAGAAGAGAAAAAATGCTCTAATTTGACAGGACGGCGACACTATTCTGTTATGGCAAGAAGATCATACACAATTTGTACTTTGAAGCCCCTTGGTTTTCACTTGTCACTTTATATTCAATTCCATAGTAGGCTCCGGAACTCTGACTGAAATAATAATAAGAGCCTGGCAGAAGCTCCAGCAACAGGTCCTGCAAGTTGAAATTTAGGATGTTTTCAGAAGGTTTGAAGGCAATAGGATCAAAAGTGAAGACCCATGTAAAGCAGTGCTGGCGTGAGGGACAGAGACCATGTGTCCTTTGCTGATGTTCTTTGATGGGATTTCAAAGAATTTATGGCATATTCTTACAAATTGGTAGTTTGACACATTCCATATATATATATATATATATATATATATATATATATGCTTGGTGTTAAAAACTCACACAGGGTTTGCACAAGCCTCATGATTTCTGAGTCCTATAAGGGGCTATGAACTTAATGACAACACCAGATGCATTTACCAATTAAAATGTGCATATTTACTTATACATGTATGTCTGTCTATGTGGATACACGTTCTTTGCTCCAAGATGCATGGGAGCGTATGAAAAAGCATCATGCAGCACTTTTTTGTACCACTCTTAGTCATCAGAGGGAAAATGGATAAAGCAGAAAGCTTTGGATGCTCCTGTCACCACATCTGTGTTATTTGGCTTTTGCAGTTTTGCTTTTTTTATGCAACTCCAAAAACGTCTGCATAGCAGCAAAAAGTGGGACAATACATCTACCCTTTGAAGAGCCAGAGGAAAGCTGAAATAAAAATATAAGCAATCAGCAGGAACATAAATGAGAGGCCGTATTCCAGAAGTGGAATTAGTTCAACTAAACCAATGTCTAACATAGGGAAGGAGTTAACAATGTTGTGGCATTTTAATTAGGGTAAGAGTTTGGGTTTGATTCAGATAAAAATCCTCGACTGCTTATCCCTAGCATACCAGGACTGCCCAAGCATCTTGGGCTGCAAAGTTAGGCTGGGAATAGAGCCCAAACAGGATTTCTGAAAAGATTCTTGGGACTTTCTTCTTTGACTAAGGTTGGAAATTCTGCAATGATTGCAAGAACAGCCTCTTTTTTTTTTTTTTTTTTTTGTAAACTGTTTTGGCTAGAAGCTGGGGTGAAATAACATAAGAAAAATGTTTACATATACTTACAATGAAAAGTTACCTACACTGTATTTTAAACAAAGATTGAGTGAAATTATTATATGCTTTGCTTTTTCAAGACACAAGCTATACAGAAGCAGACTTAAATATGTGCTTCATTTTGGCTATGAAAGATAACAAATGTGTGTGTGTGTGTGTATGTGTATATATATATGTACATATATGTATGTGTATATATATATATATATATATATATATATATGGAAATTTCACTAAATCTGGAAATTTCTCCTATGTGGGAACATAATAAACTGAGTGGTCAATGGGAATTAAAAACTCTCTGTGACATTTAAATATATCTTTTAATAGTTTTAGTGTTTTACAGTGAGAACAGGGTGGATAAAGTGTTATCTGCTGCACCTAGTACAAAGTGGTCAACCCAGGGAATTTTTCAGCATCTACATAAAATAAGTTGGAAATATACGCAAATTAGTTGCATAATTTCAAAGTAAAGTAGTTCAAAAGGAGAAATATAAAGTTCGTTTATTCAACAAAAATGTGTGGATCTCTTTGATGTTCACAGTGCAGTGGACAAAACACACAGGGAAGTTCCAGTGAGAGGGTCGAGGGGGACGCAAACGTTAAGCAGATAAAGCTTTCGGCCTGCTTTTGGGTTTGGCGGTACCGTCGTCCTCTACTTAATTGGAAACTGCAACACACTTCTTCTACGGTAGAGACTAATATAATAGCAGTCAGTGTCACGGAGAGTGCTGAAGGAAGACTGAAGATTTAAGTGGAACCTGAGAGAAATAGTCATCGTGTGAAGGACGTAGACAAGCGCGCGGAAGGAAAGAGCAGCGTGACGCATGGCCCCTGCTATGGGCAGATGTGCAGCGTGTTTAGGAGCAAAGACAGGGTTGGGGCCAGAACGTAAGAGAGTGAGGAGAAGAGCGTCAGGAAGACTAATGGGAGGGCGGCCTGGGACACAAAGCCATGGGGAAGATTCTGTCTTTTCTTCTAAGTCCAGTATGAAGATCTCAGAGGTTTGTGTCTTGTTCCAGGCTGAGACAGGGGTGACTTTCCACTTTGAGGCAACGCTCAGCTGCTGTGGAGGGAGGGTGCCCTGTGAAGAAGTCACTGCCGCACTGAAGATGCAGCGGCAGGGTGTTGAGGCCAGGGGAGAAGAAGGGAAACGAGTTGCAATGGACAGATCAGATTTGACATGCAACCCGGAAGCAGAAAAATTTGTTTTAAAAAAAGACTTGCTAAGTGATGAGGAAAAAGGAAGTCCCCAGAACGACTTTGACATTTCTGGCTTTTATGGTAGTTAGATGTTCAATCATTTTCAGAGGTGGAAAAGCCAGACAAGGGAGAAAGAGTTTTGAACACACTATGTTTCCAAGAGCCATGATCCCTCTAAGAGGAGACGTAAAGAACAGAGGCTGTAGGATATCTAAATTAAGTGCTCACAGAAGCAGCTCAGCCTAGTGATATAAATGAGGAAATGTAATTATGATGAGTGTCTTGTCTGGTTAAATGCCCTCAGTGGATTTCCTTTGCTGTAGCATGCAGCTTGGGGTCTTTAAGATGCCATTGAAGTCTCACTATGATCTTACCTGTGACTTATAGGATTACCTGTGCCTTCCCTGTGATGTGTGAAATTATTTTTTCCTGGATTCCAATATGAATTAAAATGCAAAGCAATAAACAAAAAGTGAAGTGCTTGAAAGTGAATTTGATTCTTTCTCTTTGGCAAGATAGTGTCTTCCATGCATTCACACTTTATTTTTGCCACAGTAATAACACCTGATAGACTGCATCACATTTATGTATTTATAGTTTTGCCTCTTTTACTAGAACATGCACTCAAGGCTAGGAGGGTTCTTATTAATCTCATGTTACTCAAAGCCTAATACCCAAGACCCAGAGTGCTTTACACATACATAGCACATACTTTAAAAATCTAACTGGTGATGCATACTAAGCAGAGGAAATAAGCATTAAATTTTTCTTGGATGAATTTTTTAGGCTCCATAAGCAGAATTCTGGAGTATTGTCAAGGAGGAGCTGGGAACTTCATAAGAGAGCAAACTAGATGTCCAAATATGACATACTTGATCTTCCCTGCAGTGTTATATCAGGGTGTCTAGGAGGTCCTGCGTTTGATAAGTGACAGTTTTGAGCTAACTTCCATGCTTGAACTCAAGGAGGCAGCTGAAGGCAGGGGTTATTGTAAGAAAGAGAAACCTGAAGTCCTTTGCTCCCTTCTTAAATTAGCCCTCACATATGCCATTACCAGAACAAATGGGTACTATTTTCTTTCCACTTCTAAACATACTTAGGCTGTTCCTTGGAGATTTCTTTCCATCTTCAAGTCCATCTTGGAAATGAATTTTCAACTGACTTTTTTCTATAACAATGCGTATTGGAGTCAGGGAGTACACTGGCTAGTGTATTGTTGCTGGGCTCCTCTTTCCCTAGAGAGGACCTTGCCTGGGCATGAGTGCTATTCCAGTACTCCCTGACTCTTCTTTAAGAGAAATTAAAAAGTTCTCTAGAACCAATGTGGCTTTTACTTGGTGCTAAACTCAAGACCTCAGGAACATTTAGTTTCTTGGGTCTAAGCTATTCCTAAAGGCATAGCAATTTCCCAAAAGTCTTAGTTTAGAACTGCTATCTCATTCAGAATGTGACTAGAGCAATGTCTGGAGACACTAGATGCATCAAAAGAAAAAAAAATAATAAATCATGAAGGGTAGCAGCTTGGACTTACGTTTTAAGCATGTTTTCCTATTCTGTGCAAAAGGCAGAAATTATGAGCTTAGAATAAAGGTGGCAAAATCAAGAGCTGTCGGGGGCCAAGAGGTAAGGTGAATGGATAAAGCAGGCCTGTGCAGACAATGGAGTGAGCCCAGCGAGCCCCGGGTAACTGAGCAGCACGTACGTGCCCTTCCTGACTGAGAAACGCTCCCAGGAGCCAACAAACAAGACACAAAACGGAGCCTTTAGCAGTGCACATCAGATCATGCTGTTCTTCGTGCAGAGCATCCCAGGGCCCTCCTGTTCTCTCGGAGTAGAATGCACAGCTCTTTCGTTGCCTGTGAGGTCCCCACTTGACCTGCTTCTTTTCTGATCCCACCTTGTCACCCTCGTCTCTTTCCAGCCATCCCAGCCCCTTGGACTTCTCACTGCTCCTGGACAAAAACCATCGCGTTCTTGTCTCAGGATTTGTTCTGGTTGCATCCTTTGCTTGGAATAACCTTCCTACAAATGGAAGGTGAGCTTCTGCAATTTTGGCATGATGAGCAGGTGAGGGGTGCTGTGGACGCTGCCCCTGGCCGCCCTCTGTCCCCCTCCTTCCTTATTCTGTCTTCTTCATGATAGTTATTGCAGCCACACTTTTTAATATTTATGAAGACATTTGAAGCAGATATGCAGTATCACTTCATTACAGTTATTCCCTTGCATGCATGCATGCGTGTTTGTGAGTGTGTGTGTTTTACCAGAGAAACTTGGCTTAAACTTGCTCTGAAGGTGTGTACTAGAGAACCTGGGCTTTGTAGGGTTCTAAGTGTTGAACAATACTGTTCTCCTTGTTCGACTCTCTTTTAAACAAGCCCTGTTGAACTCTTGTTCCCTCAGTCAATATGAATCCTTGGGCAGACTGCCTTGAATTTTAGGCCACTGGCTTCAGATAGCATAATCATCTTCCAGATAAAACCTAGTCTTATTTTCCACTCTACTTTACATATTGTTCTGAGCCACTGGTGCGAGCTCGCTCTGTTGAGTAAACTGCAGAATGGAAGAGGATCCTGCGGGCCCATTTTCTCTTTCCTCTCCCAGCAGGCCACATGTCTTCTCAGCTTGCCTGACCCAGCATTCTGTTCCTCCCTTTCCTGGTGCCTCTGTAACCTAGAAGAGGTGCCCTCTGGATGGAGTGGATACCTTGATATTAACTTTTTCTTTAACAGAAGTTTTGTACATTCTTTAACAGTCTCCTATCTGGATGGTTCCTGTTGGACTATTAGCTCTGAGTGAATGCCTAAAATTCCCCAGTAACCTTCACATACAGTGGTTTAGTTCCATTTTCTCACTTTATTTTCCCTAAGTCTTCCTCACATTGACTTAAGTACTGCCACCCTCTATGGGTCTTCTCGTCTTCTCTATCTGAAGGCACCACTAGTCCTTCTGCTCTGTGGAGCAGAACTCTTTCTGTTACGCTTCTTGTCCCTGTTCTGAACTTCTAGGAGACATGTGTCAGGCACTTTTAATTTTAATAGTATGAACAAGTTCCTTCATTTGGTTCTATTTACAGATGTCTTTAAAAAAATTCTTTTTTCTATAGATTTCTTGATTTATTTATGTATTTTAGTTTCATAATTTTTTTTCATTTTACAACTATTTAATGAGTTCTGTGTAGAGATTCTAGCATCTACTGACCTTACCTTTGCAAACTTGGACAAAAGACTAAGGAAAACATTGTATTTACCATGACAGCAGCAGAATAGCCAATGTACAATTCATATATTATATTTGTGTCATAGTAAAAAGGTAGCTTGTCTTTTCTATTTGGCATAGCAAAATATCTGCAATTAAAAAAATGCAAAATGAATTCATTAGTCCTTTAAGATATGTTACAGAAATGAGTAGAGTCATGTAAAATATAAATATATATACATATATGTACATATGTATATAAAGGTGTTTACATATTTTATTCATAAGATTGCAACATATAGATTTAATAGTCATTTAACATGAAGAAAGATCAGTGCTGATATCTATGAATGTATTTGAAATTCCATTATAGTGAAGGCATTATTCTAAAAGAAAAATACAGTAAAATGAGTGCAAGGAAATTGAGATAAGATTATCTGCAAATCTTTTCAACAATTTGTCTATAATGACACAGAATTTTTGAACAATATCAAAGAGAATAAAGGAGTCTTTATATTTTTGCAATAAATAACCCTTTCTCCCCCCCCCTTGAAAAACAAAGGGAATCAATTTTAAGGAGAATGATGAAGAAGTATTATGAAAGTAACTGAAAGCACGAAGGAACTATTTCTGTGGCTCATTATACATTTTAAACTGCTGTTCCAGTATCCTAGATTTGCTTAAACAGTTAACTATCTCCAAACATAGCAGTAGTCTATGCTCTGGAAAAGAAGAATTGATTGTACATACTGGCTGCTTCATGATTGAGGAATGAACCAAAGGCTGATGGATATCCAAACAATATCGCAGTCTGGCCTAGACTAAACCATACGACCAGAGATTGGGCCATTGGAGGTTTGGAGCTTTGGGCAGTTGGGAGATTTAGGCAAATGGAAATTTGAATTTCTCAGTTTTGCAATGCAGTTTAATTCTCACACTGAAGTACAGAAATAACATGCAGGCCCCAAATAAGTACAAATCAGGGAAGCTGTAAAATAAAACAAAATTATATTCTTCTTTCCATGGTTCTTCTACAGGTACACAATTTTTTTTTTTTTTTTTTTTTTTTTTCAGTACTGGGGATCGAACTCAGGACCCTGCGCTTGCTAGGCAAGCGCTTATTTCACTGAGCTATACCCCCAGCCCCATGGTTCTTCTACATAAGAAAGCAGCAATCCTGAGAAATTTGGGGCTAAGTCACCAGACATTCTTCATTTTTCCATGCCTTGGGAGGGGAGAATTTGGTACAAATGTCTTAAGGCTTCACCATCAGAATGAGAGTTCAACTAGTCACTGAGGTGTGGGGAAAGGAACCAGCTCTGCACCCATGAATGCAGGGTTTGTATGGGGTTGAACTATTATAAAGGGCTGAAGGCATAAACGACCTATTTATTTGAAAAGGATTCAAAATATCAGAAGTGAAAGTGATTCCAAAGGGAAGAAACAAACATTTTCTTAAATATTGTGGCCATCATTAATAACAAAGAAACCTTATCTGATTTATTCGTGGTGTTTCTTGTAGACAGAAATGTAAGAAATTGTTAAAAAAACAATTCACATTTACTCACAGTCAGTAGATATTTGGAAAACCAGAACGATACTAAGGTTAAATCTCTGAATTCAGTGTGAATGATTAAACACTGGAAGCAATGTCAGAAGGAATGGAGGAAAATACTGCCTTTGCTTAGTGATCTCTATATGTCCATTATGATAGACACTGCATACTGTCCTGGAAACGCGGCGGGTTTTTGAGACTCTGAAGACAAAAATCAGGGAACATTTAGACCTGTGGAAGCCACAGCTCAGAAGTGAAAGGGAGAGAAGCCCCCCCCCCCCCCCCGCCAGAAGGGTAGAGTCATCTCCTTTTGTCTGCTTTTCTCCTCTTTTCCCCACTTCCCTCTCAGCTTCCCTGCTCTGCAGTGGGTCAATGGGAAAGAAGTTCAGCAGAGTGGGCCTCAGATCTTCCTTCCTTGTGCACCTTGCATGATAGGCTGCCCTTTTCCATTTACATCTTTAAAAGTTAGATTTGTCATCCGATATACAGGAAGAATAACAGCATTGACCAAGAATGTTAATAATGGTGTGAGGTTTAAAATAAATAGCAGGCAATGTCCAGCACAGCGTAATTATTCAGCATGTTACTTGTTATTGTGTTTCACTTTTTGGCTTGCATCTGTTTCCCAGTCATGGAGCGATCACTTCTAGGCTTACCTTACCATAGCAGACTAACTCGACATGCAAGATTCTCGATTTCAAATTTTAAAAAGAGGAATTTTGTTGGCTTAGGTCAAAGTCCCAAGACACTGCAAGGCCTGCTGACCTGCAGCCTCCCTGCCAGGTATCCATTCTTCGTCAAGATAGGAAAAATACAGTGTCCAGGCCCACAGTTCACACAACAGGAATGAAGAAAAGTCCGTTTGCATTAGAATGTATGCACAGGTACACAAATCCCTACTCATGGTAGAAATCCCTATTAAACTTAAGTTCTGGGGCTGGGGATATAGCTCAATGGAATAAGCGCTTGCCTAGCAAGCGCAGGGTCCTGAGTTCGATCCCCAGTACTGCCAAAAAAGAAAAAAACAAAAAAAAAAAAAAACAAACTTGAGTTCTGAATTCTACTAATATGATGTAGATGTACATCAAGGGGGTCATTAGTGCTCTAAATCTAGTTTAAGGACTTTTTGAATTTTTAGGTTTCTACTGTTGACCGAGTGTTTTGGAGGAGTTCCAACACCTTCCTTCCCTCAATGACACAAAGTAGAGTCTGTATCTAAACATGAGAAATAACTTGTTGTCAATATGACTGAATTGGTCAGTACTGTCTGTCACAGCAGGTCCTCACAATCAATCTGGAAGTGCCACGGTCTTTCTGCAATCAGGATTGATTATCATGAAAGCCAGCTGTGGCTCATCTATTTCATTGCAGATGGCCACAGCTTTTGATTCCATTGAGAAAAGTAATTTGTCACCCAAAACCCAAATGCTGCCTTCACAGTATTTTACTTTCAAAGGCACGGGGAGGATAAATGACCATATGGATCTGAATGTGGATTTGTCGAAAATAATGGGTTTCTTAGGCACCTCTAAGTATGTTATTTTGGTGATTCAAAGAACTGATCTGCACTACCTAAATGAAATCAGGTTAATATTCACTGTAATGAACTGAGAGTCTTTTCTGTGCAGCAAGTGATGAAATGAGGGCTGTTGGTTCCAAGTTCTGAGGCTCCTTTGCATAAAAAAATTTCATTGTGTTCCACTGGACATAATTTTCTGTTCTTTTGCCTTGCACACATATAGCTTATATCTGGGTTCACAGCATCAGAAATCTATGTAACTCCCCGTGACAAGACAAACGTATCACCTCAGTCATGATAATATAATATATTAATATAGTAAGCTTCTAACAAATGGCCTTATTGTTATACTGACTGCTTCACAATTTGATAAGCATTTAAATTACCAGGCAAAATTACTTTACTCATTTAAGTAATAAAGAAAGAAATAGATGAAATAGAAGTTTGATTAAAAGTCTCTGCTTGGCTCAAGATAAGCTTGTAAGAAGAAACTTGTTGAAAGTACTAAGGGCCATGTTGTCTAAAGCTCACTGCTTATTTGAACCCTATCAAGGAAATACACAGAAATGTGTACCCATTTTTCAGGATGTATAAGGAAACATGAATAATTGAACTGCTTTTGTATGATAGATTTTCGTTAAATGTAACTCTAATGCTGGTCCTAGGCTTAAGTATTCTGTCAGATTTGCTTTAGCAAAGTGAATTAAAGAAATAATAGATCAAATAAAGCTTTCTGTTAAGAAGTCCACACAACCTGAGTAAAAATAGTATAAGAAAAATAATGGGTTTCTTAGGCACCTCTAAGTATGTTATTTTGGTGATTCAAAGAACTGATCTGCACTACCTAAATGAAATCAGGTTAATATTCACTGTAATGAACTTCCGAAAGAAAGAAAAGACACGTATCCAGGGAAAAATTTAAGAAATCCCGTTTATGAAATTCTATAGCTAAGAAAAGCTACAGTAGATTTTTGCAAAATCAACCAAGTCCATAGTAGCATGCTATTTTGATAACTTATAAAGCATATGTAAGTTACAGTGCTGCATAGAAATATGTATGCTGTGTTATTACATTCATCCTACTGTACATTTTAATTTAAAAGATAACATATCAGTTTGGAATTTGTGCATCAGCTCGATGTAAGCTCTTAGGAAAGTTGAAGAATTCGTGTGCTTAGACCACCTTGGCTACTGAATTTTCTATAACTACGTCTGTATAATCATCAAACAACTTGAGGTCTGTTTTATTGTTTTGTCCTTCACCTATGAAAAAAAGGAAGTGATGATGTTTATCAGAAACTCTTATAGCGGATGGAAGAGCAGCAAGGATCAATAGGTTAATATTTATAAACCACAACTCAGGTAATAGAAAGTCTGCAAATGCATAAAATAAACATTATGCTAATGATGGACTATTGATCATAAAGAAACTACTCTGCTCCAGGGTAACACCTTGCATTTGGTGTTGCAAGGTGTTACCCTGTAGGTTGTACGTATGTTAATCTTAGATATTAAGTCATAGTCATAATCATCATTTAATAGCGCCAAGATGTAGAGAGTAGAAAGCTTTCCAGGGGGATCATTATTTTTTATTATCAAAGTTTTGTACTTGGAACATGAAAAATAAGAAAACTATCACTGATGCTCTGTCCGATAAAGCTAAGCAGTAACTAAGAGGGCATAAATAGCCTCCTCTTGAGCCTTTCATACTTAGGAATATTACAAATAACATTCATTTTGATTAATTTACAAATTGTGTGATATTTTTAATTTTTCAAAGGATTTTCTTTTTGTGTACGTTTACGTTTCATTCACTGCTTATGAAAATCAAATGAAATGCATGGATGTATAGAAAGATCAGAGAGCTTCAGCTCCTCCTTCCACTGGATGGTGTTGTGCCTTTAGTTATCTGGATTCGGAACCTCAGTTTAGTCCCTATCGTTTCCTTCTTGTTTGCTACCCGGCATCAGCAGTCCGTCCCACACATGTTAAGACCACACCCTGTGCCTTGCAGCTGCCCACTCCCTTCTCCCCCTGCTCTGCCCCAGCCGTTCATGTCTCTCTGACTTCGCTGTCATAGTCTTGAAAGTTCCCTTATCATTGTCTCTGCTCTTCTCCTTTTTAAAAACTTAAACAGCCATTTTGCTGCTCATCCCCCTTCAAACCTCTGTGGTTCCCGTGGCAGTCACATTACCTACAAATTTGGTGTTCCAGTTTCCCTTTTCAGTCCCAAATGGTAGCTAAGTACACAAAATGTGAAATGCGTTGAATTGATTTTGACTTGTGGCTTTGACCCTGGCTCGCTCTCTCTCTCCCTGTGTTTTTGCAGAGCTGGGAACTTAACCTGGGGCCTTGCATGTGGTAGGTAAGTGCTCTATCGCAGAGCCATACTTTCTTTTTTCCTTGCTCTGTCACCTATCAAATGTTATTTAAAATCCTGGAGCCCATCATAGGGTTTTTATGAGGCATAGTTGACACAATTAATTAATTAAGCAAATATTTATTAAATGTCTGTTATATGTCAGACATTGTTCTAGGACTGATGATAAAACAGAAATAGTTCCTAGGGAGATGGGTAATTATCAAACAGTACATACACATCCGCACACACAGACTCACGAACATCCCTTTAGATTGGTTTGATTTGGCAGAACAATCGTGAAGTTAGTGCAGAGAATTTCCTCACCTGAAGTTTTGCCTATTGTTAACATCTTATTTGAGGTGTTATACTTAACTAAACCTTGCAGTTTATTCAAATTTCCTTATTTCTTATCCAGAACCTTGTGTTTTCCAGTCTAAATCTCCTCTGCAGGATCTAACATTATATTCAGTTGTCAAGGACGTGGCAGTCTGAGATATGCAACTCCAGGGTGTGAGAGTTTTTCAGGTGTTCTTTGTTTTTGGTGCCACTGATGGTTTTTTAATGTGGAATACACACCAGTAATATGAGGCAAAATAAGGCTGGGTAAAGAGAGAGTAAAAAGGAGGGTATTATTTCAGATAGGGCGGCTAAGCCAGCTGTGTTTTGAGATGACATTTGAATTGAAACTAGAATGTAGAGAGAAATCAAGACAAACCAGCTATGAAAGGAGATTTCTAGGGCTAAGAAATTATAATGTCGAGGTCTTGAAGAGGGGCTGGTGCATTTAGTAAATTTTTTTTTTTTTTTTTTGCAGTACTGGGGATCGAACTCAGGACCCTGCGCTTGCCAGGCAAGTGCTTATTCCACTGAGCCATATCCCCAGCCCTCATTTAGTAAATATCAAGGAAGATTGGCAGCCATGGATTTTAGCCTGCATGAAATGGGAAGTTCTTGAATATACATATATTTAATAGTAGAAGTGCAGATCCGGGGAAGATGGCGACCAGGTGAGCAGCAAGGGAGCGAACCTCCTTAATAAACACCACCAGCTCGAGACAGACTTGGCAAGCGTGAATGCCGGGACCTCGGCTGGGAAGTTTAAACTGGGCGTATTTCTCTGAGATGCCGGGGGAGATGTGGTAGGGCGGACCAGGCTGCCCGGGCGAGACGTGGGAAAGCCCCAGACGCTGGGAGCCAGGGACGATCCGCGCGGGGAAGAACCTTGGCTCGGTCCAAGCGCCGTGGGAGCGCAGCCGGCTCAGTCCCTCCCGCCTCCCGAGCCGGTGCAGCCCCCCGGCGACTCCCGACAGAGATCAGCTT